>WOUO01000009.1:600000-1000921 GCA_017139535.1 Trichocladium uniseriatum | reverse complement strand
GGGGGGGGGGGGGGGGGGGCCATAACCTTGGGCTCGTTTCCAAGGGTGAATAAGGGGTCAAAGTCTGTGACACAATGATGTCGGTGAATCGCATCATGGCTGGGTTTATCCTCTGTTCATTCCTAAAGGAGTCAACCTTCTGGAATCTCGTTTGTTTCGGCCAGTCCAGGACCCCGAATGAGAAATTTAGGCGTCCAGATTGTGGTCAATACCAGGGAAGAGGCGGTCAGTGGATTGCTCAGTGGCCCAAATTCTGACAATTTCGGAAAGCCGAACAGGGCATTCCGCCCGCACAATCGAAGCGTTGAGCGCGACACCGGCACCTAAACCAACCGAGCAGCGCTGCTCTGGGTCCTGCAGCGGGACCGGAGAGGTAAAATACTGATCGAGGCTGGAGACACCGTCATCTTTGACGAGCAGGCACCATGGCCGCTCTTCCAGGTAGGGGTGGGCGAAGTCGGCGGCTTCTCGTGGAGGATGTAGACCGAAATGCAGAACTGCCATGAACAGGTTTTCGCCCTCATGCTCTGGTTCTCCGAGACCAAGACCAAGACCAAGCCTGATACGGGCCACGCCGACCTTTAGCGGATCCCCTTTAAAAGGGGAGAGTTTCTCAATCTCGGGCAGTGTGAATAGACACTGGCGAGGCCTGCGGTCTCATCGGCTGACGGGAAAGACATCTACAACCGAGACGGCGATCTTTGACCGCTCTTTGCGAGTGGGGCCAACCAGAAGGTGTATTTCCGAGGGCCAGGGGTGAACGCCTACGCCAGTTGGCTACGGGATGTGAATCCGCATTGTTTTCCGGCCGGCGGATGTCTGTCTGTTTGACTGCCACACGTTGGACCTCGAAACGTCGACCCGTAAGGCCTGTGTTCATTGAAGATGGGCAGTTAGTGCTTGTTGACGGCCCTGAAATTGGTACCATAAAAGAGCTGTGTTTGAAGGCTACTTACTGTCCTCGACGAGGTTTCGTGGAGTCCGTTCCGCAGCCAGAGGAGCCGCTTCAACTTGAGTCAGTCCCATGAAAAGGACTGCGTCCATGGCGGTTGGAAAGGTGTCTGTCTGCGCCAAAAGGAGTTGCGGGCTATACATGGAGAACTGCGAAACGACGCCCTCCTTGAAGAATCTGAGATAAGACGGTGCAGTCTTTCCGTACGGATTACGGCACAATAATAGGGTTGGATATGTGCCTGGGATGGATCCGACCTGGCAGTGGAGGACGACTTCATGCACTTCGTCTGACCCATCCTCGCCGGGTTTTTTGTCGCCCATAATGGCTGAGAACTCGATTAAACCACTAGTGACACTCATTGGTTGCAGTGCTCCCAACACCAGGCCTTCGAACATCCGCGTGATATTGCCAGACATTGCGAAGCAACTGGGTGATGAAGCGTAACAGGTTGCAGACGCCAACGCATTATACCCCACCATGCCTTTGTCATCCCCCTCACAATACCAGGCGAGTATAGACTGGTCATTTGTTGTCTTGATGATCTCCTGCTGGAGTCGGAAGAAGGCTTTGTCTCTCCCACCATAGAGTAGGGCCATGTGGACCCCAAACAACCCCATCAAGCAGTATGCCTCATCTTCTTTGCGCGTCGTCTTTCTCCTCGAAGCCCAGTACATCACCACAAGAATCACTGCTAACATCATCATCCAGGGTGTTTCCGGGGCCAGAACCCTCATCAAATTCTTCGAGGATGACATGCCATAGAATTTTCGAGACGGATGATGCATTGGGCGTTGGATGCGATGGTTGCTGTTTTTTCTTTGGTGGAGTTGAGCCAGGTGGATTCTCGGACCGTGTCCCACTCTGGCAGCGAATTGCACAAGTGCCCAGGAGACGAGCAGCTAGCTCCGGAGTTTCGGGCTTGTTTTCTTTGTCGTGTTTTATCGGAGATACCTCTATATCAGTGTTTTTAGCAGCGTCATGGTAATAATTCAGTACCTAGGTATAGCGTTAGTCATATTAAGATAGTTGCATAGTGTACCGTGGCAGTGGCGTTTAGCGAGGTTACCGTTTACGTATATTTCGCGTGGTCCTTGGTACCCTGAAGGACAAACAAAAGAAGAAGAAACGAAGGCAAAGGAGGAGAAGATAGAAATATGGGAGAAGAAAACAAACAAAGAAAGGAAAAGAATAAAGGGAAAAAAGGTAACCCCCCTCGACCTACAGGTACATACAGCGACATCACCATCCAGCGACAAGGGACAAGATCCATCGCTATCGCCGCCCATCAAGCAGGCGCGAGTTGTCTTTGTATTGCCGCCATCTGCCGATCAGGGGCAAGACTCCTCGTCTCTGCCACCGAACGAGGAAAAACAAGCTGCCTCGTCATCGCCGTCCACCGAGCAGATGGAAATCAGCCAAGTATCGTCATCGAATAACGGCACGAAAGACACCTAGCTATCACCTTTGGGCAATTATTAATATTCAACCTTGGAGGCTATGTTAGTTTCCCTTTAAGATCCATACAGCAGACCGTCCCAAATTACTTTTCTTTCTCCATCTCGGCTACTCGTGCCGCCTCCTCCTCTCGCGCGCGTATTATTGCCGCAGACCTTGCCATCATCCTCTCGATAGCCCTACGTTCGCGCTCCTCAGCCGAAGGTTGATCAATTGCAGGACGGACCACGGGCGGCCTCTTATGCCACCAGGCCCACTTGTCCTCATGACCGATGCGCAACGGGCCTGGCCCTAGGTACAAGACAGCTAGTTTAGTCTTGGGCAGCCACTTAGTGGTACTATCCATCTTGCCTAGGATATCTAGGAGAGTATCGCGTATAGCCATTAGCCACGGGTGTATAGCCAAGACGTACTCGTGTATAGTAAGGAATTCGCCTTAGGTAGCAACTTGGAGCTAGGTATCGCAGGCTTAGGGCCGCTTCTGCCCGCAACATTCTAGCAAGTAAATAGGCGGGTCAAAAGTCTCGTTGCCGGGGTAGGGCCCTAGGCGTCTTAGGTCTAGGTCGGAGGGGTTAGCGTCGTAGCAACGCCCATGCTAGTTAGTCCAATCCTGCTCCCACGCGTCGATACACCGGATACGGACGGTGACGGACGATACTGGGGGCTCTAAGAGGGACGCTTGCGACACGGGGTGAGGGGAGCCGTCCGGGCCGAAGTACGGCTCCATCGGCGCCCGGCTCGTAGTATTCCGACGGCGCAACCTGGATAGCGCCCTCGAGCGCGCCATTGAGCCTCCAGAAGAGTCGCTTGCCGGCTGTGCTTACGAGTCGTAGAATCCACTCGCCGCTGTCGGCGGGTGGTGCACTGGCCGTGTCCATGGAATTGGTGGGCGAATTGACAGTCTGGCAATTGTGGCGGCCGAAGATCCCTTTTTGGCGCTATTTTACAGGGTCAAACAGCCCCCCCTAGATTCGAGACGCCCCTAAACACTACCTAATTTCTCACAACACTTCCTCCATGCGCCCAAATAGGCTTGGATCAAGTCAAAAGTTGTGCAACGGGCTGAGGGCAAGAAGCGCCCTTAACTTCCCTGTTTGCAACGTGGTTTATGTTGCGCCGAGGCTGCGGCGGTTCTATTTGGATGTGGGCGACTCTCAGACGGTGTTGCGGATCAATTGCAAAGTCCCGTCCTGGTTTAATGCGTAGGTACCTGCATGTGAGATTGGGCTTGAAGAAGAGCTTCAAGTCAACAACATTGAAGTCAAAGCGACCCCCACGCTCAGATTCATCATTCCCTTGGGAGATCGCGCATGTGGCACTATTGAGAGATCGACGATGCGCATCCACCTCACTCACACAGCGATATCAAGCCACTGCACTCACTGGTACTGAACCAGCATCGCAACCGCTACTCGAACCGTTCTGTTTTCCTGTTGCGTGCTTAGCACCCATTTCATCAGTTCTTGTCCCTCTCTCTGCGCTGCATTGGCAAGCTCGATGGCTGTCCGGGGGCATGGCAAGCCTGTGTGTGATCCTGGAGAGAGACAGTTGACGAGACGATTTGTTTTTCATCACACAAATCATCGTCGTCCGCGGCTGCAGCACACACTTCCGGCCACGCTAACGCTAGCCCTGCCGGGAGCTGGTTCAGTTATTTTATTTGTCATGTCTTGGCGCGATGGCGCAAGCCAGCTGAGCTGGGGTGCCTGCCGAGGCGTCTCGGACCCTGAGTGCCCTGCATGCATGCGGCGGGGAAGTACCTAGTGTAGATATAAACTTCAAGAACCTCACCATCTTTACTCCGTAAACTCCATTCTTCATTTTCCCAATCGTCCCCAACACCAAACCATCACACCAACCCCGCCTCAAGGCCCAACCCCCAAAACCATCAAAAATGATCCGCCCCCGCGCCGCCGTCTCCCCCCTCCGGGCCCTCACCCGCGCCGCAACCCACCGCAAATTCACCACCACCCCCGCCCGCCACCAAACCCTCCCCGTCCAAGTCTCCGGCACGGGAACAGGCACCCTCCAAAACCTCACCGTCCCCTCTAAACCCTACACCTTCACCTCGGACACCTACCCCGTCCTCGGCGGCGCCGACTCGGCGCCCTCCCCCGTCGTCTACGCGCTCGCCAGCCTCAGCGCGTGCAACCAAGTCACGGGGTCGGTCGTCGCACGGGATCACGGGATCAAAGTGGGCGAGTGGAAGGTGGATGTGGAGGGGCAGCTGCCGACGGGGGTGCTGGTAAAGGGGGAGCAGGGGAATCCAAATTGGGTGAGTGTCAAGTTGAAGGTTAGGTTGCAGACGGATGTGGGGCAGGAGAAGTTTGGGGTGTTTGTGAGCGAGGTCGAGAGGAGATGTCCGATTACGCAGTTGTTTAAGTTGAGTGGGGTGCGGTATGAGAGTGAGTGGGTGAATGAGAAGCTTTAGGGGGTGGAATTGGGCGGGGGATGAGGGGTGGGAGTGGTTAGGTTCAGAACCCTTAACAGAGATCTCGTGGTCCCATTTCGTCCCGTATCAAGTACAGCTATCCAATGCCATTCCCGATGTGTAATTGTCACGCGGTACGCTGATATCTAGATGGAACTTTATCTTCATATGTACCGTGACTTCTCATCCTATTTACAGCCGACATGATTCTTCAACTCCCTCGTCCTCACTTCATATTCTTCAAAAGATAGTGGACACCCGCATACGTCTCCTCGCTGGTCGGAACGATTTGGTTTGCCGGCAAGATGAAGCCGTAGGCACCGCGGTCACGGAGCTCAGCCGCAAAGTTGTACTCGGACCCAATAACGTCGTTGGCCCAGTCGATGCTGCTGCCGGTCGTTTTGTAGATGGTGGTGCAGATCGGACCGTAGCCGAAGGAGGTACCGTGCACAGCCTTGATGGCTTCAGCCGTGCCCTTGGCAAGAGCCTGGAGTTCGGTGTGCTTTGCGGCTTTGGCAGTGCAGGAATATCCATATGCTATGATCTGTCAGTATCTCTAATGCTTCAGAGGTGAAAGCTTTAGAGGTGAAAAAGAAAAGAAAAGAAAAGAAAAAGAAAACTCACGCGTCATGAAAAGCTGCGAGTACGAGTGCCAGTCGATGTACAACTTCAACCCCTGGGCCTCCTTGACCTTCTTCAAAAAGTTGGCGAGGTCAGCCGTCTCAGGGGCATCAAAGGCAGCCGCTCCCTTGTAGTCCTGGGCGCAAGGGTCGGTGGATGCACCGCCAGAAGACGCCCACTGAATATTCCAGTTCCTGTTAATATCCCGGCCTATACACGCGCTTCCTCTGTTGGTCTGGCGGTTCTTGCGCCAGAGACGCTCGTTGGTTTGCGTGTAGATGAAGCCGTCGGGGTTGACCACGGGGAAGATGTAAAAGTCGTACTTGTCGAGGAAGCCCTTGATCTCGGCATCCGAATTGTACTTGGTCAGGAGATTGTATGCAAAGTACTCGGTGACCATGGTCGTGATCCACTCGCGGGCGTGGACGGTGCCGTGGAAGACGATGGCGGGCTTGACACCCTTGCCGGAGCTGCCCCAGAAGTGAATGCCCGTGATGGATTTTCCGTTCAGCGAGGTTCCAGATGAGACAATGGCAGAGTTGTCAGGGTGCGACGCCTGCAGGTCGTTGAGGAACTGGAGATGGTCATTGTAGGAGTGATACGAGTTGAACCAAGTCTCGTTGGCCGAGCCAGCTGCCAACTATGTTAGTCGGGCCGCTTTGCACACAAAGTTCCATTACATACCTGCGTAGGTGCTAAAACGGGACTCGGCCTCGATTGACACCGCCAAGTCCTCGTGCATTGTCGTCACGTCCAACCCAGCAGCCGCGGCCTGGAAATCGGCAAGCTTCCCGGGCGGCACGACAATGTCGGCAAGGGAGCCAGTAGTCTTGGGGGCCTTCCATGTCTCCAAACCAAGCTTTTGCACAATGTCGTTGACCTGGGTGACTTGGTTCTTCACGGCGATCCGGAAGACCTTGTAGCCGTCATAAGCCTTGACCTGCGGCCTCACGGCAACCTCGGGCACGGCAGCGGCCGAGGCGAGAGCCAAGAGCGACGAAAAGGTAAGAGAGAGCTTCATTTTGAGGAAACCGCAACAAGAGTCTCGGAGTTCTCGTGGCGCCTGACCGAAAGACCAAGATGTGAGATGTCGCGTCTTATATCCTCATTTCGTATCGCCCCTGATTGGCGCCACATGGCCTGGTCAAAGATCAACACAGCAAACTGCATGGATAAAATGAGCGGCGTCCCCATCGGATCGCCAGGACATACTAACTCGGAGATAACAACCTTCCGCTTTAGGAAAGACTTTGATGGGAAGCTAACACCTTCCTGGCACGATCCTCGATGCAACGCTCGCATCAGCCCAACATGCGCTGACTCTCCCGCGCGCCGTCGCTTCGGGGGGAACGGCTCGGCATTGCTTCCGCAGATCCCACCCGAGCCGCTTGCATCCCAGATGCCGAACCAGGATCAAAGTCCGGTGCGCCCAAGTTACCTTCCAGAACCAGGGCCAAGACGAGGTTCGGTCTTCTGCTGTTGCGCGAGTACTGCCTGACACTCGCAATTTCCATGTGCCTTGACGCCTTTTCCGCAATGCGAAACCTGGTTGTTTCAACCGAGTTTCCTTTTCACAGTTAAGCAATGTCCCAGTGGCATTATCGCGCCATGTGCGTACATCGCCCAATCAGGAATGTGGTAGTATAAAGAGTGACCTCTTACACAGTAAACCCCCACCATTCATACTTTCCATAATATTTGCGCTTTGCGCGGGCAATCATGTGGCTGAGCGGAGTTAATGTGGGAAATAAGTTTGTGTTCGACCAACCGCGGATTGCGCTTGCGCAGCAGGCATTATCATGTTCCAAGTGAAAGAACCAAGTCCATACGTAGCAGTGGGAGTATCGACTTCATGTTACCTCCAATCCCCATTCCTCGCCCGCCTGCCTCGCCCATTGCTAGCGTAGTAGGGTGAATAATAGCTTCTTCGGGGGCTTAGACACTAATTGTCCTTGGGCAATGAATCTAGAAGTTTGAGAAGACAGAAGAGAGAAACGAAAAAGAAAAAGGAAAGAGAAGAAAAACAAGATCATAAGAAAATTAATAAAGAAAGAAAGAGGCAAGAGAAAAAAGTAGGAAAAGGGAAAAGAGAAAAGAAAGAAAAGAGAAAAAGAAAGAAAAGAGAAAAAGAAAGAAAAGAGAAAAAGAAAGAAACGAGAAAAAGTAAAGTACCCAAGTACTACTCTGACAAACAAAGTGGGGAGGGAAAATAGTGCAAACTAGCCGACGAGTAGGGAAGAAATCTGTTAGCTTGCGCTGCCCACTGGCAGACGCCGCCCGTCTCTCCCTCCGCTCCTTTGCTGCGTTGGTTCTCGCGACCAACGAAGCTGACCTTTCTTGGTCAGTCCTCCGGCGATACCGGACACAAGTGTCGCACCGACGGTCGCTCCCAAACCCAATCCAGGTCGACGACAGTGTATGGACCTTAGGTTCCGCAGCGTCACAGTTCCCACATCCATTCTTGACTTTTAAGAGGGTGTATCGACGTTCTAGTTCCTTGGGTCGTTCTCGACTGTTTTCGTTGATATAGTGGACGCATCTCAGGCAGCGTCTACAGATTCCACGTCTTGTCCAGCCAGAAATCTTGCCAGTGCCCTCTGGTGCACCGCAGTTCATGCAGCTGTTTTTGCCTTCGGGGATCGGGTCGTTACCCCCGCGTAGACGTTTCGCCCTCGACCGTTTTGTAGCCGAAAGAAGAAGCAAGCATACATCGCCGAGCGTCGCCATAGCCATGGAACTTCGCATTTCCCTTCCCATCCCACCATTCCTTTGCGCCGCAGCGAACAGCCACTCAGTTGCTTTGCATCTTCCTCGACGGAATACTGCTCGTCATTTCGGCGATGCCGCAAAATGTAGACTGCGCCGTTTTATACCAGATTCTTCAAGGAGACCAACCTGGCTTGGGCGCCAGGATGGCGCAAAGCCACCTGACCAGCCCGGGCGAGGCCGATGCTCCCAGATCTAACATGGCAATAGTGCCGGGCATGGCGGCGCTAAACGCGTCGGCCGCGAGCGGGAGCAGCGAATGCGGCGAATAGACGGGCTTCCGGCCCTGCAGCTCCAGGAGCCTGGCCGACAGGATGTACGACCAGCACATGGTCATGATCGGGAGCCCGCGCTGCGCGTAGAGGAGCCCGTGGCCGGCGAGGGGCGGGTGTGAGTAGAGGCGATATGCGAGGGGCGTCGGGAAGGAGAGGGCAAAGAACCTGCGAGTGCCGTGGGAATGCTGCAGGTACAGGTGCGGGTGCGGGTGCGGGTGCTGCGGTGGCACGCCCGTCTCGTGCCCGTGCTCGGGGTCCGGGATATGCCAGAGCGGTCTCCCGACGATGTAACCCTTCCTGGACAGGCTGGACGGGAGGGCGGGGACGTCCTTGAGCATGATGGAGGGTTCCCCGAATCCGGCGGGGACGAGACGCGGAGGAAGCGCGTGGGCGAGGGTGAGGAAACGCGTCCACGTCGCCCGGCCATCCCGAAAGACGCGGTCGATGGCGACGGCGGTCGGTATCAGGAGGTCGTTGTCGATGCCGACGAGCGTGTCCGGGGGCTCTGGGAGTTCTGAGAACGCGGAGGCTGCGGAAGCGATCAGAGTGGAGGCAGCGCCGTCCTCATCGCCCTCATCCCTGGCGTCGATCGAGAAGCACTCTGGTTGCTGTAACTGGTGGGCTTAGCGTGGTCGGCCAGGATGACATGCTCCCCTGTGCACACCCAGTGGAGAATCTGCTGTCTCCACGAGTCGGGGTGCATCGTGGTGGCGGCCTAGCCCGCTGTCGTTTTCGAGATGAAGCCCGACACGCGACGTTTGGATTTACATCGCGTGGCGCGCCGACATGGTAGGTGGAGTGGAGGCTGGCGTTGTTGGGGCCTGTTGGGTGCTGCCCAGGTAAGGTGCTGGGTGCTGGGGCTGCTGTTGTGGTTGCTGCTGCCTGGCGCCCAATCGGGCGGAAGCAAGCCCCGCAGACCCCTGCCACTGCGCACCAAGGCTGGGCCAGCGGCCACCCACTGCGGCGCTCAAGAGACACAGCACATAAGCGCCCCGGGGTCCTGCAAGCATTTGACAGCCGATGGTGAGCTGTTGCGCCCATGACTCTGTAGGACCCCAGAATACGAACCCCTCTATCTACCGAGTGCAAAGTGACCGTTGGACTTCCAACAGTAGTGATGGTCGTGTTTTGCAGGGCCAGTGATAGCGCCAAGGTTCTTACTTATTTTGATTGCGTATCAAAGACCCGTTGAGGAGTTTGATGTTGAAGTTCTTTAGTTCGCCTTGCCTCATTTTTTCTTTGTTCAGTGAAGTTGAAATAGCCATAATCTGGGTTAGGGTTGATGCCTGCCCCATGACATCATACCCTGACGCATGCCAGGATGCTGCCCAGAACGGTCTTTCCTAATGCACGACTGCCAAACGCTCTCATTCACGTCATTTCTGGCATTGCCATGCATTCTTGAGCAATGCAGCCCTCAATCTCGGTCGACTTTTCCGCCATCTTGCAGATCATGAACCCTACTGCAGCCACGGCACACATCATGCCGCAACCTATTGGCACTCCATTGGAAATCTCGATCAACTTGCCGCGACTTTATTTATTCGGTTACTTCCCCGCTTAAATCCCGAACCGCGTTCTAGAATCTAGACCCTGAAAAAACAAAAGACAAACATAACATCAAACATCACCATGGCCAACGAAACCGACGAACCCAAAGAGGCACCCCCGCCCCCTCCCGAAAGCCCAACAACCCCCTCCTTCGGCACAACCACCACCTCCTCGGCCGTCACCGGCCCCGTCGACTTCTCCAAACTCCCCGGCCTGCCCCGTCTCCGCTACCGCATCCTCGACTACAAGATCAAACTCGCCATCGTCGTCTTCCTCCTCGTCCTCGAATCCAGCCTCCTCCCCATCGCCCTCTACTACGGCCTCTGGTTCCGCACCACCCTGCGCCACGGCATCATCTTTGCCATCATCACCTCCTTTTTCGGCATCGTCACGGGCATTGAGTTTGGTCTGCGCTGTCTGAAGCTCATTCTCAAGGGGGATACCTACCGCCCGCCGGGCGGGACGAAGTGGAGTTTTGATTTTACGCATTGGACGCTGTCGTTTGGGTATACGGTCATGACGGGGATCTTGATTGGCGCGTCGATTCCGCATGAGCCGTTGGTGCGGCCGCTGGCGATGCCCGTGGCGTTGTTTTTTATACAGGTGGGGACGCAGTTGGTGTGGACTGGGTGGATGAATGCGACGAGGCGGCCGGCGCCGTGTAAGATTAGTTCGGTGGAGAAGGGGGAGAGGGTGCCGCCGTTGGTGTTGACGCTGGTGGAGGATATTGTGGCGGTGGATGGGGCTGGTGGGAGGGTGTATAGGGACAGTTTGAATGCGAGGTACAGGGTGAGCCCGAGGTTTCGGAAGATGATTGCGGAGCAGAATTGGTTCTGGGCGGCTGGAGCGTTGGTGTATGGCATTGGGACACTGATTGTGGTTTGGACGGTGCCGCAGGAGGTTGCGTATGGTGTTGGTATGTCGATCCTTGATTCTTCTTCCTGGATACCTTACTGACCTTGGATGTTGCAGGTTGGGGAAGCCCGTTTGTTTTCGTGATCATATGGACCATCATCAGTGTCACCTGGGTACGACGCGACTTGAGGCAGGAGAAGGAACTGTGGAGGGCCGAGCATACAAAACTGAGACAAGATCATGGGGAGATGGTGATACAGCAAGAGACATAAGGGTTGGAAGCCGGATTTATTATTTAGACAACAAGCATAGCGTGTTTTTCTAAAAATGGCATCTCTTCTGCATCAGTTGCCCGGCTCTTGACGTCTCACAGGCTGTCGCTAAACCAACGTACGGCGATGACGACAGCTCGGCCCGAATAACCCCCTCCCTCGAGCCCCCGATACGCCGAGACACACAACAGACTTGATGCCATACCATGACGCGGTTGTTGATATACAAAACTGCATTGTTGATCGTGTAGGTATTGTGTGCTGATATCATTGTGTTGCGGTTCGTTTTCAGTCTGATGGTCAGCAAGTCTCATCTCAAAAGAGATAGCACTGCACCTCTGGGTCACAAAGGGGATCGGAGCAGCATCATCCGTCTGTTGCGCAACCTAGTCCTTGCCCGATTCTGTTCCATGTTGTCTTTTGCTGGGACGAGGTCTACGGCACCAACGTAAAGAGTAAGCTTATAATATGTACCTGCAGTTGCCTTGGAACGCGGGGAGTGGTACCTGGGAACCCAGACCTGGGTCCACTCACGCGGGGGGGGTGTTGGTGGTCTTGGGTCTGGGAGTTGGAACTTCTTGGCAGCTTGGCAGGAGTTTGACCCTGGACATGAATCGTCGCAACTGCAGCTGCCGCAACCCCCACATCGGCTGACTTTTTTTGAACCTTCATGTAGGTGATAAGGTGCCTGGAACAACGCCCATGTCGCGTTTCGCGCCGAACCATTTTCTGTGGATGATGGGAGAAGAGCGGGAGTTTTGTACTGAATGAGATCGCAGAGATCGCAGTTCTGCATGTTTGTTTCTTGGCCGAACGATTTGGAGCTCCACATTTTGAACTGGACATTTGGCCCCCGACCACCCGGCCGGGCCTTTTGCATCTTGACTTCAACGGCGAGGTGCCTGGTGTCGTTTCCCTTCACCAGGGAATGAAACCGATTAGGACTTTGCTGGGCGTCAATTGGCTGTTTGTCGCATATCGAAACATGCCAATTCCCAAACTCGCCCCGGCAGATGGGACGATGGCTGGTTTCAGTTCTGCTCAGGGGCAAAGCGGCGAACGCGGCGGGTCGGCGTCTTCTCCGACTCGAGGAAAATCCCCGGAAATGGCCAGAACGCATGCAGACCCTTCTCTTGAGCCTCGACCTCTGTGGCTAATTTTGTCTGGACAAACCAGGGTATGCCGCTTTGCGCACGTCAGGAGCCCTGGTGATGGTTTCGACATGAGACCATTGGAATCGCCGCGCTGCTTGGCAGCGCTAGGACGATCAGTATAACCTCATGCTCAGCACCCCGTGTTGCTGCTTCGCCTTATTGCTGCCATCACTCCAAACGTGAACCATTCGTTGCCTTGCTGGCGTTTGCCCTTCCCTTCGACTTGCCCTGGTGGCATTTTTTCGATAATACCATATTCTCTATTTTCTAATGTCATTGTCCCCTTCTTCCCTGCGCTGGGCGTGTTTGTTTTCTTCTTCATAATGTCAATGCAATCCTGCCCCGTATCAGGCCGGGCTGGTGGCCAGTGTCCGGCGGGTTCAGTCGCTAGCCACAGCAGGTCGAGCAGTCGGGGACCGCGCGGCTGCACGTTCTCAGGATACTGCCAGCCGGGCGACATCCATGCTGCCTTTGATGTATGTCTTACTCCCCATCAGCTTAGAATCCTAGGCTAACAATGGCAGATCCCTAGGGGCGTCGATGCCGAAGAATGGCTGCGAATGAGGTATCTTGTTCCCAACACTCGAAACTTCAAGTGTGCAAGCTAACTCGCGCAGGGAACGCAAGGCCATCAACGAGATCCTGTACACCAACATCCCATCGGTAAACGAGATCAGCTCCATGAAGAATATCGATACGCTCAATGCCGCGGAGCAAGATCTGTTAGCAGTGGCTCTCGGCGCACCCGCACGCCAGGTTATGATTAGAGCTGAGGAAATCGGCCCGCGGACCGGCTGGAAGGATGGATACCTGAGCGCCGAGCACGGCTTTTGCCCCCCAGACTACAACGAAGCGCCCGGCGCACTCGCTAACTCCCCGGGGAGGATATGGTCCGACCTGTGCGAGAGAATGCCTGGTTGTGTTGCCAGAGGCCGCGTACGCGAATCGGTCGTCGCGCTAGCCCTTGTCGAAGGCACCGAAGATGTGATCCCGGATCAAGCACTCTGGGCTGCAGTTGTGGCCCTGGGGATGCTCTGCTCAATATACCGATATGAGGACAAGAACGACGGGCACGAGGGTGTGACGGTGAACCCCGCCAGCTACCGCCCTACCTGTGAGATGGGCGACGACCTGGGAGAAGAGCTTGTCAGAATCCCGCGGTGTATTGCGCTGCCGTACTGGCAGATCTCGAGACGGCTTGGCCGATCCATCCCCCATCTCACATTCTTTGATCAGTCATCCTTTAACATGAAGATCAAGGATCCCAACTCGACATACCCGTACGTTGGCCGGTTTGACAACATGGAAATGCGCTGGCCCGTGTTTGGCGAGAGGACCGAAATGGCCTTTCAAAAAGGCTGTGCCGAGACATCAGGTATGTCGGGAACCGCTAGGTGTTAATGCCTTGCTAACATCAACTAGCATCATTCCAGCACGGCGCCGACGCCATCGCCGCCTGCCAGGAACACGTCATGAACCGCAACATTGAGGGCCTGCTCCGCGAGATGGTCCGCCTGAAGGAAATCCTCGAACGCATGCCCAACGCCTTTCATTCGATCAACACAAACCCCAACTCGGGAGAAAACTATGTCCCGGGGCACCAGTGGGTGCGATGGGGCAAGTTCTCAGCGCCACTCAGCAAACGCTGCCCCGCCTCATCTGGCCTGCAGTTCCCGCCGTTCCTCGTAATGGACGCGTTCCTGGGCCGTAAGAAGTACGGCTCGTTTCTCGGAAAAGAGGGCCTCCATCTGCGGGCCTGGCTGCCGTCGAACCTGAGGGCCTTCATTGCTGCCATTGAATATCACTACAGCATCCCCGAGTTTGTTCAACGCTCGGGTGACCCAAGACTGATGGGTGTGCTCGACGGTATCGTCGAAGCGTACACGGGCGAGCGCGGCTTTATGGGCACGCACCGCTACAAGGTCTTTGGGATTCTCGAGGTTGCGAGTAAGACGGGCCGGACCGAGACAAACGGTTTATCTGGAGCTCCTGATGCCAACGAGAAACCGTGGGAGGAGACGCATAGGCAGTTCTCGGAGGCCATGAAGGAACGCCTCGAGCCGTACCGTGGCGACATCGCCGTGGAACCGCACGAGATGCGCGGCACCTTTGAGGAATGCCGCTACCGGTCCCGCGTCCTCAGCCGCTCCTTTGTCGACTCAGACCCGAACCGGTCCATCGCCATGGTGACGCTCGACTTGCAAAACACCGGCATTACCTTCCAACCGGGCGACCGGCTCGCTGTCATGCCCCTGAACAGCTGGGGAGAGTGTGCGAAAGTCGCCGCTGCCCTGGGCCTAGCCGACTACCTCGACTATCGGGTTTCGCCAAACGCCCAATGGAAGCGCTTTGCCCAACATCTAGGGTCGGTAACCCATACGTCCACCCCGCAACTGACAGTGAAGGATGTCCTGCGACGCGGACATCTGGCACCTATTACCCAGGAGCTGGCCCTCAAAGTTCACGATCTACTCCGAGCCTCGTCCAACACCGTTCTTCAGGTGCTCGCCACGACTGAGTGGCCGGTTCGTGGTACGCTTGGGGACCTGCTGCAGGCTGCCGTGACAGACACCAGCCCGCACATCTGGGACCGGGCTTTTGATCTCACCAGCGACTTTGCCTGGCTGACAGACCTGGTTCCCGTCGAGATCCCACGGACGTATTCCATCTCCAACTACTCCCAGGAACTCCTCCCTTCGACCGTCGACTTGACGATATCTCGGGCAGAGTACAAGCTGGCGACGACTTTTGCTGGCAGCAGCGAAGTGACCTGCGCCGGCGTGGGTAGCGGGTTCTTGAACCCATTCTTATCGTCGAGCGATGAGCTTATCGAGACGGATGAGGATATCCTCATTGGTGTCTCCCGGCCTCTCAATTTCCAGCTCCCGATCGACAGGGCGGCACCGTGCGCCTTCTTTGCAGGCGGCAGCGGCATTGCCCCCTTTCGGAGTTTTTGGCAGGTCCGGTTTGCTTCCCACAACAATGCTTCCGCGAGAGACATCTTGTACCTCGGCGTGCAGAGCCGTGACAAGTTCTGCTACGAGCAGGAGCTGCGAGAGTACGTCGAGACGGGGCACATGGAGGTTCACCTTGCCTTCTCCCGTGATACTCGTGGTCTTGTCTATGACGGCAGATTCCGCGATCTCGTCGAGAAGGAGATGCCACCTCGATACATTGACGCTCTTATCGTGGAGCAGGCTGCCACGGTGTCCGAGCTTGTCATGTCCAAGAAGCAAGGCGGACTCGGCGGGTACCTGTATGTCTGTGGCTCCGTGGCTGTGTTTGACTCGGTCATGAACGGTATCCGCAAGGCCCTCTACAACCACTGCAGCTCGACCATGGAGACTGCCGACATGATCATCAACAAAGCCTTTGCCGAGCGTCGGTTTATGCTCGATGTCTTCATGACACCCAAGCCACTTCCGTGCAACCTACCGACGATCCCCCTCTCGCAGCTTGCCCGCCACACCGGCCACCGCCCGGGCGGCCGCATGTGGATTGCCGTTCACGGCAGTGTCTACGATGTCACCGACTTTTGCCCAATGCACCCCGGGGGCACCGTCATCATTCAGAGCAACGCCGGCGTGGATTGCTCCAAGACATTCGACAACCTCGCGCACACCAACAATCCCGAGGTCAGCAGTCTCCTGACCAAGTACTTTGTCGGACGCTTGACACCCAAGCCCGACTTCCACGACTCCCCCGAGCTGTCTGACTTGTATGACCTTTGGGCCGCGTACATGCGGACCACAGTCGAGACGCTAGTGGCGCACCGCTTCGAAATGTACGAGATCATGGGCGCCAGCGACGACGGCACCAGCGACAAGTACCTCCGCGGATCCGAGAATGTTTGGTCGCGGGAGCACCTCGTCAACATCGGCCTCGGCGTTCGCATGTTTTACGACTACCAGTCCCGCCTGCTCCAAGGCGGCTTCTCGGCGTTGTTTGGGGCCAAACTGCAAGAGCTGGTCCTCAAGCTGTCCTTTTCCCTCGCCGACGCCGCCGGTCCTGGATCCGACATGCGCCTCCCAGATGTGCTTGGCTCCATTGCCCGCGCCAAAACGTCGCCGGACGCGGTTGCAACCTCGCAAGAGGTCGCCCTTGTAGGCCAGTTCGTTTGCGAGAGCAGCAGCAACGTGCGCTTCGCCGAGCGCGGCATCTTCAACTACGCCGCCAAGAGCGTCGAGCTCGACATCGAACTGCTCGAAGACATTCGCGAGGAAGCCTGCCACGGCATGGACGCCTTTGACGCCATCGCCACCCTGGGCACCAACAACAACACCACCGAACCACTCACCGTCCTCGCAACCTTCCTCATCCAAACCCTCGAGCGCATGGCCAAGAAACTCGAGACCTTCTACGCCAAACTCGCCCGCCTCAAAGTCTACCAGCCCTCCCTCGAGCGCAACCCGGCCCGTGCCCGGTGGAACTTTGTCCGCACCAAGATCCGCGACGGATCCTTCTTCATCCTCACCCAGCCCACCGTCCTCGGCGCCGCGCCGGCGTATACCCGCCATGGCACCGCGGCCAGTACAACAGACTTTGACACGGTCATGCACCGGATTCAGGCGAGTATCCGTGGCGCTGCTCAGCCCGCTCCGCCGCCACAATCGCTGAATGCGATGCATCGCGCGCGAGCAGAGACCTTGGAGATGGTGGATGAGACGAGTGCGGTGGCGGCGCATGGAAATGGCACGGCGGTGCGCGCCATGTCGAGTTTCATTGACGCCAACATGCGCAAGATTCGCAGGCTGAGTAGGCTGCCGCCGGATATGGGGCGGTCGCTGACGCTGGAGGGGTTGAGGGAGGCGGTTGCGCAACAGGGGACACGACCGCCGTCGCCGCCGTCGAGCATTGGCTCCGGGTCTGGGGCGGAGTCGGTGACTTTTACCCCGCCGTCGCTGGAGAGGATGATGGCGGGTAGGGGTGGGCATGATGGCAAGCACTATGGTGTTCGACGCACGCCAACACCACCTTCTTCTCATGCCACTACTGCCACCACTGCCGTGCCGCTTGACCCGGCCACGGCGATAGCTGCAATGATGGGTAAGCTGAACGTCCGTCCATCACGGGGAAGTTCGGTGTCCCCGTCGCCGTCTTTCCATCGTCCCTCTTCCTCTTCGGGTAGGTCGCGGACTGGGAGTGTGACTGGCCCTGGTGGTGTGAGGTCGAGGTCTGTGTCGAGTGTGCGTGGGCAGGGGATGGGGCCTGGACAGGGGCATGGGCAGAAACTGTCGACGAATTCGCTGAGGGCGTTTAAACTGGGGAGTGGGAGTGTGAGTTCAGTGGCTGGGAGTGGGAGTGGGAATGGTGTGTTGAGGATGGGGGTCAGGGTTGCGCCTACTTTTTGAAGGAAGGACTTATAGGGGGTGGGGCAGGGGAAAGACGTGTTATATTTCTTTGGGCCGCTTCTTTCTTTCCATGTCGTAGTTTCTTTGGTACGGTTGCGTATATGGTGAAGCTCTTGACCACGTATCTTGTGCAAAGCGAGCGAAGGGTCTCGGGGTGTCTCAGCGTTGTATGCACAGAGTACTTCGTACCTCCCTGGTGTGGCTGTGTGTTCGAAGACCTAAGTGCCACAGGAGTGCTCTGATACTCCAACACAATCTATAACGAAGTTGATATTGGGCATTTCCCGCTTGTCTCCTTTAATCGCCAAACTTGGTTCGTACATTCCGACTCCGGGACGCCAAATGCCTTTGCACCCTTCCCTGGGGGCCCCGTAGCTTTTACCATGGCTGGGCCTTCCCATCGATCTTACCCAGTTGCGTGAAAGTTACCAACCATATACATATGAAGACTCCATCGAGGTCGTCCAATCGGATGTTTGCTCGGACTTGGGCTGATGTGAGACATGTCCCGTGGTGAATTTGGCCAGCCGCATTGTGTCAATGTCCTTCTGATTTGCTTTTTCGAATCTGCCGCCGATACCGCCGAATAAATATGGTTGGTGAGAGTTGGGGGCTCCGGTCTCCGCCAAGCGACGGGATCAACGGGATTGGGGGACCAAAGGCTTTGGAGGCCGAGTGGGGTCCCGGACTCATGGGCGGGATACCGGAGTTATGTTCGTGATGAGGCGTTATGTGGAGGAGCTGAGGCGGGTTGTGCGGCTGCAGATCGCAACCGCCTTGGGCACGTACATGTATGTCGAAAATGGTATTGGTGTGCTCTCCTTAACGTCGACCAATGTCGTCTTGTTCCTTCCAGGAAGTGGGTCACCGCCATACGGTGCCTTACTTGTAGGTGATAATTCCCGCCGCTCCCGGGTAGCCCGACAAGTCAAGGCCCAAGACTCTGCATCTCAGTATGCAAGTGGCCACCGTTCCAACCAACCCCACGACATACTGGTGATGTTAGCTTTGGGCTTGATCGACGCTCTACCCGTGGACACTGCATGAAGCAATGCCGTGACGGGACTCGCAGGAGCTGAAAGGCAGGTGATAATAGAGGCGGCCTAGAAAGGGAAAGACAGAGTGGCAGGGACTTGTGGTACTCGACCATATTACATTCACCTGCCTGTCCGGTCTCAACGCTGTGCCCCATCGCAACCCGCATTCCTTCCGTCCATCTCCTTCAATGCCACAATGCTTTCCCCAGCAGCCTTCGTGGACCGCCTCGCTGCCGATGTCCCTCACAATTTGTGGGTGAGAACGTCACCTAAAGAGCAAGGTCTCGACTGGGAGGATGTTACCTATCTGCAGCTCAGCAGGGCGGTGAATGCCATGTCCCACTGGATCGAAAGAGAGCTTGGTGCAGGAACCGGAGACGAGCCTGTCGCCTATGCGGGAGTCAACGATGTCCGGTATCCCATCATAATCCTGGCGGCATTGAAGACTGGGTACAAGGTAGGGCCATTTTAGACCCGCAGTTATCCACGTACGCTGACCGTGAGCTTTAGAGCCTCTTGATATCGTCCAGAAACTCCCGGGAGGGAAACCTATCGCTGCTAGGAGCGACGGGCTGCACCAAAGTCCTGTTTGACGCAGAGCTTGGCAGCCAGTTCAATGACTTATCAGTGGCAAGCTCCGAGCTGAAGGTCGTGCAAGTGCCAGACGTACACGAGCTGCTGGCGGACAAAGACGCCCCCGGTTATGAGACCAGTCGCTCGGAGCAGATGGAAGACCAAGAAACCGTCCTCATCGTCCACTCCAGCGGCACGACCGGCCATCCCAAGCCCGTCTACATCAAAGCCGGCGTCTTCCGCGTCGCAGCCAAGATCACGACGATGCCAGCCCCCGAGGGCCGACAAAACCTCCACACCCTGACGTACGGCACCAAGCTCGTCCTCGCCACAATCCCCTTCTGCCACATCTTCGGCATCATGCTCATCGTCCGCTCCATCTACTACCAAAACCCCCTCCTCCTCCTCTCCCCGGACAAACCCCCGACAGCCGAGCTCCTCCTCGACGCCGTCGACACCGCCCACCCAACCGTCATTGCCACCACCCCTTCCCTCCTCGAAGACATCTGCAACCTTCCCGCGGGCCTCCCGACCCTGTCCAAACTCGACGCCGTTCTCTTTGGCGGCGCGCCCCTCGCCCGCTCGTGCGGCGACAGCATCACCACCGTGACCACTCTCCTCAATGGGATCGGCAGTACCGAGGCGTTTAATCTGGCCAACCTTGTTCCTGCTGACCTGGCGGATTGGGATTACTTTGAGTGGAATCCGCACGCGGGGATTGTGATGGAGCCGACGGAGGAGGATCCGTCGCTGGCGGAGCTGGTGATTCAGCGGTTGCCCGAGGGGGAGGGGAATTATCAGTGTGTGTTTCATAATTTTCCCGAGGTGACGGAGTGGCGGACAAAGGATTTGTTTGAGCGCCACCCGGATCCGGGGAAGAGTGGGTTGTGGAAGTATGTTGGGAGGGCGGATGATATGATTGTGTTGAGTAATGGGGAGAAGGTCAATCCGGTGGCGTTTGAGAAGGCCGTGGAGGGACATCCGTGGGTTAAGGGTGCGTTGGTGGTGGGAGCGGGCCAGTTCCAGACGGGGCTGATTATTGAGCCCCATGCTGAGCAGGCCAATGTTGGGAAGGAGGCGTTTATGGAGGAGGTGTGGCCGTGGGTAGAGCAGGCGAATGCGCGGGGCCCGGCACATGCTAGGGTGTGGCGGTCGATGGTGGTGCTGGCGGTGGTGGATAAGCCGTTTAAGAGGACGGCAAAGGGGTCGGTCATGCGGCAGGCCACCTACCGGCTTTATGAAGAGGAGATCAAGGTTCTTTATGGGGGGCAGGCGGCTCTGACTAATGGGTTCGCGGGCGGTGCTGGGCTCGGCGGTACCAGTGTCAGGGATGTTGTGCGCAAGGCGGTGCGTTCCGTGCTCGGGGCTCGCGCGCAGAATACTGCGGACGACACAAATCTGTTCAGCCTCGGCGTGGATTCGCTTCAGGTCCTACAACTTTGCCAGGTCTTGGGTTCGTCCGGAATCCGGTGCGCTACACGGACGGTGTACGAGAACCCGACCGTCAGCCTTTTGACAGAGGCGGTCGGCGGCGGCAGCAACGACAAATGCGCGTGCAACACCATATCACGAGAGGAGAGAATGTCTGCCATGATTCACCGGTACACGAACTTTGCCAGGAAGAGAAAGCCCAAATCACCAGGATGTTGTGTCCTCTTGGTCGGATCGACGGGCGCTCTCGGGACGCATCTCTTGCATGAGCTGATGGAGAGTCCAGAAGTCGACCGTGTTTACTGCCTCAACCGATCGTCAAACGCGGCAGAGAGGCAAGCACAGGCCTTCTTGGACCGCGGCCTCGGCACTGTCGACTTCCTTGCCCACCCCAAGGTCCTATTTTTCCAAGGGGAAACATATCTGGAGAACTTTGGTCTCTCGGCCCACGACTATGCCGGAGTTCACCATAGCGTCGATCTGGTGCTGCTCAATGCTTGGCCGGTCAACTTCAACAGCAGCTTGGAGAGCTTCGAGCAGGTGATTTCGGGGGTGCAACGTTGCGCCAACTTTTCGGCCTCGTCCCGACATCGGCCACACATTGCCTTTGTCTCTTCGGTTGCAAGTGCCTTGAACTTCCCCGCCATCCGTCGGCGTGACGACGACGATGACGATGTTCTGCTGATCCCAGAAAAGTTTGAACCGGACAACAGCCTGCCGGCCAGGCAAGGGTATGGCGAATCCAAGCACGTTGCGAGCGCCATCCTCGCCAAAGCGGTCAAGGAGCTTTCAATTGGGGCCACGGTGCTGCGGGTTGGTCAGCTGGCTGGGACTGCTAACGGCAAAGGAGTGTGGAACAAACAAGGTAAGGCCCTTTTGAGCAGGTTCCAAGTGCGTGATGTGATAGAGCTGACATTTTCAGAATGGGTGCCAACCCTTATCAAGACGTCCAAGTCGCTGGGCAAGATCCCACAGTCATTGGGGCCGGCGTACGACGGCATCATTTGGGTGCCCGTGGATGTGGCAGCAAGGACTATCCTCGAGTTGGTCCCCAAACGCATCGACTTGATGCCGACATCGCAGGAGGGGTTGGAATGCTTCAATGTTGTCAACCCCCGTTTCACGACATGGAGCGACCTGGTTGCGGTTGTCCAGAGACATTATGCCGAGCAAGGGCAGGGGAAGATCAAGGCAGTCGGGTTCGATGAGTGGCTGGATGACCTCAGGGGAATGGCTACATCCGCCTCGGCCGATGACATCGATCACTACCCCGCGCTCAAGTTGCTCGACTTCTTTGAAGAGATGAGAGGAGATGAGGGGAACGGGCAGTGGGGGTTTGCAACGGCCCGAGGAGTGGAGCGGAGTCCTGCCATGGCAGCGTTGGGCGCCGTGGACGCAAAGTTGATGCAAAAGTGGCTCCACGAGTGGCAGTTTTGATCTTGGGTTTGTAACCACGGTAGTCATCAGGATCCTGCACTGGAGCAGGCTAAACTCGCGGCTATGTGCAATGTACGGAATACAGATCCGACGGCCAGGCAAAGCGTGCCAGTGTGACAGCGTCCTTGTCGATTAGGGCCGGATTTGCTGTCATGGAATGATGTTGTGCTTCCATTTACAAGACTCGAGAGGCTCACCAGGCTGAATACAACATCCGATTATTCGTACCCCGAGCCGGAAAATTCCCTTATAGGGCCGCTTAAAGGAAGATGCAAGATTCTTGGTCCTACCGGGTAGAGCACCCTCGCTAATGCCGGGCAATTCACTTAGTTGTGGGTTCCCCCAAAATACATTTTAGGCTTTGGCATGGTGCCGATCCCCCCACGGTAAGCCCAGGCGGGAAGAGGGGGAGAATACGACCCTGCCTTGTGGTTTGTCCAGACCGAATCGAAAGGCCAATGACACCGTTATGCACGATTTATGCCCGCAGTCTGCGCCCAGACCTTCCGATATCGTTGTTGGTCCGAGTTCCCTAGACTGTATCCGGAGAAGCGTTGAACCTGCAAGGTCCTATCTGAGTAGGAAACCATGGCCATCTTCATTTCCTGCTGACACAAGCTTTAATATATTTAACCGGCGGCTCTCGCTCACTTCCAAATCCCAACGTCTTCCCATCGCAACTTAGCGGCATCAGTCAATACCATTACTTCGCCATCATGGTCGTTTCATATCTCCTTCTGGGGGCATCTTTGGGTGCTCTCGCCGCTGCTGAGAATGTCCGATCCCCAACACCACCGATGGGGTGGAACAGTTACAACTACTACAACTGCTTCCCCAACGAGACAATCATCAAGACCAACGCCGAGGGCCTTGTCAGTTCGGGCCTCGCGGCTCTCGGGTACAAGACGGTCACGACTGACTGCGGGTGGCCATCCCAAGAGAGAGATGCCAAGGGAAGGTTGCAGTTCAACTCGACCCTGTTCCCATCGGGCGGCGCAGCCCTGGGAAAGTACATCCACAAACTGGGTCTCAAGTACGGTCTCTATTCCGGCGGAGGATACCATCAATGTGGTGGCGACTTCCGCGTACCTGCTTCTCTAGGTACGTTAGAAATGTGCTCCTCTTCACTTACACAGTCTAACCACCAGGGATAGGCGTTGAAGTATTGGATGCTCAGACTTTTGCGGAGTGGGAGGGTGACTCTCTCAAGTACAAACCAAAAGCTCGTCTGATCTTGCGAATCAAGTATTTCTAACATGGCCAGGTATGACAATTGCTTTGCCGACTCGACCGAGATCATGGTTGATTATTACGGGCCCGAGTGGGTCTCGCCCACTCGCTTCCAAGTCATGGCCCAGGCTCTGGATACTGTTCGCCGCCCTATTGAGTACTATGTATGTCAATGGGGTATCGGTACCGACGTTGCAGAGTGGTAAGTGATTCCCTGTTGCTCACTGTAACTCGGCCAGTCTGACCGTTTCAGGGCCTCCGCCATCGGCACCACCTACAGAATCTCCAACGACATCTGGAACGGATGGGACAGCATCTGGCGCATCGCCAACCAGGCCGTCCCCTTCGCCAAGTGGACCAAGCCCGGCGCATTCCCGGACATGGACATGCTCACTGTCGGCCTTGGGCCCCTGACTCCACACGAAGAGCGTTTCCACTTTGGTCTCTGGGCCATCAACAAGTCCCCGCTCACCATCGGCGCCAGCATCGCCGGATCCAACCTCCCGGCCGACTCAAAGGTCGTCTTGTCTAACAAAGAGGTCATCGCCATCAACCAGGACCGCCTCGGCAAGGGTGCCTTCCTGGTCCGCCGCAACAGCCCAGACCAGTGGGACCTCTGGGCCGGCGAGCTCTCGGGTCACCGCAAGGTGGTCGCCATCGCCAACTGGAAGAACGCGACCCAGACTGTCAAGCTCGACCTCCGCGCTGTGGGCGTCGGATTGGCCAAGGCCCGTGATGTCTGGGGCGCCAAGGACCTTGGCCTCATTGCCAAGGGCCGTGACTTCAAGCTCGCCGCACACGAGCTGAAGCTACTGGTACTCTCCAACATTGTTCCGGCCACTGAATACAAGCCTTTTGGCGACTACCACTCGGCGGCTGCGGCAAAGCTGGCTGGCACGGCAAGCATTGCCAACTGCGGGAGCGGTGAATGTCTGCCTACGGGCAAGAAGGTTGGCGGAATCAGCGCCAACTCCACGGGTAGCATCACATTCTCCCAGGTCCCCGTCAAGGGTGGCGGTAAGAAGGTGGTTGGTGTCGACTTTATTAACTACGAGATTGTCTTTTGGGTTGGGGACAACACGCGGTCGTTTGCCATCAGCGTGAACGGCGGCGCGCCACAGACTTGGGCTTTCCCTATCAGCGGTGGGGACTGGTTTGAGACGGGGAGACTCAACATTGAGCTGGATGGTTTTGCGCATGGACGCAAGAACAACATTACTTTTACTGGTGTCGGGACTGGATGGGCTCCGGATTTGGTCGGGTTGGAGATTTTGGAGTGAGAGATACTGGCAGATGCGCAAAAGCCTTGATATAGCGTGTTTTAGGTTGTACTAAAGAAGACCTTGTTACACAGTTATTCAATTCGAGATATTCACGAGGACTGAAGCAAACAGAGCCCATCGCAAAGTTGTACCATTTGACTTGGAGGCAAGCTGGGGGACTAAAGGACGTAGGGAGCACAAGTTATTGTACCAAACATATGGGATGCGGCATAGTGTCATTTAAACCAAAACTTAACTCAAAGCTCCCGACCAGTATCGCACCCTTTCACCCGCCACACTTCCATCACATAGTGCGCTGCCCTGGGCCGTCAGTTTCCGGACTGACAAACCCGTCCAGCATTTTCAGCCGTGCCCATTGGGCTTCCGATTGTACATGTCAGGGTTTAGTATTCGAAGTTCGCATATTGCTTGACCTTATGATCCTTGTGAAGGCTGGTATAGGTATTTGTCAAAGAGTGTTTGTCAAATTCAGAGGCATATTCAGGGGCTTTTTCCAACCCTAACCCTGTCTCAAGCTTGACCGTCAACTCGTTGCTGCCCCACACTCCGCAGGACCCCTCGTTTCCCCGCCGCAACCACGCTAGCCAATCTCTTATCAGTTCCACACTGGAAATTGACAAAATCCAAATTTTTTCCGCTGCCTTCGGGCCCCTCTTTGTTTGCGGCGACAATCTCCAACCCGACGCCCACCACGGACGTGCCTTTCCTTTCCTCTTCTTCTTTTTTGATACCCCCTTTCTTCTTTTTATCCAGGCTGTGGCACCATGGATAAGCAAAGGTTGGCAGCGCTCCTGCAGGAGTCGCAAGTTCGTAAGTCGCTCTGCGTTCGCCTTCGTGTTCTTGTTTCCGTTCCGACGGTGTAGCCTGAGCGACGGGACCACCAGTGCCAGGTCAGACCGACGGTCAGCGACCATCATTTTTACATGCGCCACCTTTTACTGACATTCGTCAACTTCAGCCGACACCCAAAACCTCAAGGCCGTCACCGCGGAGCTGCAAAAGAACTATTACTCGCAGCCAGAGTCTCTTCTTCTTCTCATTGAGATCGTCGCGACCAACCAAGATGTCAATATCAGGCAGCAGGCTGCCGTCCAGGCCGCCCGCCTGGCCGTCAAGCACTGGGAGAAGATTCCCAAGGAGCAGAAGCCCGCCGTGCGTCAGCATCTCGTGCAGGCCACCATGAACGAGCAGACCTCCAGAGGGCGCCATGCCAATTCGCGCCTGGTCGCATCGATTGCGGCCATCGACCTGGAGGAGGGCGAGTGGCCCGACCTCGTCCCTGCTCTCTTCACCCTGGCCAGCAGCAGTGAGGTTGGTCAGCGTGAGGTTGGTTCCTACATCATCTTCAGCTTGCTGGAGGAGAACCCCACCTCGTTCGCCGATGACATGACCAAGCTTCTTGAGCTCTTCGGCCACACCCTTCGCGACCCGCAGAGCGCCGACGTCCGCATCAACTCCATGATGTCGATTGGCGCAATGCTGCTGATGTTTGAGCCCCTCGAGGACGAAGAGTCGGTCAACCTTCTCCAAACTCTCATCCCGCCCATGGTCGACGTCCTCAAGGACGCTGTCCAGGCTGGCGACGACGAGAAGACCGGCCAGGCCTTTGAGGTGTTCCAGCAGTTTTTGGCTTATGAATCGGCCCTGCTCGGCAAGTACCTCAAGGATCTTGTCCAGTTCATGATCGATCTGGCTGCCAACAAGCAAGCTGAGGATGAGGTCCGGTCGCAGGCGCTCGCCTTCCTCGCCCAGACTGTCCGCTACCGCCGCATGAAGATCCAGGGCATGAAGGACATGGGCCAGGAGCTCACCCTCAAGAGCTTGGTGATCCTCACCGAGATTGACGATGAGGAGGACGAGGATGACATGGGCCCGGCCAGGTCCGCCCTGGCGCTTCTCGACCAGCTGGCCAACGACCTGCCGCCCCGCCAGGTCATCGTTCCCCTGCTCGAGGCCCTCCCCAAGTTCGCCACCTCGAACGAGCCTGGCTACCGCAAGGCCGGTATCCTGGCCCTCGGCACCGTTGTCGAGGGTGCGCCCGACTTCATCGCCTCCCAAGTCAAGGCCATCATGCCCCTTGCCATCAACCTCCTCAATGATGCCGATGTTGGTGTCAGGCACACCGCTCTCATCGGTCTTGCTCGGTTGGCCGACGATATTGCTGAGGAGCTCTCGTCGTTTAACGAGCCCCTGATGGTTGCCCTCGTTAAGAACCTGCAGGCTGCCACCGCGCCCACGTCGGACGAGAAGCTGGCCAAGAAGAACATCGAGATCATCCGCTCCGTTTGTGGCGCCCTTGATGCTATGTCTGATGGTCTCGACGCCGACTTCATGAAGCAGTACGCCGGTGAGCTGATCAGCAACATTGGTGGGCTGGTCGGCCATGAGGACCAGAGGGTCAAGGTCGCTTCCTCCGGTGCCATTGGTGCCATTGCCGAGTCGCTCGGTGCCGACTTCAAGCCCTACTTTGAGCAGACCATGCATGCTCTGGGAGCCTACCTAACCATTAAGGACTCCGAGGACGACCTGGCTCTGCGTAGCGCGGTCTGCGACTCGATCGGCCGCATTGCCGCTGCCGTCGGCGCTGAGACCTTCCAGCCCTATGTCGTGGACCTGATGCGGTCCAGCGAGGAGGCCCTTCAGCTCGACAACTCGAGGCTCAGGGAGAGCAGCTTCATCCTGTGGAGCTCCCTCGCCAAGGTCTACGAGAAGGACTTCGCCCCCTTCCTCCCCGGCGTCTTCAGCGGCCTCTTCCAGAGCCTGGAGCTCGAGGAGGAGGAGATCAAGCTCAAGCTCACTGAAGAGGAGAAGGGCATTGTTGGCACTGAAGACGAAGTCATTACCGCTGGCAAGAAGATCAAGATCAAGAATGCGGACGACGATGAGGACTGGATGGACGATGAGGATGAGGATGACTACGAGGATTTCGGTGTCTCCATCGAGGCCCTCGAGAAGGAGGTCGCCATCGAGATTTTGGGCGATGTCATCACCTACGCCTGTGGCACGCAAGAGATCTCGCAATATCTCGAGAAGGCCATCGAGGCCGTGTCCCCGCTCGCTGAGCACAGCTACGAAGGCTGTCGCAAGGCCGCCATTGCTACCTTGTGGCGGGCGTACGCTCGTGTTTGGCAGCTCATGGAACAGGAGACCGGCAGCAGCTGGGAGCCTGGCCTTCCCCTCAAGCAGACCCCGACCGTCACCCTGGTCAAGCTTGGCGAGATCGTGTCCAAGGCCACCCTTGCGCTGTGGCACGAGGAGGCTGATCGGTATGTTGAATCTCGTTTTTTTCATTTCTTCCCCTTTACATGATGAACACCTTGCGTTACAACCCAGCTCACTCATACGCAAAATTGCGAATGCTGAGAACGCGTTTAATCTACTTCTGACTCTATCCCATCCTTCATCCTCATCGAGCACTTCAGTACTGGGAATGGATGCTAACCGATGCAAGGTCTGTCGTTACCGATATCAACCGCAACGTCGCCGCGACCCTCAAGGCCTGCGGCCCTGCAATCCTTGCCCAGGATGACATGATGAAGGAGGTTGTCACGGCCATCACCACCATCATCACCCGGTCTCACCCTTGCCAGCAAGACCTTGGCGATGAGGATGAGGACCAGGAAGTGGAGGGCTCGTCCGAGTACGACTGGCTGGTCATTGACACGGCTCTTGACGTTGTCATCGGCCTTGCTGTCGCCCTTGGCCCCGGCTTCGCCGAGCTCTGGAAGATCTTCGAGAAGCCCATCTTGAAGTTCGCAGCCTCCGAGTCGGAGAACATTGAGCGGTCCACCGGTGTTGGTGTTATCGCCGAGTGCGCCGCTAACATGGAAGCTGCCGTTACTCCCTACACGGAGAAGCTGCTCAAGCTCCTGCTCAAGCGCCTGTCAGACACCGACCTCGAGACCAAGAGCAACGCCGCGTACGCTGCCGGCCAGCTCGTTTACAACTCGACCGACAGCAACACCTATCTGCCCCATTATCCCACGATCCTTCAGAAGCTTGAGCCCATGCTCCAGGTCCCGGAGGCTCGCATCAAGGACAACGCTGCTGGCTGCATCTCGCGCATGATCATGGCTCATCCGGATCAGCTCCCTCTTGGCGATGTTCTCCCTGCCCTAGTCGGCCTGTTGCCGCTCAAGGATGACTACGAGGAGAACTCGCCCGTTTACGAGTGCCTCCTGAAGCTTTGTGAGTCTCCCCACCTTTCAATGATTTGCAGTTCCCGACTGACCCGTATTCCAGACGAGGCAAACGAGCCCACGATCCAGCAGCTCACGCCCAAGCTGATCCCCATCTTCGAGGCGGTCCTCAGCCCGCCTGCGGAGCAGCTCGATGAGGAGACACGCGAGATCGTCCGCAAGACGGTCTTCCTCCTGTACAACGCCAAGCAGGATCTGTTCAGCAGCCACCCCAATGTGCTGAAGCTTGCGGGAATTGTTTGAGGGGAGGGTTGAACGACGGCGTTGTCTGTTGCATAGCGTGGCGAGGCATGGCGGACGTTTTGACGATGAATCAATCTGCTCGATGAGTGATGAGTTCTGACCTGATGACGGACATAGAGTATGGGGGTAATGGGTGCATGAGCCTTGGTGGATAGGCCATGCCGGGAAAATGGTTAGGGTCACATGATGAATGCCCATTTCTTTGACACCTGGATGTCACCTCTACTTTTGCTAAACTTCTTGTGTGTTATTTCCGGTGGTCCTCGGCCGCTATTGAGGCCGCTTGATCATGGACGAGGGGTTGTGGAGTTGCCGCCGGCCCGTCTGCCAGCCCTCCAACTCCCACACTCCAATACCCTTTCCTTCCCTCCACCGGATTCCCTTGACACGCCTGGCCTTGAAAAAGGTCTACTACCATTTTTATCCTCCATCGTCAAACATCCGCTTATTTTCTTCCCACGCATCCAATGGATTGTCTACCAACTACGCTAGGAAAGGGAGGTGGGGTGTGATCGAAATCCGCCAAGCTTGGGGGCCATGCATCAGCAGCACCAACTGCAGAAACTTGCGACGCCGGACACGCCAGACATGGGTGTTTGAGGGTCCCCGAGGCGCCCTTGCCTCGGGCGGCAAGGCGAACAGGTTCCCGAATGGTGGAAGGGCATGCGCAGATGCCGCAAGGGTCAAACATCGGTAGGTAGCTGCGGATACTGGAGGCTCAGTGGTGGCGCAGGACGTCTGGTTTCCAAGCGGATCATATAAGAGGACCTTCGATCCTGGGTTGGAGTAAGTCCCACTTCAACATTGGTGCGATTGTCTTCTTTGCCCTGCACGCAATTTTTAGAACCTAGTTCCGCCGTTTTGAAAATAACCTCAATATGGCAGAGACATCCAGACCGCGGACGCCATCGTTTCGATTCGGCCAATCCGGGAACGCTGACCAGGGGTTCACCTTCGCGCCCGGCTCGATCGGCCCAAGCCCTTTCACACCACCGCCAGCACCGACTTCCGGCCCTGGCGAACATCTGCTGCCGGCAAATGGGCTCAGGCCCTGGACTCCCAGGACGCCCAGGACTAGATTGAGCAGTTCCCAGTTTCAATTCGGACAATCTCCGAATCATGACTTCACCTTTGGGGATGGGCGGCTAGACGCCTCGGCCCCTTCATTCGGGATGGGAGAACTCCGTGATGCACTGCCAGGACAGGAATCCGGGCAGTTTTCCCTGCGACTTCTCCACAATGCGACCCCCCTCCCGTCTCGTGAACCCTCTCCCCAACCTGCCGCATCCCCGGGATACCTCCAAACGACGGAATCCATCCATGTTAGGGCCCAAATCGCAGCTCCAGAACCTCGACTTTTGCTCCCTCCGTCCGAAATCACAGGCGATGCCTCCTCCCGCAATGCTCTGGCACCTCCGCTCTCGGGAGAGAATTCAGGTTTGGTCGTTCGACCACGAAACCGCACATCCGACGTCTCGGACATTTCGGACATGTCTTATAGAGGCGAGGACGCGCCACCGTACGATGTGCGTGACGAGGGTGCCCCAGCGCATCGCTTCTTCAGTGCAGAGTTCCAGAATACGCTCCAGGATGGGCTGCGGATTGCAAGGGAGACGGCAGCTGCTGTGAGGACGTTGGATGGCCTGGTACAGGATGATGAGAATGTGAAGAAGCTCCTAAGGGATGCGGAGCGGCTTTGCTCGTTCCAGGGGTCGGATACGAGGACGATTGGTGTGTTGGGGGATTCGGGCGAGGGTAAGGCCACAATACCCCTGAATCAAGGGGGAAATAAAGGCTGACTATTTCCTGGCAGGCAAAAGCAGTCTCATCAACTCCCTGCTACACTTCCCTGGCATCGCAAAGACGGTTGGTACCTTCTCCCTCCAGACTCACATCTGCGATCCCTAATGCGATGCACAGAGCGACCTGGGCTCCGCGTGCACCTCAGTTGTGACCGAGTACCGGCAAAAGACGCGTAACCACAGGGCGCCCATCACCATCGAGGTGGAGCACCTGTCCCCCTCGGAAATCGAGGAAGTCATCAAGGAGCTCCTGTGGAGCTACCGCCAGCTGTATCTCCCCGAAACCTCATCAAACAACGTCTCCTCGGAGGATTTCATCCGCTACGAGCGCGAGTCGGCACAGGCGTGGTGTGCCCTTGAGGCCGCGTTCAAGCACAAGCGGGGTTTCAGGGAGGAGAAGTTGCAGGATATGGCGGAGGGGGCTTTAGAGAGGCTCACAGAAGAGCTGATCCAGTGGGCGCACGAGATTGAGTGGCCCGCGGGGGATATTGATTCTGGGAACTCGGTGTGGCGGTCGACGGCGAATACGGCTGCGGAATGTGTGAGGACGACGGCGATGTTTATGCAGGATCGCTACTGGCCGTTTACCAAGATTATCAGGGTGTACCTGAACGCACAGGTGCTCAAGACGGGGATTGTTCTGGCCGATTTGCCTGGTGAGTTCCTTCGGTGTCCTCGGGTTGACCGCAGTCTTTTTCCTAACCCCTTGCAGGTTTGCAAGACACGAACCTCGCCCGGGTCCGCGCGACACAGGACTACCTGTTCAAGTGCAACCACATCTTTATCGTCGCCAAAATCTCGCGAGCCATCACCGACCAGTCCCTCAAGTCGTCGCTCTTCTCGGTCCTGTCACGCCACGTCCCCTTGGAATGGGAGGAGTCTGCGGCCCAGAGCCTCAAGATTGCCGTTGTGTGCACCATGACCGAGGTTCGTCTCCACCTAGCTAGATTTTACGATGAAGAACAGGATCACTGACACGAAGCTAGAACATCGACATCGAAACCGCCGCCGAAGAATTTTGCGGCCCCAACAAGCTCATCCGCTCTGACCTCCTCACCAACCTCAACGCCCAGATCGACGACGCCAAAGACAGGGGCAACAGACCCCTAAAGAAAGCCCTCAAACAACAGTACATTCCCCCCCCCCCCAACACCTTCTCTGTCCTTTGCCAACCCTTATTAACCATCTCAACATAGGCGCGAAATCCTCCTAACAACAGCCCGCTCCATCCACGTCGCCACCGCCCTCCAGCGCGCCTACGCCGCCAAAGCGCCCCGAGGACACCTCGACGTCTTTTGCGTTTCCAACGCGTGGTATGGCAAGTATGCGCGCAAGGCTGGCCGAGCGGATATGGTAAAGGCCAGTGGGATCCCCGCGCTGAGACAGTTCTGTTATGGGATTAGCGCGGATGCGCAGCTCGCGGAGGCGAGGCATTTCCTGGCGGCGAGGGTGGTGGGTGTTGTTGGGGGGGCTGGGTTGTGGGTTCGGACGAGGTTGGAGGGGGCTCAGCAGGTGGGAGGGGGGGAGGTTGAGGGGGATGGGGGGGAGGAGGTGCAAGAGGTTGTTGAGGCGGTGGTAAGTGCTGCTTTTGTTTCTGGTCTGATATTTGTTTCGTTTCAACTGATCCTGTCGAGCAGAAAAACGAGGTGCATGCCGCGAGGCGCAAGCTGTTCTGCGATTTCTGGGATTGCTTCGAGGAACAGATTCTTAAAATCATTGGTAAGAACTTACCCCTGAGTCGAAGCAACAGCACCGCTAAACTACCGCCAGACAATCGACACCCAAAATGGGAGGAAGCGGCTGGGCAGGAAGCCGTGCAGTGGAGATCTGTAAGTAACCATTCAAAGACACCCGTTGTAACCCCAATAGTGATGCTGTACTGACACGCACATCCCAGTGGCATCACAGTACGAACCGCAAACCAATTTCTCAGTTGTCTAATACCACTAACACTCGTCAAGCACAAACAGCCGCCTGGTGCCACAACAACGGTTCCCATAGCACCCCAAAACGGGGTAGAGTCGATTGGAACGCCAAGATTGCGTGGAAGATGCGCACCGAACTCGAGTTCCAGTGGGACATTGTCGAGGAAGAGATCGGCAGTGTCTTTCAGGAGCTGTTGGAGACTGCGGGAGAACAGTTCCAGCAGCTCAAGGAAGCAATCTGGGCCGAGTCCGCGCTCATCGGCTACCGCACGCAGCTGATGCGTGATGTTGATCCAAAGGCCGCTGACTTTAGGTACAGGGTGGGGCGTGTGAGGGAGGAGTTTGCTGGCAAAATCCGGTATGTCGACGACCGGCCCTTGAACTGGTCGAGTTTCTCACTGTTGTGCAGCCGTCTCCGCCGCTATGCCTCCGAGTCGAGCTACAATTCCTACATCCTCGATGCCATGATTCCTACATATAGAACGGCCAGCGCACAATCCGGTACGTGAACTTCATGTGATCACGCCTCTCCACCTTGGTACTAACACACTTGAGCAGGGAGGGGCAGGCAAGCCAGACAGATTGGCATCGTCGAGGGCCGCATCGCCGACGGTGTCATGTTCCCCGGCGTGGCGATTGAGCTGCAGACACGTATGAATAACATCCTCTGGGACACAAGGGCAACCCTAGGGCAAATTGTGATAGAGGTTATGAACGAGGTCAAGACCAACATTGGGCTTGTCCTATCGCGCAGAGAGGCACCGGCGCAGAGCACGCTTGGGGACGACACTGACAAGCTGCGGGAGCTTATGGAGACGTTGAATATGCTGAAGACGCAGGCCGATGAGGTGTGTAGGGCGGCGGATGAGTAAGGGGAGCGCGATCGCCACTCAGGGGGATTTCTCAGATCATGGCAATCATCACGGAGTTGACTTATCGGTACGTAAATAGCGTTATCATTTCCAATGATGTAGATAGGTAATCTGCCATTAAAACGGATAACTACCCGCCGTCAAGCCACAGTTCATTTATACCCTCACTTCCAGTCGCAGTACGCTATCGGAAACTCAAAAATATCAAGGGCACAATCCTGAGCACCCCACGAGTCCCCCTGGTAGCACTTGGCGTCCTTCCATTTGGTGCAGGTGATAGTCCCCAAAAGATCGTCTTTGTCAGGGTGCTGGCCATTATTCAAGCCATCTTTTGCGTCGTAGGAACACGACGAGTCCCCAAAGACGGTGAGCTTCTTGACGTCGTGGACCCATATCGAAGAGAGGTAGCTGGAATTGGCCCACTCCCCCGTGTTGGTGCACTCGTCGTTCGGACGGCCGTTGTACGTGCCCAGGCCGTACGCGCTGGTGCCCAGCCGGCGCGTGACGAACCAAGTCCAGTACGTGCCCTCTTGTCCGTTGGGTCCCGTGGGTACCTTCTTGCCGCCGCCGTCCGTCGGCATTGGACCGAAGCGTGTCAGGTCCCAGCTGTACAGCTGGTGGAGGACCTGTGAGGCGAGGGAGCTGACAAGGCTTGATGGCTGTCGGTCCATGTCGCGGTTGGATACGGTGACTGAGACGGTTCCGAATGTGGGTTCCTGCTCTGTTTGGGTGCTGGTGGCCGTCTTGTCGGTGGCATCGCACTCTGCGTATGTGTGGCAGTTTGTCTGTTGTTGCTGTTAGTGGCCACCACCAAAGACAAGCGAGTGTATGTGTGTGTGTCGGGACTTCTGTCACTTACCCTTGTGGTGGTACTGTATCTGCCCGGAGTGGCAGTCAAAGTGCTGCTCACAATCAAGGTGCAGTCATCTGCCGTCTGCGGCTCACAGTCCCCTTCTTCCTGTGTTCCGCACCCTCCAATCTTGCATCCGGGACCGCCGCATTTGTTAAGAAGGCACTGATCTAAAAAGGGATTGTCAGTTCATCTGAGAGAACGGCTTCAAAACAACACGTCGGAAATATACTCACTTCCCGCAGGGCATCCGACACAGGGCAAACAACCGCTGCCGCATCCAAACAAGCCGCAACCTCCGCCGCAGCCATTGATAGAGCAGCCGCCGCCGCAACCAAACGTTCTACACCCTCCGCCTCCGGCTCCACCTCCACCTCCACCTCCACCTCTGTCATCATCTCCTCCACCGCAGCCAAACTCGCGGCAGTTATACGTCCCGCATCCGTCGCCGCGGCAAGTAGAAGTAGGTTTGGCGCTGGTATAAGTCAGCAGCGGGTCAGTGTCGCTCTCCGTGGTGGTGACCGGAGGAATGGTAATGGTCGAGGAGCCAAAGGTGGTTGTGGAAGGAGGCTGAGTGGTCGTGGTGGGCTTCTTTGAGGGCAGTGAAAGGGAAACAGTTGGCTGGGGTTGGATTGTCCCCGTGTGCGGCGTGGAGGGGAAGACAAGGGGCGCAGTTGACGTGGAGCTTGATGAAGATACTGGGCGGCCGTTGGAATACTTTGGGATCTGGGATGGGGGTGCGGTTGCTACGTTGGCGGGCAGGGTGATGTGCACTGGAGGAGGCTTCACACTTTGAATGGAGGTCAGGACGGCGTTGCTCGGATCCTCGGAGTGAACCGTCACAGGCCACCAGGCAATGGCAGTCGTGGTGATGGCCGGAATGGATATGGTCTGGATGCCGCCACCGCCGCCACTTGTTGAAGACAATAATGTCGTGACTAGTGGCGGCCACGATATAGTTGTTGTAGAACCAATCTGTGAAGGAGGAAGCACCAGCGTGCAAGGCGGGATACATGAGGCTGCACCGCCGCCGCTGCCGCCTGGGGACCAGATTGATGTAGGAACGTAGAGGAGGTTGCCGCCGCCACCTCCATCACCATCATCAGGGACATCGGGCGGCTGGAAAAGAGGCAGCTGGCTCCAGAAAGGGTGGAAGTTCACGTCGGTGTAATTCAAAGCGCTGATCTCGGTGCGTGCATCTCCGGCGTCCGAGCTGATCATCTTCAACGCGCCGATGGTGATGACGTTCCAGAAGTGGATATCTCCCGAGTTGTCCTTCATTTGCACCAGGAATATCTGGCAGTTCTGCTTGCCGACGCAGATTTGCCCGTATGTCTGGAACCACGAGTACAGTTCAGCGCCGGCGACGGTGATGTTGGAAGAAGAGATCATGCGGACGGCCCACGAGACATCGCAGCCTTCTTGTTTGCCGTCCCGGCAGTCGTCATAGTCTGGATTTCCGCGGAACGCGCCGACTGCACCTGCGAAGGGTGCCGGGGGAAGTGGGTTTGGCTGGTAATACGGGCTTTCAGTCTGGATCATGGCGGCAAGGACTGCCTGGGCGCGGTAAAACTCGTATTGATAGAAAACGGCGTGCTCGGACGCCGTACCGTAGAGCCAAACGGGGTTGACGCTTTCGATCAGCACGCCACGCGCAACATAGACAGAGATTTGGGTCATGTTGTTATCGTCCAGGTCGTGATCTGCAGTCCAAAGCCACACGTTCTCGATATAAGCGCCGGCGGTGGGTGTCATGTGGAACATCATGGAACCCACAATCCAGTTTTTCTTGTGCCCGAGGTTACGGCCGGACAGTCGGCGACCGAGAGGTCGGTCCTTTCTGCTCCGCCGATTCGAACCTGGCAGTCCCACATGGCGGCAGTGCCCTTGCCATCGGCCTCCATGTTCCACTCGACGGTGACTGACGAGACCGGCAGTTGGCCCCTTGTTGGTAAAGAGCAGGTCTTGAATCTCGACGTTTCCGGTCTCGCCGCCCTTCACTCCAACGCGGAAAAGGACATGCAGGCTGAAAGCATTTTGGAACCAAGCGCCTGAAGCAACGATCTGGGACCAGCATTGGCCGACCCTCTATGTTCCGGAGGGAATGGTGATCGTGTCTGTGAGGATGTACGAACCGACATCGACAAAGATCACGGTACCGGTTCCGGCGTACTGGTTGATGACGCGTTGGAAAGCGGCTGTATCATCCGTGACGCCGTCTCCCTTCGCATGCCGCTTCATCTGAACAATAGTAGCACCCACGTAGAGCGGCTTCTTCCTCGAGAGATACGGTGTCTTCGGGAACCCGTTGTTCGGCCCCGCGGTAAGGGTCTCGAGACGAGGCGTCTTTGACGTGGTGCCAAGCGTGCAGTTACCGCTGTCGTTGCCATTGAAGAAGGCCGGTCCAATGGTGTAGATGTCGACCTTGCCCACGCTGCCAGCGAGCCAGGTCTTTCCGGAGTTGTCGGCAATGGCCGCGCTGACATCAAGTTGGAACATCACGTTGGAACGTACCCAGCCCCAATCTCAAATGAGCGTGATAGCAGTTACGCAGTTGATAAACTGCACCTGAGCAGCAGTGAACTGTTGGCTTCCACCATCTAATATCAAAGGGAGCATGAGCAGGATGTCTTCGGCGCCGAATCGGTTTTCGTCGTTCGGTTCACTTCTAAATACCGAATGCACCGCCTTCAAAGGTCAGATCACTCATGAAGCCGTCGCTACCGTTCTCGGCATCCGTAGCTCATTAGCATACTGGTAGTCGTCCTCCCTGACCACGCTATCGTCACTTACGAATGGCCTGCTGGGTTGTGCCAGCTTTCTGTGAGGCGACAAACTTGATGTTGGAGAGGCTCGTCGCCTGCGCGACCTGGTTGGTAGTGGAGAGCTGCAACGTAAGCACCTGGTTTGTGGCAGTGATGCCGATGATGAAGTTGCGGGTCTGACGGTAGAACTTGGCCTGACAGGATCAGTATGGATTTTCTGGAAATGTTGGAAGACAGACTATTAACCGTGTTGATGTACCGTTACCCGCCGTTGCAATCATAGACGTCCACCCAAGCGCTGCTGGACCACACCAAGCAGCCGACCCGCAACATCCAAGGCAGCCCGAGCCCCGACGAAGCCCAGGGCGGCTCCCAGATCGTCGACAGCGTCGTTTGTGGGAATTGCCATTATCCTGGTTGTCTGTTTCACGTTCAACATTATCGCCGTCGAAGTTTTTGGTAAGCTGGGCCCTACCTAGGACGGAACAGAATTCGTTCTTGCCAAGGCGATAGGTGCAGACTACGTACTAACCATTTCACGACCAGACGGCAAACGCGGCGATGCCTACGCACTTGGGACCGATGACTCTGCCGTCACTGGCGGGGAGGATTGGGTGAAGGACCGTTGGGCAGACAGTCTCGACCTGGTCCTCAACACGGCTACGTTCAGCGGGCCTATCGCGCATCACCTTCGCTTGCTGAAGCACGACGGGCGCTATATCATGCTCTGTATGCCGGCTGGTGACGTTCAGATTGATACGGCCTTGTTGGTCATAAAAGGAATTCATATCACAGGCTCGTTGATCGGAAATCCGACAGAAATGAGGGATATGCTTGGGTTTGCTGCGGAACGAGGAATCGCACTATGGGTCGAGAGCAGAGACATGAGGGACGCCAACAAGGCAATTGTATATATGGAGGCTGGGGAGGCGCGATATCGGCTTGTCCTTCGCGACGATGAGCGCATGGTTGATGTGGGGGATTCAAAGAGTTCTGCTTCTGTCCTGAACGTGCTCTGCTAAAAGTGTGATTGGGCTTTTGTCGAGTCAGCAGTTTGGAAGTATTAATTGCACCCCACCGCCTTGCATAGCTACTTCTAGCTCCATTTGCAAATCAAGAATAGACCCCCTTGGGCAATCTTCTTGGACAGCGTGGCGTCGGGCGTGATATAAGTCGATAGCGCCGACTTCCAGCCGACAATAAGATCGTCGATCATGCGGCCAAAGACGACGGTGTCATGGGAGTTGAGGTGGGTACAGTCATCTTTAGAGAGGTTGTACTTATCGGCGTTGAACGGGCCGATGGCATGGACGTACTTCCTGGCCGCGGCATTGAGGTCGAGCATGGTGACGCTGACGGCGGCGGCGGCCTTTTTTGGTGGCATCGGCTACAATAGCCACGAATATATTCGTTCTTTGGCACCACGCAGAGGAAGTCAGACTTATGGAGTCAACTGACTGACACGGCCACCCACAACCGGCACCTCTCTAAGGTAGAGAAGGCTTCCGATCAGAAGGACTTCGAATTGGCCCAGATGCGTCCTGTAGTAATCGCTTGCAAAACCGGTTTCGCCCTATTACAGATAAAAGCTACGTGTCTAAATACCCCCACTAATATCCCAACGTCAAACAACTCGTTCCTTCCCCACGATTGCATAACAACGGCTTGCAGAGGGAACGGCCCGTATATTCTTCACCGACGTCATAACGACGATAGACGTGAGCAGCTGTATGGGAGACAGGGATCCAGGTTTCATCTTGAGGCAGTTGCAATTTTTTGACCTTACTTAATTAGTACCCCTCCCTATGCCCTCCTTCCAGGATAAGAAGTACCTCGTTGAATCTTGCACTTGGGATCCTGTATTATTTTGCAACAACAACACTCACGCTACTAACGCAGGCAACCGTATCCTCACCATGGTATGACACAGAGTCCCCGCTAACATCAAACACCCATAGCCTTATACTGATTGTGATATTGCAGTCTTCCCCCAATATGAACCCCAACTTCGAAGTCAAGCTCCTCCTCGACAACTCCAAGGTCCTGGACTTGAACAATGATCTCCAACAGGATGTTCTCGCGGCTTTTGCCATCACAAGCCCGCCGACCAAGATCAACGTCCTCTTCCTTGACACGAACACCAAGGATCTCTACAAGGCCGACTGGAGTGCCCGTCTTCGCAAATTAGAGGGGAAGCGCGGTTTCGAACTGACATACAAGAAGCGGTATCCCGTCGTGGGCGATGCAATTGACGATGCCCTAACAGCGGCTAATGCGGATGGCTTTGCTGGAGGTGGGGGTCACCAGTTGTATGTTTGCTCCTATTCTGATCTGGAGCGGAGTATGCGCTAACACACCCGCTGGAAGCGAGGCCCAAATCGACTGGGGATACTCAAAGATGACCCTGTCCATCGACCGCGAGAAGAAGACAGGCGGGACGGACCCCAGTGTCATGACCCTTCCTGATCTCAACGTCGCGCGTAACCTGCTCATTGATGAGGCGCCTGACAAGTTCAGGAACTACGGCTGCACTGGCTGGGGTAATGACGCTCTGAACTGTGCCCGCGTCTACGGCCCCGTCTACACGCGGCGGTTCATTGGAGTCTTTGAAGGCCTCAAGACGTATGTTGAGGTTTGGCCCATCGTGATCAAAGCTGAACAACGCACTGAGTACGTCGTTGAGGTGTCGTTCAAAGCAAACACCAAGAATGACGCTACGGGTGCTCGGGAGAGCCTGATCAAGTACCTGCAGGAGAAGAGATGGTTCGTTCCGAAAGACTCGCTCAGGACGCAATTAATCATGGATAACTACTAGTTGGTGCTGGAAGGCGTGGAGGATCTCGGCAGATGTGTTCGGGGCTTTATCTAATGCCGATCGGTTCTGTGATCCCAACTGCCTCCACCGCTCGCTCATAATGACCACGTACTACTTGTACTCCTCGTTCTTGGCCTGCAAGGTGAAGTGCGGCGTCGCAGCGCTCGATATCGCCGACCGACAGAACGTCCACAGGATGACACTTGCGGCGCGGGCCATCGTCGAGCTCTTTCGTACTGTAAACCGCGAGGATGAGGTTAACCGGCAGATCCTCGCTTCCTCCATCTTGCATGGCCACCAGTCGGTACACATTTACGGTCAGTGCTCGGTCACATGTGGGAAAGATACGAACTTTGTCCGAGAATTTTATCCTCTCCATGGGGCTAAAATCGCAGTGAGCTTCCTGCTGACTATCGGCCTGCCTTCCACTCGAAGGTGTTCCATGCAGCGGACAAGCATTCCTGTCTCTGTTATAAACGCCACAGAGCCGCACCATATCCGTTCGGGCATCCAGTTTGGTAAGACAACGAACAGGCCCCATCTCGAGGCAGGCACTGACACCTCGCCTACTAAGCCAGATAATAAACGCAACGGAAACCAAGGAGCGTTATGCCATACATCGCGTTTCTGACGGCCAATCTTACGCGCAAGCAGCCCCCTCCGTAGCCTTATTGAGACAAGAGGGCAGGTGAAGAAGGAGGTCGGACTATTCACGAAATTCGCCCACGCTTATATATTCATTACACCGGCTTACATCCGACGACTGTCATCAACCAACGGTTTATAGACATAATAACATTCAAATCGACACGTGGCGTGGTTCGTGTCGTTCTATGTTAGATATTGTACCTCATTTTTTCTTCTTACTCTCACATGCGTTTCTTCCACGGACTTTGTACGGAACTCCCCACGAGTCTCGCGGAAATGCAGAGCTACGTCAGTCTCGGTCATCGCATGTCTTTGTGTCCTCGGTGTGGACAATGCCAACTAATTACTGGTGTGAGGAGATATAGGCTGCACGTGCAGCACAAGAACAAATCAGGCGCGGCTTGCACAATCAAATTACTTGTTGACAGCAGTTGCTAACCCTTTAGCATATCATAATGACGTGAGCTGTATGGAATTCGGTGAGGCTGCTTGAACTGCAGTACGCCATGCGTACCACAAGGCAAATTTCCAGATCGTGCCTCACGGCGATCTTGATGTGGAGCAGTCATGAACGTAAATGGATAACGTCCATTATGCCCTACACAGTCTGGTACTGGCAATGCCGCCGGCTGTCCGCCGGGATCTTATCAAACAAACATTCGTCTAGACAACACGATAGCGCTGCCAACCTATTGCGATTACACCTAACCCGCGGCCACTTCGTGAGGGTTAGTGTAAGGCGCTCCCGCGCAGAGCCCCCGGCACCCTTTCATGCCTGCCTGGCTTAGGGCTGAGTGACGCCGAAAGCAAACGCCGAGGCCCCGCATTGTGACCAATGGCATTACTCGACAGCAGCACCTCTACGGTATGGAAATGTGTGTGGGTAGCGACAGGCGCAACCGACGAAGGTGTTTCATACGTAACCTCCCAGTGCCACAATGGCTTTTTCTAGTCTATGACTGATGGCCGCTAGAAACATAAACCGCGGGCTGATGTAGGTCGCAGCCGTGGCCTTGTCCGAAGACCGGCAGAATCTCGACCCGTAACACGCGATCATATGGCCTCAATGTGAGAATGCAGCAACCACTAGCTTTAAATTCGGCAAGAGAGACACACATCTATGAGGTGGCTGGACGCCTCAGGTGCAAGCACACGTTACTGACGTCAAAATGCGCAACAAATCTCGCAACTCAGGCTGGATCTGGACCTTAGAGAGACGGAGGTGAGGAGCAGTGACTGTCGCGAGAGAGTTCTGGTGAGGAGAGACAGTTTATCGTGCCAGGATTGGAGTTAGGGATCAGGACAGTTCCGTGGCAGGCGCCCATAAGATCGGTTTAAATATCCCGAGGCCAGCCCTGATACTCTTCAACAACCAGTTCGAGATCAGAAGCATAAATTTGAAGTTATTCAAAGACTCGCACTCGTTACTCCAGTTCTTTATATCTTCATGCCAACATGTCCGGTGCTGAAGCTGAAGCCGCACCACGCATTGTACCTGGTAAGTGGATTGTGAGGCTAAAGCCATATGCCACCGAGAATGCCAAGGCTCGCCACCTGTCTGCCGTGAATGCGCGTACCGCCGACAACACGCCATTCAATTGCAAAGTCGACGGCGAGTATAATCTTGACGAGGCCCGAGCCTATTCTGCGTCGTTCGACGATGCAACAAAGGAGCAGATAGAGCAACTCAGTGAGGTAGGCTCGCCCATCCACACTAGTCCTATTTCTGACCCCGATGCCACTAACACCTGCCTGTCACTTACATCAAAGGTCGCCGCCGTAGAGCCTGTCCAGCTGTACAAGCACTGCGCTATCGTGGTCCAAAACAATGCCCCGTGGGGCCTCGCACGCGTCTCCAGGAACGGCAAGCTCCCGGCAACTGGCCGCTACGACTACAAGTACAACGACGACGCCGCTGGTCAGGGAGTTATCGCCTACGTGCTTGACACGGGAATCAATGACCAGCACGTCCAGTTCGAGAACCGCGCTACCCGCGGTCCCAAATTTGTGACTGAGCCAAAACCCAACACCGTCACAGATGACAAGGACAACCAAGGTCATGGAACCCACTGCGCTGGGACCATCGCTTCCAAGGACTATGGCGTTGCTAAGAAGGCCGATGTCGTCGGAATCAAGGTGTTCAACGACCTCCCTAGGGATGATGACCTGGCTGGCGCAATGACTACCGATATCATGGCCGCATTGGAATACGTGGTCACCGAGTACCGTCGCCACAACAAACCATCGGTCGTGAACCTAAGTCTTGGAGGTGGTATCAGTGATGCCCTCGACGCAACCGTCGCAGCCGCCGTGAGGGCAGGCGTCATTGTGTGCTGCGCTGCTGGAAACGGCAGGCCTCCGGTAAGTGCAGCTGGAAGGCTCTGGCATACATCGCCACGAAATGACCGATTTATGCTAATAATCTTCTTGGCAGAGGGACGCAGACACAACTTCGCCCGGTAGAACCCCCCTTGCCATCACCGTTGCCGCGTCGGATGTGGGAGACAACCTCGCGGATTTCAGCTTCTTCGGCAAACGTAAGTCGTGCCAGGCAACCACAAAAGGACGTATGGTTGTGAGAGAGTGAACCACTAACGACCGCGCACTCGGCAGTAATCGACATCATTGCCCCGGGCGTGGATATCAAGTCAACTTGGATTGGCCCCAAGAATGAGGAAACCGAGGAGATCAGTGGCACTTCGATGGGTCAGCCATTCCTCTACCTGCAGCATATATAGGTATAAACAAAATTTGCTAACACATTCTTCACAGCCTGCCCCCACGTCGTGGGCATTACCTGTACCATCCTCAGCGATTCCAACGTGGTTGACAAGACACCGTTCAACATCGCGTCGGAGCTCTGCATCCTAGCGGACAAGAACAGAATCTCTGGCCTTGACGGGAGGAAGAGGAGGACCGTGGACGCTGTGGCACAGGTCCGAATTTAGTGCTGGCCCAGGAAGCAGCGTAAGGTAAGCAGGTAAGTAGATAGTCACTACAACCAATATACGGTCCCCGATAAACTACCAAGGTAGTCGGATCAAACACCTCTCCTCTCATTACATAGCAATGAAGCAAGTGAGGATTCTCAGGCTCTACGAGACACGTGCGACAATTTATACAAGATGATCATGAATGCAAGGCGAGACGCAGGCACGCTGGTGGACGTGGTGATTGCTGGAGACTTCAACCGGCAGGACCAACTCCTTCTCAACACAACCTCACCCCAATTGCATACTAGGATACTGACAAGCCTCTGAAAATACCAGATGATCGGTAAAGCCACGCATCGATTGCATCTCTACTAGGACCTACCTCTCGTATCAAATAATTCCACCTCACTGTTGTCGAGGTGGGTTTACGACAGAGTGGTGATCAACGAATGGTTCTCGGCTCTTGGAGGTTGGGAGGGAATTAACTGCCATCTGATGGTTGGTGAGAAGGTTAATTACCAAGAATGGTTGCCCGTTTCGATGATAAAAACGTTAGCGAAGAAGACTGTTTGGTGATAATAGTCCGCGTTGCCTCCCATGCCTGGCGGCGATCGGCGTGTGCCGGCACGGGGGCTGACGGCGCTTAGCTTGTGTGGAGTTCAAGACTGTCCAGAAGAGTGCGGAGGTCCCTTTAATCCACTCCCCGTGACCCTGACCGTCGGAGAACCAGCTATATAGTCAAGTCGTGACATTGATATTGTCCTCTGCTGTGACTAGCCTTTTCCGGCGGTCTGTCGGTCGTACTGCCACAAACAACCTGTAACAAACACGGTCAGGCCCACGGATGCGCTTAGCCAGGCGACCCAGTTTATCAGAGAGTCAAAGTCCACGAGGCTTGTGCTCCAGATTGTCTGGGAACGCGATCATCAGTCGGCTGTGTAAAGACAAGGTTGGGATCATGTGAACGCCTACCGTGACGAGCGTAGTGCGCAAGAACAGAAGCGTGAGAATTCCAATGATCCTCATCACCCTGCCGCCTTGTTATGCATGGTTCACTGGGACAGCACGGTAGCCTGGCGGAAGTTCCAACTCTCTCTCGGATTTTACCATATCATTGGGCTGCTTGGTTCGAACGTTTCAAACCGCTGCGCAAAAGTGAGCACACCGGGCGCGCCACGTCTCAGGGATGGCCCAGACGGGGGAGCTACCGTGGTTGATGTTGTATTGGTCGTTTTCGATGCTGAAAGTGTGCCGTCGCCGGAACGTCAGTCAGCTGTTGGGGAGAGCTGGAATACGCTTGTCGCCAATCGATATGACGACCTCCTTCGACACTCTTATGCTGTATGACTCGAGAACAATGCGTCTACGTTCTTCGACCCAACAGCGGCTGAAGTTGCCGCAGCGACCAAGTTGGCCACTTTTACGGCGTTTCTCGCCTGGGATGGAGCAGACTACGGCAGCCATCGCGTTGAGGATCTCTGTAACAGCCTACGAACCTCGCTGTGGTCGTCTGACGGCGGTCATGGTAGGCCAACTATCTCAAGAGAAGCGGTCCAGCTCATTACCATGATGCACCGCAACCACCAGCCACGCCAGCGCCCATCAGCTTGGCGTCTATTCTCCAAGTAGATGCAGCGAGGACCTTGTCAACCTCAGAGAGAATGCACGCCAAGCCCTCGCCCGTAGCATAAGCGATATGAGGGCAAGGACGCGGCTGTTCCCATCTCCACAGGGCTCATTCATATCCCAAGGCGAGCTGCACGACGGCAACATGTCTGTAATCCCGGAATGGCGGAGCACATGGGGACCCTACCATGGCTAATCACCTCGTGGACGTCGTTTGGATGCAGCTGAAACGCCCCTCGCGAACTCAGGGCCCTCACATATACAACCAACTCAACAACGAGAGGGGCGCATTGCTGGGTTTCCGTCAAGGCCTTTTGGGCTCGTGATGTCGAGGACGAAGCGAAAGTCGCCGTGCTGACAGGTCAGAAGACACCAACCACTAATACCTAATCACACTGATTGTGTTACTATGTACACAGTACACTATTTGGCTAACTGGGCTGTTATTCTAGTCTGGGAGGATCAACGAGCGCGGGCAGCCGCTTTACCCGGGCATCGCCGTACCTTGGTCGACTTTTCCGTATCATCAGTCTCCCTGGCAGCAGCGCTAACACATCAAGCTTTCTCCATGGCCCGAGACCCCGTGGGCGTGTCGTTCGATGGGGTAGAGTATCTCGAGTTGACCTGCTTCCATGTCCCACCGGGTGCGCTGGAACGCCAACTCTTCTGAGCATGCCTACTCCGCTTTTGCCCGGTTCTCGTTACCTACCTGACTTAATCCTCTCTTTCCAACAGTCTAACTAACTAGCTTGCCAAAAATAAAGTATGACGGAGCTTTTAGCAGTAACGGGAATCCCCCACCGCGCGCAGGGTCACCTTAAAGATCTTGGCTGTGGGAGGCGTTGCGACGCGGTTCCTAGCGCTGCAGAGACAGAAGTAATGTTGTGGATGCACCCATACCTAATGAGACAGTGATACTTTTACGTATTCTCTCTGCGAGTTCTGTGACACCGGTCCTCGAGGTGCACAGCCCCTCCGTTGCACTCGCTGAAAGGGTTGCCTCCATGCATGCTGTGGGGGGTGGGGACTTATTGTTTCGCCAGCGGTTATGCAGGGCAAGTGTAACAGTTTGGCTGGTTAGGGAGGGGGCAGTTGACCAACCATGCATCTGCAGTCGACAACGAACACGGAGTGAATACAGAGATATTGAGAGCTGAGAACTGCAACTCTCTCAAAGAAGAAGGACAAGACAGAAAGTCCATGCCGTCGATCGGCTGTCATACACGAGAATCACGAAGAATCCTACAACAGCTCCACACTTTGGCGATACTCGGGGCTTGACTCGGAAAGAATAGATTGAGCCCTCGACACACAGTCTGATCAAGCGGCCGTTGAGGACCGGACCGCTTGTCTACCCCTCCAAGTGGAACCACACGTGCACTTTCGCGAGGATCGATTGGCATCTAGGTTGGAAAGGGACTTTCCAATGCCAGCTGAATCCAGGATGATGGTTATGAACGGCCCGATCCATCACTGGGAGCCAGTTCCGGTGGACGATCATGGCCCTTTGAACGCGTCAGTCATGGTACTCAGTCATGGTCGTGAGGGATGGGCGGCAGTCGCGGTCCTGATGCAATTGACTAGAGTCCCCGACTGTCTATAAGAACGACCTGCTCCCCCTCCTCCCAGATGAGATATCTTCACCAGCTCACAGTCAGCACAGCCCAACAACCACACCTTACCAACTCAACTCAGCCAAAACTTAAGTCAGCCTTCCTCGCAACCACCACCGCTCTTCCACTTCACTAACCAACCAACCTTCCGCTAGCCCCAACCTCCCACAATGGCCTACAACCTCCAACTCCGCGTCGTCAACGACACAACCGACGAGCTTACCCTCATCGAAAAGTCCTGCTGGTACGGCGCCGGCACGGCGTGGACGGCTACCGAGAGTGGACACACGCTGCACATGAACGCGAGCGGTAGCTCGGGGATGCTGCGGTTCCGGACCAGCGGCGGCGCCCTCTTCGCCGTGGCCGTGGGCGTGCACAACTACAAGCGCTGGTGTGACGTGCAGGGCGACCTCGCCGACAACCAGCCCCTGACGCGCCTGCACCCGGCCTACTACACCGACAACGACCCCAAGAACAAGGCCTTGTGGGCCCAGGCCGCCGAGGCGAGCGCGACTGTGGGCGGTAAGAGGGTGGTGGTGAACTTTTATCAGCCTGAGGGGAACAGGCTGCTGGCGAACATTGCCTATGCTTGAGTCTGTCCGCCTGGAGAGGACTCGAGTCACCTAGGGGACCGATGTCGTTTTTCATGGATGTGGCTCACGCGGTTAGCTAGCGCTGGTGGCTATTCAACATAGTGGGCTGGCTGGAAATGCAAGTGTCGTGCTTCGACGTGGGCTTCTCCGGAGTGCAAAAAGTGTTGTGGCTCAAGTGAAGTGAGACAAAAACATGACCCAGATCAGTGCTGATCCGGTACCAACTGACTGTGGACGAGCTGGGAATCGAACCCAGGACCTTTCGCATACAGGTGAGTATGCTAAGCGAACGCTCTACCAACTGAGCCACACGCCCGAGTTAATGGTGGTTGTTGTGACACAATTCCGGAGATGCCTTTTTGAGTGGATGTGTTCAGGGGTTAACCCTAAGGATGTGGGGTGGATATGCTGGATGAGTGGAGCTACGAGATATGACATTCACCAGGAAGAGGGGCGAGATTCGGGATCTATACAATAATCAATGTAAAAGCAGCTCTCTTCCAGTTCGTTAGTCTTAGGTAAAGAAGATATGTGGTGTTCAAAGAAGATTCCCTTATCCAAAAAAGTGATAATCGGGTCTCTTATCCACTATCCCAATAAGAACGTCTCCCTTATAAGTCGTACAACCAGCAACTCATCCAATGGGCACCGTTCCGCTCACTTGAACAATTTCTCATACTTAAGTCATACGGCCAATTCCTTGGCCTCCTCCAGTCTAACGAGGGCCGACGTGTTCGATCGAAGCTTACAGTAACTTGACCCGCGTCTTGTACTGTGTACGCATGGACTATTAAATCCATATATCCCGCGAGAAATGTACCGCTCCGGATCCAGGTCCTAAGGGTCAGTTGTCTCCCTAAGCAGACTGTTGAAACTGAGCCCTGATTGGCCCACAGCGACCGAAAACAGCCCCCGCGGGCCGCCTGCAACGTTCCAAAACCAACATCAACACAAGGCGCCTACCGAGTCGCCCGTCCACCGCCAACATGACGCAGTCCATCACGAACATCAAGACGCGTGGTCACCGGAAGAGACGGCTCGCCGAGGCGGTTCTGGCGCGACACTCGACGAAGCCTGCTAGGACCACGGGCCATCAAAATCCCATCAGGGTGGTTTGCATTTCCGACACGCACAACAAGCTGCCAGTACTCCCGCCAGGGGATATACTCATCCATGCCGGTGACCTCACTGAGAATGGATCCTTCGGCGAGGTCCAAGCCGGCATCACATGGCTTGCGTCACAGCCACATCGCTTCAAGATCCTCATCGCCGGCAACCACGACGTCTTGTTTGACGAAGCGTTTCTCCAAAAGTACCCCGAGCGACGATACGGACAATCGACGACCACAAAAGACCTGAATTGGGGAGATGTCATCTACCTCCAAGACACATCCATCACGCTTGAGGTTCCATGCGAATCGGACCCGAACATGACCAGGAGGATAACCGTCTTTGGCAGCCCCTGGACCCCACAATACGGCATCTCGGCGTTCCAATACCGGCCCAACACCGGCTTCGATCACTGGTCATCGCGACTCGGACACATCCACACCGCAGTCATAGGAGAAGACAATGACGATACCGTCATCATAGCCACCCACGGCCCACCAAAACTCTACCTCGACCGACGGGACATCCACCAAGCGGGCTGCCCCTACCTGCTGGAGGAGGTTTCGTGCATCCGACCGCGGCTCCACGTTTTTGGACATATCCATGCTGCGTACGGACGGGAGGACGTGGTGCTTGACGCGGTCCTCCGAGCACATGATGGTGTGCAAATTGGATGGGATGGGTGGGGTGCGGTTGTCTGGATGTGCGTTCTGACGGTGTGGGCAAAGGTGAAGAGCATGTTGTTTGGGGTGGTGGACGAGAGGGTCACAACGTTTGTTAATGCTTCGGCTGTGGGCGGCAGGAACAATGAGTTGAAGAATGAGCCTATTGTTGTTGAAATCTAATATGGTTGGGGCTTTGATGCTATTTCATAACCGCTGGGTCGTCGTCCTCCGTCGAGCTCTTTTGCTTCCGTTACATTGAATATTTACACCTTCTATATTCGAGCACCCGTCTCATGTTCATCCATTCCGCCTCAAACCACTTCGATTATGGCGTCTCGAAACTTAGCCCCTTACTCTCCCTTGTCTCCGTCTAACCCTTTCCCCCGATACCCCGTCACCTCCCCTGAGAAGTCGAGTACCGCGGTGCCTCCGGACGGCCATCATACCCGTACTGACCCTGCCCCGGCGCCCTCAAACTGTCGCTGTCATACGCCCCACCAGCCTTCACCCCCGCGACCTGCGAAGCCCTACTGCCCACCGGCAACATGCGAATCCCCTCCACCGTATTCGTCGCCTCCAACCCCCCAGGCACCGCATCATACCCCCTGAGCGCCTTGGCCGGGTGACTCCACAAGAAACTCGCCGCGACCAAAAACATCAACAGCCCATCCAGCACCAACAAATACACCTCCTTCTTCATCAACTCGCTGCTATGCCCCATGCCAAACTCAATCATGCGAAACACGGAGCGCACCATGATGAGCACGCTGGACAGGTACAGCGCGACGATCAGCCGGCGCCAAGGGCCCGTGACGGCATAGGAGCGCGCGGTCGGGTTGCGCGAGATGCGGACGTGGAAGACGACGGTGGTGATGATGAAGAAGCCGAAGAAGAGGATCTGGATGCCGAGGCCGCCGAGGATGATGTTTTCGCCCCGCTTTTGGTCGTCGACGGTCTTGGCTTGTGCGAGCAGGCCGCCGCCTGGAATCGCAGCGTTAGTGACTGTCTTTGGAAGGATGTTGGGCAAGACGAGGAGTTGCTAACCGGCGCTTTGCGCGAGGAACGATAAGACATCGCCCGTGACAAAGATCTTGGTCATCCAGTTGGTCCTGACAATGGCATATTGTTGTGCGTCGAGCAGACGGATCAGCCGGGCAAGGACCATGTAGATCGAGGCTGCGAAAAGGGCCGGGCCGAGCAGGATGAGGAGGGTCTGCAGGATGTAGGGGGTGAGCGTATAGTCGGGCGCTTCGTTCGCGGCAATGATGCGACCTATGTATCCGACGGCTTCGACTGTTTCGGGTTCTCTTGGTCAGCTACTGGTCCTTCTGCTTCTATTGTCTTCTTTCTCCGGGCTGAGCCTACATGTACACCCGATGACAAAGGCGATAAAGTACCACGTCCTGTTGCGCGCCAGGAGTATGACATGGCCTATTGTCGCTATGGCGAAAATGACGGTGAAGATGACATTGGCGACGAGACTGGGTTCGTATTGGTAGAGTTTAAAGTCCTCCCACTGGGCAGGTTCGTCCGCCATGGTCTACGGTGGTGTTGTCGACTTTGGCCTGAAGCTCGGAGCAGTGGAATGTTAGGTAAGGGAGGTATGTCGGCTGTGGGGCAAAGAATGTATGTCGACTGCCTGACGAATCTTGGGTTGAGTTTGGAAAGATGTCGGCCATGATTCCTTCGGTACGGGGCCAGAAGATATAAGAGTAGGTGGAAGGTAGACGTCTGGAACTTTGGTTGCCACGCGTACATCCCTGGATCCCCTCGTATTTCCGCAATCCTTCAACCACCAGCCTCTGAGAACAACAATCTGACACTGCCTCGTTGCAGAAGTTCAGCGCATCTCGCCCAACCAGACGCAGCAGGGGGGGCGAGATTGTCGGGTACGCGTATCGAACCGAGACGGCGTGCCAAATCGGCTGCGCCTCCGAGACCCACACGGCCGAATTTGGCTCCGCTCGGAATACGCGTATAAAAATCGGACATGCCGTTGGTGGGGGTATCGACGTCGACCCCTGATTCCACGGACTCGGCATAAACCTTGGAATGAACTTTAGACCGAATCGGGTCTGGGCCCCAACCTTATTGTGAAGGGTAGCATCGACACGATTAAGTCTACAGTGGCTTCTAAAATAAGCCGATAATATTAGGTAGCAAAACCTCGATCTCCTATATTTGTACAGGGACCTCCACAAGGAGAACCCCTGCTGCATAAGCAGAGGACGCAATCCAAAGCTCAAACCGGAAGACGGCGGCGTGGTGATGCAAAACACCGCTCAGAGACACGAGATAACCAGACTCATACCATCCACGCTTTTTGCTTTTTCCCATCCTTAGGCTGACAACTTCTGCAACGCCTCGTCGAAGCTGTTGCCCGTGAGGCTCTCAAACACCTCGGTATAGCGGCCCTTGGTCTTCCCGACAACCTCGGCCGGCATCTCGACGCCGTCTTTGCCCTTCTATTCCGGAGATTAGCCTTGTTTGTAACAATAACAAGTGGGAGGCATGTGACGTACCAGGCCGTTGTCGGTCAACCAGTTCCGGAGCACCTGCTTGTCGACTGCGGCATATTAGCACAGAGTTAAGAGTTACGCTGCACGCAAAACGTACAAGAGTCCTGTTCGCGCCCAACTGCCAGTGGTGTTAGTACCGTTTCTCAACCGTGAGAGGTGAGTGATAGAGGAAAAACATACCTTCGTAGTCGGCCTTGCTCCAGAAGCGGGAGGAGTCGGGCCTGGGGTGTCCGTTAGTATTTAATGCAAGCCTCGGATTATCAGACCAAGACGCACGTGAGAACCTCATCAACAAGGTAGATGTCGTCGGTTTCCTCATCCAAGCCAAACTCAAACTTAGTATCCGCCTGCGGAGAATACTGTTAACCGATAAACAGAAAAGATACCCGGTATGGTTGCATCTTACAATGATGATGCCATGCTCGGCCGCATACTCCGCGCCAGCTTTGTAGCAAGCCAGGGCCAGCTCCTCGATGCGCGAAGCGTACTTTTCGCCGACAATGGCCTTGGCCTCGTCCGGGGAGATGTTCATGTCGTGCTCGCCAAGCTCGGCCTTGGTGGACGGGGTGTAGATCGGCTTGGGAAGCTGCTGGCAGCGGGCGAGACCGGCGGGTTGCGGGAGGCCGTGGATCGTCTGGGTCTTCTGGTACCTGAACAGAGAGTCAGAGTTGTTTGATTCCACTCGTGACAGGGCGGTACTTACTCGGCCCAGGCACTGCCGGTAACATAGCCGCGCACTGTAAACAGGATGTTAGTGAGTCTCCCGTAGAGAATTGATGTATGGTATTTGAGACTTGCCGATGGCTTCGATAGGGAAGATCTTGAGACGGCTACCTCGACAGTCAGTTTTTCTTCTTCTGTATACGGGCCAAGACGGCAACTCACCGCACAGTCATGGAGCGACCACGGAGCATCTTTTCCTCATCGGGAGTGACAATGCCAGAAGGGGGACCGAGGTGGAGAAGATGGTGCTTCAAACCGGGGACCCGCGACGACAGGACCTCGAACCATTTGGCGGACAACAGGGTCAGGATGATACCTTTGGCCGGGATACCGTTCTGCCTCCTAGTTAGCACTGCAGAACGAGGATGGTCGAGTATGGTCTAGGTCTTGTAGTCCGCTCACCTTGAGAATGACGTCATAGGCGCTGATACGGTCTATCAAAAGTATGAGCCGGTCTGAAAGCTGAGAGAGAGGGAGAGTAGAAGATACCCGAAGTGACGAAGAGAAGCGTCGGGTTCTGATCATCCGGGAGAGAGAAGAGGTCCCTGATGCACTCGGGTGTTAGTATTTGTTGACTTGGGCGTGATATCGCACTGTCTCTGTCGAGTTTGTCGAGCTGGTCGAGTCACGGTAGGCCCACTCTTGTACGACCTGGAGGAGCTTTGGCAAAGGATTGCATACCTGACTTTGCCTTGAGAAACCCGTGGGAGGGAAGAGAGCGAGATGTCAGTGAGTGCAGATGCCATTGTGACTGATGTTGAGAGTGCAATGGTTATTTGCTCGAGATGTGATTTGTGTGTCGGGGAAAAGTGAGCTGGACTCGAAGTGAGATGGCGAGAAAAGACTGGCTCTGTGGTTAAAACGAATCTCAAGGCTGAAAGGGTTATGCACGCTTCCGAAGACTTCAGCCTTGCGGTTATGATCTGCACTTTGTGGAAGAAATCTTGGGATCCGTGAGTCAAATTGGAAGGCGACATCGGTGCCGCGGGGTTTCTGAGAATTTTGGTGGGGTCACCCACAGAAAATCAACCCCGCATCCACTTAACGCGCCTGCGCACGCGTCTGTTTCAACGCGTTATAAACCTTTTCGATATTTCACCCATATGGTTTCTTGGTGAATCTTAAAGTTACTAGCAAACATACGTTAAACTTGCAGTTCTCCGGTATTTTCTATCTGGTCGCCTGCAACCCACCGTTCGGCTCTCTGTCGAGTCCTTCAATCTCCACTACCTCCTCACAGGCTAAAGATTTAATAGATACAGGGACCGATCCGCCGCATTTCCAACACAGCTCCTCCTCATTCTTGATACGCCGGTTGCCGGCATACTCCACAGCACCGTACCGCTCTGTCTCCGATCAAGTCACAGTACTCACTCCGCCTGCGCTACAAGAGCAGCAGCCTCGGTGGCATACCGGTTTGCATCAGTCGCCTTCTCATTGATTGGAATGATAACCGCCCTCAGTCAGCTGTACTCGATGTTGTACGCGCTGATGTATCGGCACGGGCCGGCCATGGGTTAGGTACGCATACGCAGCATTGGAGAGCGCCCAATCGCCCCACATCCCGAGTGAGATCGAGTCAAGATGTCACCTCGATAATCTTGGCGATCGCGGACATCAAGGTGCTGGCGGCCAATCGCCGTAGTGGGATTCTTTTCTCGGCGATTACTTCCGCTTCCTCACCCGCGCGGGGTTCCATGTTCAGAGGCAAGGTGAGAGGATGATTGACGAGAGGATAAAGAGCTGCTAAAGACTGCAGAACTATATATGTGAAGTTACACCTACCTATTGGTAGCTGAGGATGATTCATGATAAGAGATGATACCGGAGGTAATGGCAAGAGTTACAGCTAGAAGGATCCGCACGACACCCCGCTATCATCTCCCGCTCTGACGGCCATTACCGAGTGAAGAATGTAGGAAGCGGAAGACGGCGTTGACCAGGCTACGTCTCGTCGACGAGAGTTGTCTTGAATCCGCCGAAACGAATATTCACAGCGGTATAAACTCTACTATTGATGGTGGATCGGTCGTTGGCAGGGAGGCCAAGGCTAAGGAGGGGGGATTGGGAGGTCACGCTGGCCGAGACTCGACCCTTGGTGTTAGAAACGGCCAGAGAGGAACAAACCCCGCCATTCCATTTCTTGGTCGCCCGCGCGCCTAGCCGACCGCTTGGTCCTCGTGTCGAGCCCTGCACCATGATCGGCCTTCGTTCGGTTTCTATTGTTTCCAAAGGAAGGAGGTATGTCAGGTGAAGTCGGTCAGAATACCTCATATACGGACAAAAAGAGGCTCAATCGCCCGAGGGCCCACAATCTGTTTCCCGGCCATTTCAGGGGTAAAGCGATATCGGCTCCATAACAAGGCGCCGTCTGCCGTCTTGATGAATCAACTGCCCTCGCTGCCTTCCCTCCTGCGAAGTATCAGTGCCGCAATTTCCACCAATCCAAAGCACCTCCGGCATCTTTACCCCAAAACTCCACCTTCGGTGCGTAAATAGCCGAAATGGTGGCCCGCACGCTGTGCCGACAGCGGGGTCTGCTCCCGCGCACCTGGATGCTCAAACCCGCACCGCTCCACTCGGTACCCCCATCCACCCGAGTCAACCCCGCGAGCCCCGCCATCGGCATCAACTTTAACAGGAACAGGCTCAACATATCAACCCCCCTCCTCACGACATCTTTTGCTCTGCGACAATACTCGACTCCCTCCATCTCCCAAACCACCACCACTAACCCCAATACCCAAAAGAAACCGCCCAAAATGAAGCTCCTCTACCCCACCACCCTCAGACTCGACGTCTCCCGCCTCGCCGGCTTCCCCACCCTCACCCTGCACGCCTACGACGCCAAGGCCCCGACCATCGACCCCTCCCTCCTCGATGCCACAATCCTCATCACCTGGGCCAACTCGCCCGCCAACCTCGCCTTCGCCGCCAAGAACATGCCCCAGCTCCGCTGGATCCAGTCCCTCGCCGCGGGGCCCAACGACGTCCTCTCCGCCGGGTTCAACACCACTGCTCAAATTTGTGTCACCACAGGGTCGGGCCTGCACGACCGGACTGTGGCCGAGCATGCCCTGGGCCTGTTGCTGAGCGCGGCCCGCCGGTTCTATGAGATGCGCGATTTTCAGCTGCAGGGGAAGTGGCCGGGCCACCTGGGCGGGCCGCAGCCGGACCGGGAGCCGGGGAGTTTCCGCACGCTGCGGGATGCACGGGTGCTGATTTGGGGGTATGGGAATATTGCGAGGTGTTTGGCGCCGCATTTGACTGGGTTGGGGGCGACGGTGCGCGGTGTGGCGAGGAGTCCTGGGGTTAGGGGTGGTGTGGAGGTGTTTGGGGAGGATAAGCTGCCGGAGTTGTTGGCTGAGACGGATGCGCTGGTTATGATTTTGCCCGGGGACGCGTCCACGAAGCATGCGCTGGGGAAGGAGAGGTTGAAGATGCTGCCGAAGCATGCGTGGGTGGTGAATGTGGGCCGCGGAACGTCGGTGGATGAGGAGGCGCTGTGCGATGCGCTCGAGGAGGGGCGGATCGGGGGTGCGGCGCTGGATGTGTTTGAGACGGAGCCGTTGCCTGAGGGGAGCCGGCTGTGGAAGGCGCCGAATGTGATTGTGTCGCCCCATGCGGCGGGCGGCAGGCCGCAGGACGCCGAGGATCTGATTGTGGACAACTTGAGGAGGTTCTTGGCGGGGCAGGAGCTGCGGAATTTCATTGCCGGTGTGCGATCGCAGCTCTGACGGGAGGTGATGGAGTGGTGGATGGATTTAGAAAATAGCACTTGGTAGAAATAGACATGTTAAAGACTGCTGATAGGACACATCGTAGTCCGTTTTGTTGACATGTTTAACTAAGGCTAGTAATACAATATAAACACAAAAAGTAAATGACACACAATAAGTAAATGTGGGCTATTAAGTAGCTGCCCAACTCACATCGTCTCTCATCAGCAGATCCAACAAATTTCCAGTTCAAACACAAAAGCCACCCATTCTTTTAACCTGACCAGACCGAGAGACATTACCCTACTCCGTCTCAAACAGCGCAATACTATGGACAAAGCCGTCAATGTTGTCCTCGTAGTTGGCCACATCCACCCCGTCCACCGTTATCATCTTGTTGGTGCCCACCGTGTTCAGGTTGTACACCGTGATATCGCTCGCCCCCTCAACACTGAAGATCCTCTTCTGGCAGCGAGCTCCTTCCCCAATCTGGCTGCAGGTGACGTCGTAGTTGTCAAAGAAGCTGTACAGCCCGGCACCATACACGACTAGCCCCTGACTGTCCACGACCCTCAACCCCCAGCCCGACTCGCCCTTGGCAAACACCGGATCGTGGTACTTCTGCAGCGCCTTAAACGGCAGACGGGCATCCGGGTTCGGCTGGTAGTAGGCCGTCTCGGTCTGGATCTGGCCCATGTACACATCCTTGGCGTCCACAAACTGGTACTCGTAGAACTGGTGGTGCTCAACGCTCGAGCCGACCAACCACACCGGGCCCTTGTTCGCCTCCACCAGCAACCCTCTGCCAGCATATATCGTAATCTGCTGGTTGTTCGCCCCCTCCTCAATATCATGATCCGCCACCCACAGCCAGCAGTTCTCCATGTACAGCCCGCCCGCCCCCGCCGTGACATGCATGCTCATAAACGCCGCCACACACTCCCTCTCCAAATTCCCTTCCGTGATCGTCGTGTTCGGCGTCTTGGCACACTCGCTGAGCTGCAGCTCCGACCCAGCAAACCCGCCCACTCTCGTGTGCACATCCCACATACCCGCCGGCTCCGCACCACCGCTCGCAAGCAGGTTATACTCAATCAAAACCGCGCCCGCCTGCGCGCCGCGCGAGCTGACAATGGTGTTCGTCCACTCCACCCGGCCCTGCTCGCCCTTCTTGCCGACCTGCACCACGGGCCGCGGCTTGTTGGCGTTGGCGAAGTACTTGCCAGACGAGAGGATGACGGGGAAGGCTTCGCCAAAGATGCGTGATCCAGAGGGGATGTGCAGGGTCTTGGTGACGACGTACATGCCTGCATCTAGGAAGACGACCTTGTTCTGCTTGGCGGCGCGCGCAAAGAGCTTGTTGAGCGCGGCCGTGTCGTCGGTGGTGGCGTCTCCGCGGGCGCCGGCGGATCGGGCCGAGAGGAACTCGGTCACGGGGAGGTGGGCATATTGGGGTTTCGAGCGGGCGTAGTAGGTGGATCCGTCGGAGGAGAGGAGGGAGGAGGGGCGGGTGGCCGGGGTGATGGCACCTTCGAAGGGGGTTGGGCCCGAGGAGGAGGGAGTGTATTTGTGGCCGCGGCCCCAGGCGGCGATGAGGGAGGGTCCGGAAGAGCCGGGGAGGACGGGGCCGTTGGGTCCGCGGATGGCGGTGCGGACGTTGTCGATGCGGAGGTTTTCAAAGATGAAGTTGTTGGCGACCGGGGGAGTGGTGGCGTTGGGGCTGCCGTAGGTGATGCCGATGGGGGTGTCGTTGATCTCGCTGTCGAGGATGGTGATGGAGCCGACGGCGAGGTTGCCCTCGTTGGAGGCGGCGGTAAAGTCGAAGCCGACCTCGCAGTTGTTGATGCTCACGCCCTGGTAGGTCCAGCCCCACGACCACAGTTGCTGGATGGCTGTTTTGGCGTTGTGGATGGTGATGTTGCGCATCGTGAACTGCTGGTTGCCGATGGACAGAGCCTCGGCACCGCCGTAGAAGACGAGGTCGCCAATGTACCCGCCCGAACCCTCCTCAATGAACAGACCCTGGTGTTTGGTGCCCTTCTTCTCGGACATCTTGAACACAATGTTGGTCAGGGACGTCGACTGCGAGCTGGGCCAATGGAGGCCAACAATCTTGGTCTCCGGCGCAACGGCGCTGACGTCGAGAACAAAGTTGGCAACCTGCCTCCAGAACACGTTGGTGGCTCCCCAAGCCAGACCGCCGCTCGCCTGGTACTGGTTAGTGTCGAGCAGCCAGGCACCCTCAAAGTCCGGAGTGGCCTTGAGCACGGGCGGGCATCCCGGGTTGCCGATCAACTGGGTGTAGTAAAAGTCAATGATTGGGGCCGACACCATGTAGGTGCCCGGCGGGAAGTAGACGAGGCCGGGAGTCTTGGTGCTGCCGGTGCAGCCGGGGCCGCAGCGGTTGCCCTCGCTGATGGCCCGGTTGATGGCCTCGGTGTCGTCAGTGACGCCATCGCCCTTGGCTCCGTAGTCCTTGACGTTACGGAAGACCTTGTAGTCTGAACCGCCAGCGAAGGGGGCAACACCCTTGTGGGCAATCTTTTCGAGCCAGTAATCCGTGCAGGCTGGGGCGGAAACGCTGGTGCTCACGATACCGCTGTTGGTGGAGCGGTCGGAAAGACTGGAAGAGCCGGAACCGGACTCGGTCGGCTCGGGGCACGGAGGGGGCGTGCTCGGAGAAGGGCAAGTCGTGATGGTGCTGCTGACCACGACCGTCACGACCTTACCATCAGCGGCGACGAGCCCCGAGAGCAGGGCCGAAGCGGCAAGGAGAGACTGGAGAGAAAGCGAGAGACGGCGCATCTTTGTGTCGATGCAATGTGAGTGAGCTACCGCGAAAGTCGAAAGAGTGACTGCGATGGACCTGTCTTCAAGGACACTGTCGCATCGTGAACTGGACAGGACCGGAGAGAGGCCCTTTTCGGAGGGATCTGCGCTGTTTACATATTAACCATGATTTGGATGCTGACTGTGACCCGATCCCCCGTCCGGCCCCCCGCAGCCGACCGGGTCTGCAGGTGGAGGACGCTGGGGAGGGGGCGATTGCACGGGTGGGCATCTCCCATCACGGCCATCAGCCCGATGCTCTGCATGCTCCAGGCGTTGGGTCAGCCCACACAGCGGTGCCCTGACACAAACAGTGGTACCTTGCAGGGGTGGCTGGTGGCTTGCAGCGGTGCATCGTCACTCCGGCTGAACACGTTCGGTGCTTTTCCCATGCGAGAAAAAGCCCCAGTCTCGCCGAGACCCAATGGCAATAGGCTGGGATAGCGCGCCAAGAGCTACCATTGCTCGCCCAAAACGGTGCTTAGGGAGGGAGGATCGAAATTTTAGGGGGTAGCATCTGGGCCAATATTTCCGAACCTCCGCTAATTTAGGGCCTCGCGGGCAGGTTCCGGGCCGCAGGGAATGGATCCCATACGAGCTCTCGGGGCGAAAAAACAAAGGCTGAAACACTGAAACTGGTGAGCTGGTGCTGTGCCAGGAAACACGAGGACAATGAGACAGCAACGCGCATGAATTGCAAATTCGAACACAACCCACGCGCAGCAAAAGACGGCATTATGATTCAAGTAAACAGTAGGTGGCGTCGGCACGGCCAAGGCAAGGCCGCCTGGAGCCCAGGCCGGGCCCAAACTGCCGGGTGCTTGGCAGCGCCGCTGGACAGGCATCTGCGGATGCCGGCTGGGCTGGGAAATTACCGAATTTCAAAATCAGATGGGGCTGTGGAGAGAAATCCATGATGGCGATCCGGAAATGCGACTCGGACTTGAACTTGGGACCTGCCTGTCTCGAGCCTGGGCCCTCGCAAAGCTAAACTCCGGTGCCCCGAAGGCAAACACCAAGCCACATCGGCCACCCTGGCGCTCATGCATTGTCGCATCGGCCATGTGGCAAGCACCCGATCGCGACGCCACCGCGGTTTGAAACGAAACACCATGCCATGGCGTTAAAGATAGGGCGCTGTTAAAAAGCTCCTAATCCGTCTTCGTCTCCAACCTCCCCCGCACCCATCCATGAGCCCCTGGCTCCTCGAAGGGCCTCGGCCCTCAATACTCTTGAAAGCTCCACGTGGCTGAATCCAGCTTTAACTCGGCCAGCGTTCTGGCCCAAGCCATTTGTAGGATGTATCGAATTCGGCGATGAGGCATCAGCTCCACGAACTGAAGCGGCTGTGTTCCATAGTACATACTCTCCAATAGTTTGCCCGACTGTAGTCGATTAGCGTGGTCTAACAACCTTCGTTGTTGTTTCTTTTGTTGTCCAATCTGATGTTCACTGCTTTCCCCTTGAAATCACCAGCAGACTTTAAATACAAAGTATTCATCGCTCGATCCACCCCACACAAACTGCTTTGCAACATCATCCAACGCCCTTCCCGGCACTTCTAAGAATACCCATCATCAAACCCGCCCAAACTATGACCATCAATGCCTCTAAATGTCAATGGTATAAACCTGTCACCACATCATCCAAACCATCAAACCAACCCCTCCCTCTCCCTCAACCTCTCCAACACAACCCGATTCATAGCCATCATCCTCGTCGTCAAATCCTCCTGCCACTCATTCAAATGCTCCTGCGCAGCCATCAGCTTGTCCGTGCTCATGCTGCCGTACCGCTTCTCCCACACCCGCACCCTGTCATCCATTGACAAGCCGCGTCCTCGCGTTTGTGCGGCGGCAGTGGCGGTGGCGTTTAAAGCTAATCCCGGCGTAGACTTCGCAGCAGCTACCGCTCCCGCGGCCAGGGCGGCGGCATAGCTCGGGTGGAGCGGTGGCGTCGGCACCGGTGTTGGCGTCCTTAAGATAGTCGCAGGTTGAGGGGTTCGCAGTGGTGGTTTGGGCACCGGAACGGGGGTCTGCTTGGCGGGTGTCATTCCTGTTGACGGGGCGCCTTTGCGGAGGGTGCAGAGGGAGCCCTGGCGGTGGTACCAGCAGTTTGCGCAGGCGCCGCCGGTGGCGGCGAGGAAGTCCTGGTCGCGCACCACGACGCAGGCGCTGTACACGCCGCTGCCGCGGGTGCATTTCTCGCAGCGCTGGGGCTTGGGGAGCTCGTTGCCGACGGCTTGCATGAGGAAGGAGGTGATGTTTTGGGGTTTGGTGTCGTTGAAGCGGTCCGAGACGAGGGGGACGCGTTTGATGAGGCGGTGGCCGAGTTTGGCGGAGAGGCGGTTGTACAAGGGGTTTTTCTTGGAGTGGGGGTACATTTGGCGGTATAGTTCGAGGGCGGCTTTCAGTTGTTAATCGCCTGACTGGGTAGACTAGAACAAGAGTGTCGACGACTTACTTCGAGAAAGAGAGGGATGTAGGGTGGAACCCACAGTAGGGGTAGCCGGGGTTGTACGCTCTGAGTGTGGCTCCTCGTCTGCCGAAAACGACTTGTTCACATAGCTTGGGTGAGCGGGAATGTCGTTGTCATCATCCCCCTCCTCTAGCTCCTCCTCCAGCTCCTCCTCCTCCTCCCCCTCGTCGTCGTCGCCGTCGTCGCCGTCATCGTTCCCTTCCTCTTCCTCGTCATTCTCATCATCTGAATCCGACGCTGATAACTCAGCGTCACTGGGTTCTGTCCTCCGTGCCTTGGATGCACGCTCATTGTCGCCGGTCGGCAACTCGGCTTTCCTCTTTCCATTACCCACTACCCTCCCCGACTCAGACTCATTCTCCTCGGGATGGCGGACAATGGTGTGGACAGACTCGGAGTCGGATGAATCCTGGGACTCGGCTTCCGAATCCGACTCGCTGGACGAGCTTGACACTAAAGGTGGCATTCTCTTTGGTAGAAGCCGATATCGATCGTGAACGGCTTCCAGTTGCGCAGCCGCGTACCTGGGTAGACTTTCCGAGTCTTCGTGTTTTGATCTTCAAATTGAACCGTCGCGTCTCCTCGGAGCAAATTTTTGGATTTCAACCACTGCGTAAGGAAAGGACTGGGAAATAGTTGACAAAATCAACACGCCAAAGTAGGAACTAAGGACAGAAAAATAAGTTTTAGGACTTAAAAACTCATCAAAGTTGCATTTGGCTCGTGCTGTGAAGTTGACAGTCGATGCCAGTCTGCCAGATGTCGATTGACGAATCATGCTTGGCTTGGCACGTGTTTGGCGCGAGACCTCCGCGACCCACTCAAGTAGCTTGCAAGGTTCCGGGGTGCGAGTTGGACTGTGTTTCCGGATACAGCAATATTCACTGGCAATAAGGTGTAGATGCAGAAAGGATTCAGCTTCGTTAAGAGTCCATTCCAAATGGACTGGCTCTTCAGGAACATATTCCCCAAGATTAGAAGTTATGTTTTTGCAAGACGTACAATGTCCTAGCAGCTTCTCCTCCCCCCCTCCCCCCCCCAACAACAGGAAATCCTGCCTGCTTGTTCAGCTTGCTTGCCGTGCTGCGTTTGAGATGGGCGCCGCTGCTATATGTGGCGGAAAATGGGTATGAGAGAGTTGTGCGGCAGGACTCCGCTGTTATGGGCTGCCGCACAGGGACATGAGATAGCTGTACAGCATCTTCTCAACAAGGGCGCTGCTATCGAGGCCGAGAATGGAGATGGCATGACACCGCTGTCATTAGCTGCCGCGCAGGGACATGAAGCAGTTGTACGGCATCTTCTCGACAAGGGAGCTGACTTCGAGGCCAAGTATAGATATGGCAGGACACCGCTGTCATGGGCTGCTGTGCAGGGACACGAAGATTTGGTGCAATTATTACGATCACACAGTGCTCGACGATGATTATGTTTATCACCATTCCAGTGTTGCTGCTGGCTAGCCAACTATACAAGATCATTATAGCTTTTATTACCATCACTCCAATGACCTTATGCAAACGAAAACATCCCAAACCTGAGCGGCAGTGGTGGTTGCTCGACGCCAAAACTGAAGCGCCCACCTTTTTGCCTCTTTTGGACGCGGGGAGTCAATCAGACGCCCTTTTTCCCCCCTCTGCTTGCATGCCGTGAATTGGAAAGGGCACGGAAAGGCCATGAGGCAGAAGGGGTTCAAACAGCTTCACTGGTTCAGGAATTCGACCGTCAGCCGGACAGTATGCGCAAAGCTGGTTTTCGGCAGAAGCTCTGTCTCGAGAATATTGCGGAATCTTTGATCATCCACACCTACAGCCTTGACTGCATGCAGTGAAGCCCGACATATCATCATCCTTGCCGAGAACCGCGGCTTGAAGATCTGCGGCTTTGGCCTCGACCGCATCCAAAATCCGCAGAAGACCGGCCATATTCCAAAAAGTCTCTGACGTGCCACTTCCGACGACGCAAGCTCTGAGTCCCTCTGGCTTTGACATCCCGCGCTTTCCAACGCCAAGATCCACCACCATTATGCATCCGGATTCCGATATAACGTCCATGCTCCGCAAATCCTCCATGGTGCACCAACCGTGACTCTGCTGATAGTGGGTGTTGACATTGACTGCTGTCTCGCTCGAGTGTTTGAGGATAAGCTCAGTGGCGAACCGGGTCTGTGAATTTCCGTCAGGCAGGAATCGGATGCCAGAGATGGCTTCGAGAACGGAGTTCTTCCCCGAGAACTAATCGCCAATCACAATGATCTGAGGGAGAGTGACTGTTCCTCCAACTTCCAGGGTTTTTAAGGAACTGGATGGCATTGAACAAAGTCCTTGCGTCGGCGCTGACCTTCGCCACCACTATCAACGTCTGCTCTCGCCTCCTCAACATCGCCAACCTCTTCTCCACCGCCCAATACGACCACCTTCAGTCAAACCGGGTCATGGCGACCGAGCTCGACCCCACTCGGTTCGCCACCATGCAGACGTCCAACGGATGCCAGAACATTTTGGGGGATGCCAAGAGCATTCGGGTGTCATATCTTGACGAAAAGTGCTCATGTACGTACTTATGAACAGAATCCCCAGTAACACAACACTAAACCTGGCAGTTACCGCATACAACGTTCCGGACAACTTCATGAACCGAGGCGCGGATTCCCGGAGGTGGACGCCGTGACGCTTCAGAATAACGTGTGTTACTCATCCGACAGGGGCGTAGAAGAGTTTTGCGGTCGGGGGGTGTGCGAACCCGAAGTCATGAAGATGAGGTTTAATTATTCCAAGGTATTCATGGGCAATAGGGAATTGCTGTGATGGAATCGTCAATTATAAAATCACCATCTCCTAACGTGGTTCGTATACGCGTGGGACATATGGTCGCGCGAGACCGAGATGCACATGTTCGGGATGAACGGCGGGTACGGGCCGTCAAAGATGTCGTGTAAGAACTGAAGCCCGCTGATCGGCCTTCCGCCTTTCTGCCCGGGCGGGATTGACCCGATTTTCTCATATTAGCAGGGTGGACCACCCTCCGACTGACAAGACGCGGCCGACGACGATATCGTCCGCGGCGTGTCCATGTTTCAGGGAGGCGCGACGAAAAGAAGTGGGGACAGTCTACGCGCGTTGGGATACGCGCGATATAGATTTGTATTCTAGGAATACTGTCGCTACTCGCTGATTTCCCGTCTCACTTTCCTCCCGTGTAAATGTGATCTCCATACTTGCTACCTGTGCTTTAGATGTCGCGGATTGCTGTAGCCTACGGAGAGAACATTAACGTTAGCACAGTGTCAAAACCTCAGCAGAGCACAACTACATGATCAACTAACCATGCCAACCAAAAAAATTATCCAAACCGGCGTCATCCGCACCGTGTTAGCCAACGATCTTGATGCGCCTGTGGGCACCGGCCCAACCGTAGTCCTCGTCGCTCCTGGCGCCGCGCCCGAACCAGCGTCGTCCTCATTGTCCTCGCCCCCTCTCCCATTTCCTCCTACAGCTGAAGTCGGCTCAGGTGACTGTCCCGTGGCGCTGTAACCATTCGAGGCGCAGTAATTGTCATAGACGAGCTGCGCCGTGATGATATCATTTTCGTTAAAAGGGCATGCTCTGCTGACACAGGACGAAATCAATTCGTGTGCATCGGTCTGCAAGTCCGGGCGGCAGTAGCAGTTGTTCAAAGCCAATCGAGAGGATTTGAGCGTGCTGATCGAGCACCTTAGCCTGGGGCCGAGGAGGTCCAGAGTGGCAACGTAACCCTTGGATTTGATCAAGCAGGTCTGAGCACATTGACGAAGGCTGGTGAAGTTCGGGTTCTCGTAGATGGTCACCAGACCGTCTTGCTGTGCTTCGGCAGCAATGAGGAGGATGGAAAAAAGGATAGAAAAAACCAGCAGAAGACGAAAGCCTCTAAATAGGTCCGCCATGTTTCGCAATTTGTGGGTTCAAAAGAGAACGAGATTGCGGAATGTAGATATTGGCGTTAATGAATTGGGAAGATGGACTTGACGGAAAGAAGAGCCCGGATGTCCAAGAGTAGCCTTTATCCCCAACAGCAAGCTCGTCTTCACGGTCCTACCTCTCCGCCCCAACCTCTCCGCCCCACCAGACTTGGGTAGCTGATGCTTCTGCCCAATTAACGTACAGTTGAAAGCGTGTCTGTGTTTCTGGAGACCGAACTATTGACGCCTCTTCAGCCGCATGAAGAAAACTCCGAAACGTTTACCCCTTTGAAATTAGTAGCGCAGGACACATTTAGCTGCCAAGTCTATGGCAGGTCATGTGTCGCAAGACACGGATGCGAGATATCGGCCTAAAACAGCTACGCCTACTAACGTGAACTGCACAACTGCTGAACCATCCTTTTCCGTCTCGGACCGCTGGCCTGCTCAACATCTACGATCTTCAGCAATACACTAGCAGGGGAAAGTTCAAGAAACAAAACCATGTGAGGAACCATGCCATATTTGTTCTCGTACACGTACGGCAGGACTTCATGCAACGGACCTCAACGTACAAGCGCCCCTGACACAACTTCCGGTTATCGTACATTGGGGCCCGATACTTGCAGGCCTGGAGGAGCGCATTAACGCTTTCCTGGTCCACCTCGGAGAAGCGCAACTGTTGTTGTACCGTCAGTGAGCCAAGGAGTGCGTTAGGAGTAGGAAGAATGACGAGAAAGTAGGGAGGAAGGGGATTCTGAGGTTTAGGGCGGGAGGAGTGAGGCCTCGACGGCATGAGCGAGCCAGGCCACCAGCACCGAGCCTCGAGGGTCGGACGCAGTTGGTTCGCATCTCCATCGCGAATGCGCGGGGCGCGTTCTGGAGGAGTCAATGGATGTGAACGAAGTAGAATGGGCGACGCCTTCCGGCCTCCGTCGCCGGCGCCATTTGTAGTCATTACGGAGCGGCCGCGGTCCGGGAACGCGAAGGGGATGACGTCCGGCAAAACGTCGGGCGAGCGATGAGCCGAGTCAGCTGAGTCAGCAATTGCAATCGTACACCAAGGGAGTTTTTGCGTCAACGGCCTCGAACTTACGTAGGTGGGAGAACAAACTTCCCCTTGGACGCCTTCTAAATCAAGGAAATGTCAGTGATTCAGTGGTTTTGTTTGCAGATGCCTACTGGCCTTGGACGGCCCACTGCAAGCCGCCGTGAAGAAGCCGGACCTTGGACAAACGAGGGCTCTATGGATTCGGTAGCTCTTCCCATGGCAGTTATTGCGAGGTCGGAAGTGTTGCAACTACCTCGTCGTAAAACTCTTGGCTGCACACCTTGACATAAGACAGGATATCGTATTGTACACAGAGTAGTGATGATTGTGGTGCGGCACCGGGTCAGCATTGCCGGTTTTGTTGTCGTTGACCGGCAATGGGGCCGAGTGTGAGCGACCGTGCTGGGGCTAAAAAAAACCCAGAAACTAGATCCTCGCGCTTAGCGCACGCCGAACCCACGAGAAAAATGAAAGAATCTAACTATAATGTAGAGAATTAACGCTAGTACGATGCTTAAAATAGAACGTCCGTTAAGCTATTATAGCTATAGTAGAAACTTATATCCTATATCTATAGACCATCGATGGATTCAAGGCTGGACCGAAGTAACGTTCGTTAATCTAGTAGATGCCCGATCTCGAGAGATCATTACTGGAACACCTTCTAGAAGATAACTAACGTTATTGAAAAATGCTAGACGAAGTGTCGCTCTACAAACTCACCAAGATTCTTGACACTTCAACGGAGCTAAGCGCAGCGTCAAGTCCACTACGTATATACCATAGTCCATTTCGGGATACTAGCAAGGGTCATCTATTAGAAGTTCCTCAAAATACATAGACCTATATAGAACAAGAGAGGCGCGTATTCACATCAACGCTTCTCTTTACCTTTCTAGTCCACAAAGCAACACCTATAATAGTTTGTTTAACTTACCCCCCTAACCCCCACCTGCCCCAGTATACCTCCATACAACGTCAGCTTTTGTTCTCATCGTGACCCATCCTCTTTTCAGCATATGGTTTCAGTTATACAGCTATCAGCACGCCATATCGACAACTAGGGCTCCTGAGTTTCCTGAAATGTGCCGTGCTTGAACGGCTTTTGCTTCGACTCGAACAACTAGAGAGCGCAATCTTTTTACGACAATCATGCTAAGTGGTGTCTCCGGCTGTGGAGCAGCCTCGCTGTGTGCCATTGTGTTGGCGAGGATTGCAGTTTTTAGAACTGGCGCAAGGTTCCCTACACGTGATAGGAGGGCTGGCGGGATCGGTGGACCAGTCTGTCCTGCAAAGGAGTCAAAGGGACAAGCCTGCAAGGTTGTGGTTGTTCTGGAACCAATCGATCTTACGTCCCATGGCTTTCGGCTGGGGTGTAGTTTTTTATCATCCACAAGATCCATGAATAGGAACAAGCAAGTTGCCTTGCACCCCTTCAGCCCTTGCCAGTGCGCCCGCAAATTCTCCCGAGCCAATACCCGCCAATACCTCGTACTCACCGCCGTCCAATCCCCCTCCTCGGTCAAGCTGATGAGGTTTTACGAAGGGACATATGCAGAGAACGCCTTGTTCAGGCAAGGCAGAAAACAACGAAACATGGTACCATCAGCCGCAACCCAAAATAGGGAGCCCTGGGATATTGCAGGGCCGGCCTGACGATGCAACATTCAGGGGAGCGGGCGCGTAGAGGCTGCCAAGAACGCGGCTCGCAACTCCAAAGCTCGCAACTGGCTGTGAATTGCGGTACGATGCAATGTTGCAAGCCACAGCGGCTTGTTAGCTTCCCTCGCGATTTGGCCACCCGCATTGAGAAGATTGGAGTGCAAGGCGCAACCTGACTTTGGGAAAGGACGTTGGGGTCCAAGTCAAGATGTAAATAATAGGGGTCCGCCTTCCTTGCACACAAGTTACCAACGGGAACATCCCATCATCAGTTGCCAAACGAGTCCCCGGCATGCCATTTCGCTCCCTCATTTAATCCAACCTTGTCCGTAAAACTGAAGACATCATGATCATCCCCAGCTTATATGACACCCGAGCTGCCGTGGCCAAGGCCCCGGACCAAGACGACAAGAAACTCCAAGCCCTCTACGATGAGTACAATCTGCCCTACGGCATCCTCGGCGCCATCTCCCACATCATCCTCATCTACATCCTCGGCTGCCACATCTTTGGTCGCCGGCCCTTACTCCCCTTCAAACACCTCGAGTACCACCTCTTCAACGTCATCGCGACCTTTGTCATGTCCGTCGTGACCATCACGCTGGCCGCGCTGCTCGTCTCCCGCGTGCGCGAGTCGAGCGCCCTGATCACGCTGTTGGTCACGCACATGGTGTTTGGCATCGTTATGGACGCCGTCAATATCCATCGCTATGTGCAAAAGGGCAAGCGCGGGTTGGTGCCGAGTTTGGCGGTTTGGTTGGTGATTCTGTGCGCGGTGTCGCTGGCGTCTTCGCAGATGGTGGCGCAGTTGACGGGTGGGTGCTTACCTTACATGCGTGGTGTTGTTGGAGTGTCGGTTTACTGATTCTGTCGTATTGCAGATAGCCGACGACTTAATGGCAGATGGGATCCGCTCACGATATTCCTTGCCATCCTGGCCGTCGGAGGGGTGATTGTTGCCGCCATTTGCTTTCTCATCATGTGGAGGAGGACACCGGGGGAGAAACCTGTTAGCCTGTACATTTTTTTCATCGCTGGCCTGGTCAGCTGCCTGGGGTGGTTCCTGGTGGGCGACTACGGCGCGTCCATTGTCACGGGCAATTCTCTCGGTCATGCTCGACAGGGACAGGCGCTGTTTTGGGTCTACTTTGTGTTTCAGTACATTCCGATAGCGACGTTTTAAATTATATTTCGCCAATGTGCTTCTGTAGAAGCTGCCGATGCTCCATGAACCTGATTCTGCCATCCGGGACAAGTAACGGGAAAGGGGTCGGGGACCCTGGGCTGGATGTGAAACGCACCCCCGCTGTTTTGACTGCTCCTTCGCTTCCCAGGCGAGCGCTTGGGTGAAACCCCTGCTTGTGTCTGCAAAACCACGCGCCATTCTGCTTTTGGATGTCTCTGCCGGTATCGTGATGTTTGTGGTAACTGGGAACCCGGCACCTTGCGGGTCGGGTATGAGAGTTGAGACGGGAGCTGGAGCGTCAGGGGTCGTCGAGAGTCCGAGAGGAAGTTTGAACAGTAGGTATATATATGCTTTTGCATGTCTCTAAATGCAGCTTTCAATCATCAGCTTCATCTCTTTCGGTTCATTCATTCATAGCCCGGCGCTTGTCTTTCGTTTCTCTTCTTCCATTCGTTGATCGACACCTGAATCTTCCCGTTTACGACGGTTATAATACCCGACGTCCAAAATGAAGCTTCTCACCGTCGTCACCCTCGGCGCTGGCCTCGCCCTCTCCGGTATTCACATAACTCTACCCCTTTTCCCAGTCATCACTAACACAGCTCCAGCACCCCTCGAACCCCGCCAATCCAACCCCTGCTTCATCATCGGCAACATCCCCCTCCCCTCCGAAACCTCTTCCATCGCCTCCTCCATCGCATCCCGCATCACCTGCGACACCTCGCGCACCACCCTCTCGGGCGTCCCCGACGTCTCCTCGGGCGGCGTCTCCTTCTCCTCCATCAACTTCGCCACCTCGTCCCAGACCCCCCTCGAATTCGCCCTCACCGAATTCGCGACCCCGGCCTCCCCTGCCGACGCCGACCTCGCCACGTTCCAGCGCCAGCTCGACGTGTATCTGGCCACGGAGGCGGGGATAAGGTCGGTCGGTGGGGGCCTGGGGATCAAGGTGCCCAAGTTCTTTTTGCAGTTTCAGGTTTCGCGGATTCAGACGGCGCAGGGGAACCCGCCGACGGCGGCGGGCGCGCAGGTTGATCATTTGCTGGAGAAGGTGTTGAAGAATGCCGGGAGGGAGGCGCAGGGGTTGAAGGATCAGGTTACGGCGTTGGCGGGGGTGCTGGCTTAGGCGGGTAAGGGACACGGTCAGATGGATGGTCTATTGCAAGCCTACGTGTGCGTGTAGGGTCTCGTGGAACACCGTGAAGCTGCGTATATATAACAGCAGACACAATGATCTCTAATACAGTCAAGTTATCTATCTGTCCTAGGCCGAGTTCCGGCCCCTATACGTTTCACTGCTTTCCTCATTCTTTTTATCTCTTCTCTTTCCTTCTTCTTTTTTACCTTTGTACTTTCTGTTTCTCTCTCTTATCCTACCTATTAGTACTTTTTCTCTTTTCTCCTTCTTGTTAGTCTTTTTTCTTTTCTCTCTTTTCTTATTCTTTTTCTCCTTTCTCTTTCTTTCTCTGGCGTCGAACCTCGGAGAATGGCGAACCGTCTTCTTCGCCTTCAGACTCAAACGCTCGCTTGCGGCTACGCCCTCGTTCTACCATCACCTCCTCGGCCATCGTGTAGGTGGGATCCGGACCAAACTGAGCCAGTAGCCCATATGATGCCTCCTTTTCAAAATTCCCGCTATCGCTATAGTCTGCCGCATCACGGTCGTCATCCCCAGTAGAACCTGGAGGAGGCGCACTACGCTTCCTCGGACTCCGAGACCGCGCACTGCGCAGGATCTTTCGGCACTCGGCGGGGCTCACCACCTTGACGCCGGGGATCAGGGTGTCGGGGTCCCGGACGTGGAGACGCCGGGACACAATGGCGCCCGAGAGGAAATTCGAGGAGAAGACGGAGGGGCTGAGGATGGTGTAGGCAAAACGGGCAAAGAGACACTCGGGCGAGACACCCGGCGGGAGGGCGTGCAGGCCGCGGTTGTGCCACAGGCCCGCAACCTGGCCATTGGGGGAGGGGACGACGACGTGGATCAGGAGGCGTGTTTGAACGGGCGGGTCCGCGCCGTCAACCTCGACCTCCTTGGGCACGAAGCAGAGGTGGCGCTCGTCAAAGACGCGGTGTAGGTCGGAACGGAGGGGCAAGAGGTTCGCCGGAGAGTCCTGGGGCTGCGTGGAAAAAAGAGTCGCGCGGCGGCCGTAGAGGTCCATCTGGTTGATGTCCCACCAGTCGCGTTCGTTGGAGGGCACGCAGTGTGCGACGTCGACGCCGTGGGAGTAGTTGGTCGCGATGCAGAAGCTGGCGCACTGGTCGACGGTCATGGGCTGAATGTTTGTATTCGTCTGCAGCTGCAAGCGGGCCCAGTGCGGGGGGAGCTGGTGGTGCGGGAAGCACCAGTCCGAGAAGCGCTGGGTGATGGGGTACGGCGGAGATGGGCTGTCACCGCCGGACTCGGACTCGGACCCGGACCTCGACACGGGGAGGTGGAAGTAGTAATATGGGTGGTCGCGCAGGATCCCGTCGGCAGGGCGATCGACGCGCGACTGCCCGAGTCTGTCGGTAGAGAAGAAGCCGGCCCACTGATTATAAGCAATGAGCCCGCAGGCTGTGAGGGCCGTGTCGAAGCAAACACCGCCATCGTCGAGGCGGGGGAGGGATAGGAAGATTGCTGAGGTGAAGTCGCCGTCGTAGCCGGGGTGGACGAAATTAATGCTGGGTTGAGACGCTGACGAGATGATTGAAGGTGGAATTGCCGCAGGGTCGTTGGGTGCAGGGCGGCACCGCATTTCTGCTGGCTATGCAGTCCCGAGAAGTCAAACTAATCAATAGCACACCGGTGGGTAAGAACTGTGGAAGTGGATGTCCACAACTCCGGTGTTAAGGTAATCCACCGGGTCCCTGGGTGATTGGGGTAGGCTGCCACTGCTGCCTATCGTTAGCGTACTGCAGCCCCCGCCTCCCCCCTGCATTACACGGTATTCCGGACATAAAAACGTGTCGGATTTGACCTCGTTGACGCCACTTGAACTCAACATCCCTCCTCCCTCAATGGATCTCAAACACATGCCACTAGAGGTTTTGGGCCTCATTCTTGGCCACCTCCCGGAGTACCAGTACTACAATGATCCAGAATCGGCCATCCAGTACGGCCATCTCCGCAACGCCCGCCTTGTCTGCCGTCAATGGAACAAGCTGGCCACAGCACACCTGTTCTGGAGCTTGACCTTGGATGCCAAGCCAAAAGGGGACGGGTGGTCTTGGACAGGGACCAAGACGCCATGGAGCGACATCATCAACAGCGAAGCGATCCAGCGGGTTGCCCAGGACATTGTCATCTGCAGCCACCCTGGGGGCTTGGAGGACGACTCGGAGGACGATGAAGTTAGCGCTGGAGAGGGTTGGGCAACAGAGGGCGATGAGGAAGACGACAATTCGGGCCATTTCGGCGTCGCAGTTAACGGCATCTCCAAGCTCCCCAACCTCAAATCTCTGCAAATCTGCTTCGCCGAAACATGCATAGGTGCAAGAGATAATCTCAGCTGGTGGGAAGAAGACGACGAGGAAATCGAGTCAATCTCCCACCGGTTGCAGACCCTCAAGACGGTTTTTGGGGCCATACGAAAACGAGCACGCGCCGCCACCAACAACGATGGCAAGACGCGAACCAGCACCATTCGTTCCCTCACACTCAAGAACCTGCAAAACGTCCCCATCCCCGAATTCACCTCATCCGACCTCTACAAGGACGTCATGAAGGACATCAGCGAGCTCCATTTGCTGATTGCCCACGAATACTGTGAACCCGGACCCGACCACGACCTCGACCGCATCGAGCGTCAGACCTACGAACCACACCTCCAAAAGGAACTCCTCCCCCCCCTAGCCCACCAACTCACGTCCTTGACCCTGACCTTCAAGGAGTGCTGGGGCGTTCTCCCAGCCTACTTTGACGGCAAGAATCTCGACTTCCCCCACCTCCGGACCCTGACCCTCGGCGAGTTCGTCATCGGCCACCACGACCAATTCGACTGGGTCCTGGCCCAAAAGTCCCTCGAAACCCTCCGCCTCGACAGGTGCTTCATCGTCTCCCACCTGCGCGTCAGAGGCGACCAATGGGACGTATGGCGCGTGCCGAGCCACGACTGGCACGAATACCCCCCGGGCTCGTTCGGCTTCTTCGACGACGACAACGTCTTTAGCTTCTCGGGCACATGGGAGACGGTGTACGACCGCATCCGGGAGGGGCTCCCCAAGCTCCGGGAATTCTGCACGGTGCATCACTCATACAAGAACACCTTTGACCGCCGAGAGAGCATGGGAGCGAGCATGTCGGAACTTCGATACATCACGTTTGACTCGGGGCTTTGTCCGAGTCCGTGGATCCAGGCGAGGGACGGAAGTGGCGACTTGGAGTTTGGCAATAATGACCCGGCGGTCTGCTCTAGGGAGGAGAGGGGGGACTATAGAACCGAAAAGTCCCTTAATTTGGCCAAGGACAATGAAGTTGGCGATACCCGAGCGTTTCAGGACCTTCTTCGGGCGGTGCGGGAGCGGCGATAGGAAGGGACGCGGGGCGTCCATGGGTAAAAGCCGGGCCTAGTCTGAACTCACTTGACGGAGATTAATGGGATCATCATGAGACACGATAACTTCAAGCTGTTCGAGTGAGATTACAAATCCCAAATTACCGTAGAATCTCGCGAAATTGAAAACAACAAGCAACATTATAGAACCAATAGACGGCATCAGCTGTGCTGAAACCAATGGCAGAAACCACAAGCAACAGGTACAGGCACAAAGGCGCCAGGGTTCTCCAACGGAATCCATATATTCATCCATTAGCCAGTTTGACAGCTGGGGGTAGTTTGACAAGTGCTAGCCACGGATAACCTTGTCCTTCCGCAAGTTTGGAGCTACATGTGCCTCGACACATGCGTCTCGATACCTAAGGTTTTCCATCAAGACTGGTCGGTGCTTCAACAGCAAAATCAATGCCTGAAATCAACTGCTAAAGTACAACTATCCTCGCTCGTGGTACAAGTAAACCTGCGCTATAAAACATCTAAACCAAACCAACCACTCGTCAGTCTTCACCCTCACCCATCTCAACCTCACCCTGCCCCCTTTCCTCCACAAACCGAACCACTCTACTCCCTCCACTCTCAACCTTCTAAGCATCCCCTGACATTTCCGCATACCTCATCCTCATCTCCCTCGCCCGCAGCGCGCATTCCACATCCTTCTCCAGCTGCATCCATCGCTGACAGCACTTAGCTCGCGGCTCCAGCCCCTTCCACGCGTCCCTCGTGTCCGGGTCGGCTCGGAACCAGAGTGTGAAATCAGTCACGTTGGGTTCCAGGTTGAAGTTTGTCTTGAGGTTGTAACCCCGGTAGTTGCGGAGGAGTTTCATGGCTCGGGAGCGTGGTTGGAGTTCGTTGACGACGCGTTGGACGGCTGTCATTTCGTCGATTCGGCAGCCTGGTCGTCGCAGGCCGTTGATGCCGAGGATTTGGGCGAGGAGGTCGGGGCTATCAGCAGTCAGTGTCAATGTTCAAGACGCATTTTGGCAGGAAGATGAGACCTACCCGGACTCCTTGAAGGTAAAGTAGTTTGTCACCATGATGGCTGGGCGCTCGGGGAAATCGGCAACCATGTCCATGACGGGAACCTCGGGGCTCCAGACCAACATGAGTGTCTTCCGGTCGACGGCTAGAGTGGCCTCCGAGACCCCCACAGCCTCAATATCGTGGTGCCGAAGCAACCCTGTTTCGTATTCGGAATAAGATGAATCCTGGATGATGATACGGACCCGGCGACTTGGATCGTGTTCAATCTCATTGCGCAACATCATCAGACAGCTGAGGCGTGTGGTAGCGCCGTCTCCTTCCAACAGACTGCCCGGCGAGAAAGCGACAATCTTGTCGACGTGCGGCATGGGGATGAGGTCATCCAACGCCACCCTCACCTCCCGCAAGACTGGCGAGTTTTGTTCGTGGCTCCGCTTGACGGCGAGCTTCATCCGGATGGTCAGCTCGAGGCGGGCGTCTGTGCCGTTGTCGACGTGGGGAGGAACCTCGATGAGCTCGGGTTTCTGGTCGATCCAGAAGGGATGGAGCGGCCGGATGCCCCGGGGCTCGCGGCGGAGGTGTGCGTCGATGCTCGTGTTGTAGGACGACATGGCTGAGAGGGCTCGGATGTGGATGTCGGCTGCGCTGTAGGGGACGGTCAGCACATTTGGCCTCGTCGACGGCAGAGGGTGTATGTAGTTGGGACAGCACTCACCCGTTCCAACGCTTGGGCACGGAAACCTTGGTGACGGTGCCGGCGGCGTCGGTGATCGAGTACTCGCTCGGCTGTTTCTGGAGCTGTTCCTAGAGCTCTGCAAGTGCGTCTCGGGAGTAGATGGGGCGGCCGCTGTCGTATATTTCGTACAGTTTCTGGATGTCGGCGACGATGCGTTGGGATTTGAGGTTGAAGAGGGCGTTTACTTGGACACTGTTGGGTAGGCTGACGACGTGTGTTTTATATGCCGGACTTTGGGGCACGGTTTTTGGTTTGAGCCGGTGCTGCTGGGGATTGGGCTGATTGTCTGCAGTCGTCATGCTCCGACTAGTAGCTGATCGAGTTCAGGCGGCTCGTGAATAGTCGTGATGTCAAAGTAGTAGAACTTGATAAATTGCTGCAAGATGAATGGTTCGGCACCGTTGCATCTGATCGTTGGCATCATGGGAACACTGGAAACTATGGCGCAGCAGAGGCAGCTTCCAGCTGCAGCAGTAGATTCATTTCTTATGGGAAGGAGCCAAGATTCTTTGCGCCTTTCTGGGTCGGAAAGCGTCACAGGACGACGTAACCAACTTCGGAAGGAGGCGCGTAGGCATGGTAGATGGGCAACGTGGACCTCGCTTCCCTTGTAAGTCAGGGTTCAGATGCATCATGCAGTGGCCATCATGATTTCTAAAAATACGAAAACCGCCGTCCTCGCTCCCTTCAACCTTGCATTCGTCTCTTGGAAATTCGCACTAGTTTTTTTTGTATTATTAATACAACGTAGTGATGCAGGACTCCTTGCCTCCATGAGGGCAACTCGTCAGCTCCGAGTCGGAGCATCTCGGCGACCGAGCTTAGTTTCTGGGAGACTTGGACCCTCTTGGTATATCGATTCTTAAGCTTGGGGTACTATAAATGGCCAGCAAGTTGCGGGGAAACCCCAGACTTTGACAGCTTGCATTGCGCCGATCCAAACTCTGTCCAGTGCCATCTGAAACTTTTATTCCCCCATAATTGTCTTGAACGCGCGCACTCCAACGTACCCCGCAAAATGCACAAATACACCAACGAACAGCTCGCGCGGTACTTTGCACGCATCCAATATGACGGTGGGGATGCACGGCAAAAGGCTTCCTCAGACCCGCTCGGATTTCTCGCCACTCTGCAGAGACACCACTTAGCCCACGTCCCCTTTGAGAGTCTGTCGCTGCATTACTCGAAACTCCGGCTCCTATCTCTCGACCTAGAGGACTTGTTCACAAAAATCGTCGACAATGGCCGGGGTGGGTACTGCATGGAGGTTAACGCCTTCTTTGCCGCCGTCCTCCGCAGTCTGGGATACACGTTGATTACCAGTGGCGCGAGGGTTAAGGGGGCCGCGGGGTATAACGGGTGGTAAGTTATGTCTCTGTCTACAATCTGAGCTCTAGCTAACGACTCAGGGACCACATGGTCATTCTCGTCACCATCAGCGAGAAACGGTACCTGGTCGACGTCGGTTTCGGGGCCAACTGTCCCACCCAACCGGTGTTGCTTGAACACGGCCACACTACCAGCGTGTTTGCTGATGCCCCCGTCAACGCGGCATTGCAGTACCGCGGTCTCGATGAGCATAGCGATCCCAACCAGCGGGTGTGGGTGTACTCGGTCCAGGAGAATAGCCTGGACAGCACCTCGCAGTGGAAGGACCTCTACGCCTTTGTCGACATCGAGTTCTTCCCGGGCGATTTCGAGGTCATGAACCTGAAAACCATGACGGCTCCTGACAGCCACTTTGTCCAAAATGTTGTGTGTGTGCGCACCGTCTTGGACCAAGAGGGCGAGACGACAGTCGGGCAGCTGATCTTGCATCGGAATTACCTCAAGCGGCGGACGGGGCTCCAGTCCGAGATGGTCCAGTCGTTTGAGTCGGAGGAGCAACGGGTCAGGGCGTTGGAGGAGCACTTTGGTATTGTTCTCAGTCAGGAGGAACAGGGGGCCATTCGGGGGCTTGCGAGCGAACTGAGGGGCAAAGGGAACCAGGCCTGAGAGATTGTCACCGAGGTTGGAAACAGTCCTGACGTTGACGAGGTGCAAAGATAAAAAATCTTCTCTTCCGCCCGTCTGACGCCCCTTTCTCCCGACGTTTGACATGCCTGGCGTGTTGCTTGTTTTGCGCGGCCTGGGAGAGCTCCCAATTTCAACCCCGCATTCTCTGCGCATCGATTGGTATGCACCGGGCGGCACACCATCTTCTCCGAAGTACACCATGCCTATGTCCAATTTTCAGCAAATCGCCGTTCCCTGCCAGGGGTTTGAGGAGGGTGACCGGGGGTTGTCTGACCAAACGGCAGTACGAAGTATTGTACTGTACAATACAAGTACAATACAAATACTTCGTACTAAAGTGGACCTGCCAAGTCTGGATCCCGCTTCTGCCTGCAGTATGGAGGGGTAGACAGGGAATCTCTCCAGAATCCTTCCAGGCACGATAGGCAAGTCCAGTAACATCATCTCGCGTGGCAAGCTGAGCGACATTGGCTTCAAGTTGGGCATAAGGACCTACCTACCTACCGAGGATTTGCAGTCTCGCTCGACTCCCTGCCACTCCCAGCCACTTTGTCTTTAACCATCCGCCCAGTTCACGGCCTATGCCGTCTCGTCCACAACGCCCTCCGCAGCCAACATGCCCGATTATCCCGGCTGGAATCGAGATCTTCGCTGGAACGGCCAGGATGATAGACCCTCAGATCGGTGGGTCACGTATCCGGTGGGCATCCGCAATGAGTCCTGGGGCTCTCATTCGGAGATGCTGCTGGTCCGCGAAGTTGCCATGATGCTTGTCATGGACCGCCTGACCGACAAACCCGACTGGCACAAAAAGGTGTTTGACGACAGCATCGCCGACAGGTGGCGCCAGGAAGCCCTCGCCTGGCCCAGCGAGGACCTCTGGAACCGCATCGCCAACATCCCCAAGAGTCTCCCAAAGAAATGGTGCCCAAAGATGCCCAAGCATATCTTGAACAAGGAGTGCGTCGACTATGTAAGTGAGCACCTGGGCCTCACTTCAAGTCCACAACCCGGCTGACCAAAGTCCAACACTTGTTTGCCCGCTTTAGTGCATCCTTGAACTGCGCCAAAAGGCCGAGCACTTTACTCGCACGGGCATCGTCCCGACCCTAGACGCGACCCATAGCATTGCCAAGTCGGACGTCCTCGTGCCCAGTGAGCTGCACCTGGCCCTGCGCGAAGCCTTTGCCCGGCTGCGGGCTGACCAGGCAGCCAAGCCGGATTGGCACCCCAACACCAACGAGACAGTGCTGGACCTCGTCCATCCGTCCGTGTACCCGCTCGTCTACGACCGCTCCCGTTTCCTCCCGGATGAGGTCGTCGGCGTTGACGATGCCATCGACAAGTGGGCCGGCAAGGGCGACGTGATACCTAGGAAACCCGAGTGGGACAAGACTCACACAGCGGGATCTACGGACTTTGACACACTTATGGGTGGGTCATCGGTTGACAACACGTACTGGTCAACCATCTACCAGTGGTTGCCGGCTAACGTCAAGTTCACGGCCGATAGCGGCGTGCAGTTCACGAGCTACATTAACAACCTGCACCCGACCAAGCATCGCGACGTATACAGGACCATCGAGAAGCTCGTCGAAAAGGCCATCCCCATGTGGGACCAGTGTGTTGCTCAACACTTCGATTATCACGGGGGCCTTATCGGCGCTGGACGGCATAAACCCCGCATAGTCCCAGACGACGTCGAGTATGTATCTCCCCCCCCCCTTCCCTTCCCTCCCCTGCGGCGCGGAGTGGGAGTCATGTTTACGCGCGGGTACTGACCTATTTCTTAGCGACGAGATTTCTAGCAACTGTACGCAACTCGCCTCGTCCACGCGCTAGAATCTGAAGAGAAACCGGCCGGTTGCTGACGAGCGTTAGGGAATCCAAAATCCGTAGAGGAAATGCTCGAGAGGGAGGCAGCCGCCCAGGGGGAGAAGGCCGCCGATCAACTAGGAACTCTAGCCGGGGTGCCCGGTCAGGAGGCTAGCTATTTGAGCAGCAACGAGACAAGCAAAAACCGAGATGCAGAGTCAGACAAAGGCTCGGATGCAGACTCTGACCAGGACATGTATGACGAGCTGGACTCAAACCCCGACGACGACGAAGACAACCGCGACTACGACCGGTGGCAGAAAACCCGCGAGCCCGTTCAGCGAGAACCGCCACCCTTCTCCCAGAGCCAAGTCGATTATGGCCGCAATGACGCCCGGACGTTACGCGAGCAGTTCAAAGACAGGGGTCTGCAAATCATTGTCAAGATGGCCTCGATCGAGCTCACGCCCGACCAGCCCAGGTTCCGCGCCGGCGGATGGCACGTCGAAGGCCAGATGAACGAACACATCGTCGCCACGGCCCTCTACTACCTCGACTCGGAAAACATCACCGACAGCCACCTCGAGTTCCGCACCAGTACCGACTATGACCAATTCGACAACTGGGAGGTCGGCCAGGGAGCCTACCGCTGGATGGAGAGCTCCTTCGGCACCCTGCTCGGCAGCGGCAGCGGCGGCGCCTGTCTGCAAAAATACGGCAGCGTCTTGACACCTGAGGGACGCCTCCTCGCCTTCCCCAACGTCTTTCAGCACCGCGTCTCGGGGTTCCGGCTTGCTGATCCGACCAAGCCTGGCCACCGCCGCTTTATTGCCCTGTGGCTGGTCGACCCCTTTACGCGCATCATCAGCACAGCCAACGTGCCGCCCCAGCAGGCCGAGTGGTGGGCTGAGCGCGCGTTGGGAGCTCTCAGCAAGGACTCGACGCTGCCGCCTGATATCGCACAGCTGCTCCTCGAGCGGGGGATTGGAGGGAACCAGCTCGCTGAAGCGATAGCGGCGGGTGCGGAAGCTGGAGAGGCGAGGCTGCCGCCGGAACTGCTGGATATGGTTCGGAAGGAACTGGAAGAAGGGCTGCCGATGACGCGGGCCGAGGCCGAGGAGCATCGGCTCAAGTTGATGGCGGCGCGGTCGGCGTTCCAGAAGGAGGCGAGAGAGAATTGGGATTCGGCCGAGTATAGCTTTTGTGAGCATTAGGGCGGGCTGCGATACTGTGTTTTTGGAGGGCCGAGGCAAACTGTGCAGTATCTCGGAACATTTAAAGCAATCGCCTGTCCAACCATGCTCAGCGGACCATCACAGAACGGGGTTACATCAACGTCAGTTCGGAACTGACGAAACATCACGTTTGTTACGAACGGAGCCCAAGTCCTCCGTAAGAACGACGATGAAAAACTAAAACAACGAAAAAGGCAACACCACCTATCCCAAAACACCCAAAACCACAGCCCAACCTCAACCGCAACCACCCATCCCATCTCCCAACTCCCCGTTTTCCCGCCTCCATTCCCCTCCTTTCCACCACCACTGGCCTCAGCGCCAACAAACCTCCCCTCCCATCCTTTACCACCACGCTCCGACTCGAAGTCGTCCGTCCTCATCAAAACAAAAACCTCACCAGTCGCATCCGACGCCATCCACACCCTCCCCAGGTCATCAACCGCCAGCCCCGTAGGCCGGAAACAACTTTCCGGGCAGGCAGACGTGTCACGGTTGGTCATGATATCGGTTAGTGCGGTCATGCTGTTGGCGGGGAAGATGGGGGTGGCGGAGCGGGGGTTGAAGGGGGTGAGCGAGATGCGGTAGCCTGTTGGGGTAGTGCGGTCGACTGCATAGGGAGATATGATGTCAGTTTAGGTACATGTCTGTTTTGTTGTGTCGATTGGTTGGGGTTGGGTTATGGGAGGTGGGGTGGGAAGGTATAGAAAAAGGGGCAGAAGTGGTGGGAAATGAGGGGAAGGAAGGGATAGCAAAGGGGATAGGAGAAGTGGAGATGAAATGGGCAGGGCAAAAGAAAACGGCCGCATGATGGGAACCAGGACGGGGGAAAGGGAATGTGGATAAGGAAAGGGACTAGGAAAGAGGAGAGGCTTATTCCGTACAGCTACCACGAAACGAGATATACGCCTCGGCGCCGTCCGCAGCAAACTTGATATCGATCGGTGCGTAGTGCCCCGGAAAAGTCAGACGCGGCGGGACATAGCGGTCCGCGCAGGTCTCGTCGCGGAGCGTCGCGTTCACCTCAACGGCAAACTGCTCACCAACTGCCAGACCATCGTTGTCCGGGATCTCGGAAACATCCCACACGGCGAAACAGCGCGGGTAGCCAAAATTGGGAGGCTCTTTTGCCGGGGAGTCCAGGTTACCCAAAAAGTTGAGCTCCTCGCCGGGGTTGTTCTCGTGCACGTCGTGCCCGTTGCGGGTTACCCCATCGACGCTGTTCTCGACGGCGTAGATGCCGCCTGTTACGGGGTGCTCGGTCACACCGACGCTGTTGCGCAGGCCCCAACCAACCACGAAGCCGTCAGTGTTGAAGTTGTAGGGGACCGAGGTAAGGGTGCGGGCGGAGACGTTGAAGGCGCGGATTTGGGAGAGACCGTTTGAGAGGACCTCGGTTTGGGCCGTGTCATCTTCGGGGCTGCCGCGGGATACTAAGAGCATGCCGGCTTGCGTTTTGGAGATGAGGAGGGTGCGAGTCACGAGGTCGCTGTTGCTCATGTTGGCTACGATGGTGCGCTGTTGTCCGATGACACGACCTTGTTTGGCGTCGTAACTCCAGGCAAAGACGGCCTCGGGCGAGGAGGCGTAGAGCGTGTTGCCGTCGTTGGACAGGGCAAGGCCGTGGTTGAGCTGTACGTTAACAACCCGGACTCTGGTCTGTTTATAAACTCAAAGCTTACTGATTGCAAGTCTACCAGCATATGCGAGTGATTCGACACGAGACAGGTACCGCCGTTGTCAGAGAACCTGTGCCGGCTGATGCCCTTTCCGCTCTCAACAACGAGCAGCGCGCCGGTGCTGTCAAAGACAATATTACGGGGCCGGGTCAGGCCACCGGCGACCAACTGAGCTTGCCATCCGTTGGCGATGAGAGGGATCGGGTAGGCAGGGAGGAGGACATCGGAACAAGCCAGGGCCTGGGAAACGACCGCCGTGGCGTACAAGCCAACGGCGAGGGTAGAATTTGTGTTGTTCATAATGTTTTCTTTGCTGTGTGCTTACTGTGAGATCCGGCCCGGGGTTCAGGGTCTAGGGACTTGAAACTGAGGACGGGGACATGGCTGGTATTACTATCGGAACCGACACAGCGGAAGCGAGCTTTCGGGCAACGGTTGTAGGATCTGTCAGAGCCTACATACCGGTGACAAGTATCCGCCATCCTCACCCGTCCCGCTTGTACCGAACCTGACATGGTAAGCTTGTAGGTACCCGGGGTAGTGTTGGTGCTCGGCCCGTTACCTTGGGTTTGCAATGCCAAGCCGACACTGAGAGCTCCGCAGATCGCCAATGCCATGCTAGTTCCCTGCAGCCATCAGCACGGAGGTGACACGGGCCAATCCCGGCCAAGACCATGGCATTCTTCTAGTCTGCATCTCAAGCCCCGGGGAGGGTGGTACTGGACCGTCAATGGACGGAAACAACGTTCAACCCCGCCATCACCCTCTGCCGGATCCTGCCATGGCGCCAAGTGCTTCCAAGTTTGGTTCCAAGGCTGGTGTGCCACAATATATCCCGACGCTCCCGCTGGGGAAGCAATCTCGAGGAGGGGCTGGCTTGGCCACTCGTTTTGATGTCGTGGATACGTTAGTCCCGGTTACTTGGTGCCGCTGCACCTTCTCAGGACCTGGCAGCAGTCCTTTACCTTCCCTGAGATTGAACTTCTTGTTCCTGTGAGTTCCACATCGACCCGGTATTGTAACAACGCGTCCCAGCTCGGAGTGGCCTGAATGCACCCTTAGACTACACCACCACTGGCAAGAGAAGACAAAATGGCACGAAATAGGGGTACGCGGCAGTTTGCAATAATGGTAGCCCTCTTACACAGTCACCACGTGCTTGCGTTGCCCCAGGCCGGCACCACCGTGTCGGCCGCACCGCCGGTGTGGGTAACCGTCGACGCATCCGGCGTGGCCTCGACTATCACTCCGGCCGTCATCACCACCCAAGGCCAGCGCGCAACCGTCCTCGAGCCGCCAGCCAGTCTCTTGTCGACAGATACCTACATCCTCTCACCTGACGGCCATGCCTCCACCTACACCGGCCTGGCCCCCGTCGCATCCGCAACCGGTGATGATGACACCGGCGTGTTCCTAGCTTGCACCACAAACCAAGGCGTCAACGAGCCCTTCTGTCTCCCTAAGTCGGGCAGCACCCTGTACCCGGGCCAAACCTACTACAGTACGCTCCCTTATTTCCCCATCATGCCGTGCTATGCCTAACATGCCCTCCAAAAAGTAACCTGGTCCCCCTCCTACTTCTCCCCGCCCACTACCCCCCTCCAACTCCAAGCCCTCCTCCCCAACTTCACCACCGGTTTCACCTCCCCCCAAATCCCCGCCAGTACCGGCTTCTACGCCTGGCACATCCCTCCCACCTTCCTCTCTTCCCTCATCACCAACCCCCAACAAGAACCCACCCTCACCCTCACCCTCACCCTCCTCCTCTCCTACCCCGGCCCAATAACTCTAGATAACAACAACACCCGATACAACCGCACCGGTCCAACAGTATTCATCACCCCTTCAGACACGACCGACAACGAAAACAAAGGGAATGAATCCGGCGTCAACATCCCCGCCATCGCTATCCCCCTCGCCCTCGTCTTTGGTTTACTCTTCCTTCTCGGTCTGACGGCGGTGTGTTACCGCCGGTGTTGTATGGGTAACAACCCCACCCGTTCGAATCCGGTTAGTACGCTGTTTAACAGACTGCGGGTGAAAGGGGGTGGGTATGGAATCCGCCAGAGTAGGGCGGAGCGCGTCGTTAGCACACCGGGTGTGGGTGGCGGCGGGCAGTGGGGAGGGGCGGTTCAGGGTGTGAGGGGAGATGGCAAGTCGGAGACGGAGGTGGAGGTTCAGGGGATTGAGTTGGTGGATCGGGTGAGCTGGTCGCCGAGACGTGTTGGCGGCACCGATAACGTGGATGGGGGGCGGAGGAATGTGTTTCGGGAGGAGGTGGAACGGCAGGCGCGGTTGGGATGAGGGTTCGTGGATCGATTCAAGCGGGGTGGTGTCTGCGAAGCATAATGGGCGTCATTATGGCGGCTGTTGAGAAAGCTGTTGGGTTGTGTTCTTTCTTGTATTGTACGTAACGGAGTCGAGTGTTGTGATCTCTTACATACCTCCAAGTCCCTGACTACCGCCTCCCCCACAAACCCCGGCATTGTGCCCGACATCAACTCAAGGCACATGGCTCGATGGAGTATTAGAGATGTATTGGTATGTACATGTTGGTATATATGTCCATCATCAGGTTCAGCCGATTAAAGCGTATACAAAGTTGTCCGACGATGCCGTCAAAGAATCCCGGTGGACCTGCCTCCGGGCATGCTCAAGAAGCGAGTGTGAGCTGAGCCCTATCGTCACATCATACCCCTACGCCCGCTACCCCGAGACCGCCTCCCCATTACACCCTCCCGACTTGTATTAAGGAAATATTTGACGTTGTGACCGCCGCATCGCGGCTGCCATGTGTTTGTATTGATAAAAAAAAGTTGCGAGGCGCTGTCCTCACCACCCTGCGTCGCTGGACTTGTAGTAGCCCACCGCGCTGAGCCGGACCTGCTTCTTGTTCTTGATCGACACGGGCGCCGGAAAGTCCGAGGGCGAGATGGGTGAATCCGGACGCGGGATGCCGGGGTCGTCGTCCTCGGCCGGATCCTCCGGAATCTGGTGTGGGAGATCATTTTGCTTCGGGTTGGTCTGCTCCGACCCCCGTCGAGGGATGCTACCCTCTCTCCGCTGTGGCCTGCGTGGTGTGGGCGCAGTCATGGCGTTCAACGACGCCCTGTTCCTCCCAGAACCGGACTTTTGGCTGCCAAGGCTCGCTTTGCTGTCACTTCGTTGGCATCCGACAGGGCTCATCGAGCCGGTGCCTTCGTCAAAGTCGAGGAAATCGCCCCCATTCGGCTCGTACATCGTCTGGGTGACAATGGGCAGGCCCAGTTTGAGCACCCTCTTCTCTGCCGTTCCCTTACTGGCCTGGTCCCGCGGGCGGGCACTCAGCATGGCGCCCTCCTGGCGCATCGTGCTCTGCGACGACTGCCTCGACATGCCACCGCTGGTAGCAATGCTTTCGTTGGTCGTCTGACGCCTGAGCGGGTTCTCGTCACGGTCCACGTCGCCAAACTCGGCAATAATATCCTCGCGCATCCGGGCTCGCTTCATCCTGAGAGCGGCCAGCAGCATCTCCTCTTGCCGCGTGACGGCCATAAACCGACCGCTGCTGTCGTCGTGTATGCTGCTTGTAGTGCTGCTGCGGCGCCCGCCGTTCCTGGCGCTGCCTAGGCTCATGGCGCTCCCCAGGCTCGTGCCGCTCCGAATCGAGCCATTGTCGTGCGTCATAGAGGAGCGGCGGCTTAGCTGGTGAAAGTCCAAACTCGTGGGTGATGAGTGTTGTGTCTGCTCCAGAGAACGCGACAGCGAAGCGGCCCGCTGTGGCCGGTGGACCGGGGGGGCCGGAAAGTCAAACTGGGAGTCGCTCGTCTTGGGTCCCTTGGTCCCCGAGAGCGAACTCGGGCTCTTCAGGGAAACGGTACGATCCGTTGACGTGGTACCAATCGACAGCCGTGAGGTCTGCTGCGCCAAGGCCTGGACCTGCTTTCCTGAAGATTTGGGACCCAGAGAACTCGAGCGGGGTGCAATCTTGGGCCCTTGAGCGGATACAGGGTCGTGGTTGGCTGAGTAGAATTGGGGGTTGGTCGCGAAGCTGGTGCGTTTCGCCGGCTTACTCCTGTAGGCGTCGTACGGGTCCGCCGCGTTCCGTTGCGACATGGCGGAACGAGGGCTCGTCGGGCTGGCTTGTCCATCGCTCAGGGTCGGGACCGCGAGTGAGCCTTTCGATGACGAATGCTCATAGTCGTCGTCGGAATCAGACGAAAGGGCGAGGACGCTGTTTTGCAGCAGGTCGATCTCGTTCATGCTAAAGTCTGTCCGCTTCGAAGCCTTTGATGTCCTGGTGTGCCGACTCGAGACGCTCGCACAGTCGGCCGGTGTGGATGCGGGACTCGACGGAATGGCAACGCCTGCTCGTTTCTCGACCGGATTCCCTGCCAGTGGTGGCTGCTTCGACGGCTGCGCGGCTCGTGACACATTTATCGGGAATGGCGAGAGGTAGGCTTTCCCAGTAGGAGCGGGGACCTGCCGGTCAGGCAGTTCAAAGTCGTAGCCCGGATCATCATGGTATTCCTGTTCCATGGCGTCGTTGAATGCCCTCTGCTCGTAATGATCGTAGAGATTGTACAAGTCGGCGTTGGCCACTACCGGGTGTTGCTTGCGGTTGTCTGGCCGATCGGCCGGACTAAGAGGCGACGCCGCTGGCGCCGGCTTCTCCCTCAGCGACTCCATTGTTATCCTCTTCCTCACAGTCCGGTCTGTTCGTTGCTGTATCGGGGGCGGAGTTGGCGCTGGTGATATGGACATGGGCGAAGGCGATTGCGTCATCATGTCGGGCCCGAGGACCTGAATTCGATTCGAGTCCGGATGGAGAAACTTTTGTGATCGGTGCTTGGGTAGCAGGGAGGACAAGTCGAGCCTCGAGGGCTTCTTCCGGGCCATTCTGGCCGGCGGGTCCGAAAATTTTCCGTCAATGTCGAGCAATGCATGGGCTTTGGACGGAAGCCCTTTGGCCATGGCCGAGTTGGACGTCTGTTGTGATATCGAGAGCGGGAGGTTTGTCTTGTCGTAGTAGGATGTGATGGTCGAACTCGACTGCCGCCGACGGAGGCTCGAGGCATCGGTGTGGCCGTCGGGAATCATGGACCCAGGCACGGGCGGCCTGTTCAAGGCGGCCGGGATGATGTCGGACTCATCCTCCCATCGCCTCTCCCGCTGGACGTTGGTGGCAGCCCAACCATTGCTCGTCTGGCCGAAGGCGGCCTCTCCGTTCGTCGTATCCGAGACTGCGACGCTGATTCCCGCGTTGGACTGCGCTTCCCACGCCTGAAAAGCGGCGGCGTCGATGCCGACACCCGTGGTCCCGAGAACCTTATGCGCCTTGGTCAATGGGAACGCCCCTGATGGTGGGGGAGGGGTTGGTTTTTGCTGTTTCTTGTGTTTCCGACCGGGCAAGGGGAACACGAATTTGGACGAATGGCCCATTGCGGGCGGTGCTGCGATCTGCTGCCGACGTCGTCAGACTCGACTCCGAGGCACGCGTCCGAACCTTCAAATCCGGGTCGCGTTGGGGAATCCGAGTCGGTGATGTTGGCAAACGTGCGAGAATGGGAGTTGGGGAGACGATAACGCAAGAATCTGTCCACGAGCCACGCATATCCCAACTGGCGGTGGAGATTCTCGGTCTTCGCATCTACCCAGCCACTTGCGGGACCCGACAGCAGGTTTGCGCAGGTGATGCGCGAAGGGTTTCCCAATTGTATCCCAACGGTATGGTCATTTCCCCATGCAAGGGACCGCCCGGCAGCGCGCAGACGACAGACGGGATCTTGCGTCTTATCTTTCTTTGGGGAGTTCAGCTGCGGGTATGAACGATGGTTGTCGGCAAACAGCAGCTCGTTCACGCCGTGGCCAGGACGCCAGGTGGGCAGACAAGGAAGCCCTGGAACGGCAATCAGCAGCATCCCTGGTGGTTTTTGGTTGACCCCACCCCCTTAGGCTGCTCACGACATCAGCAATTTGACGACGGCGGGCCGTCCGGAGAGGGAATTGAGGAATGCGGTTTCTCTGACCCCCTCTCGCAGCGGGTGCAGCATCTGGGGAATCAGAAACAAACCAACGGTCGGCGCTGGTTCGCCGTCGGCAGTGATTGGTGTCACTCCTGCATTGTGACACAAACCAAGCCTGTGATTCTGAGATGGCACTCGCAGCGCGCCGCCCATTCCATCATGCTGCGTGGGCGGACCCTTGTCGCCAATCTGCAGGGATGCCGACGCCCCTGTCCGTCCCTGCAAGCCATCAAAGCTCGGCCGAAAATTCTCGACCTCGGAAGGATACAAGAAACCGATCAGCCAGCAGAAATAGGCAAAAAGCTCAGCTCTGCCAGTCAGCTCTCATGACGGAATTGTATCCGTCGACAGCTCGGAAAGACAAGATTGGCGGTGACAGGTCCGGAAAGGCGTTGTGGCTCATTACGTGCAGAGAAACAGCGATCATCATGTCTCATTCCAGCGTTGGTGGCGGGCAGGTCGTGCCAGGTCGCATCGCATCGACGGGAGTGGGAGTTGCCATCGCATTTTGCGGAGACAAGCGAGCGACTACGGATGATCGCCCTCAATCTCATCCCCCAGTCGAAATCTGGCGAGCGATCACCCGGTGCACAACAAGGGGGAAAGCAACACGATCCCCAGATTTGAGGGGGCCCGGTCAGGTGGACGGCGGAGAAGAATTTGCCAACTTGAGAGTCAGAATACGAGTAGGTAGGTTTTGTTGAATTAGCATCGAAAGCTGCTGGGGCAGCTGCAATCCATGTCAAGCAAGATCAGCCGGCAGTTGGGCACCTCTTCGTTCCTGCCGCATTGCTAAGTTAATGACGGAGAGAAGTGAAAGTGAGGTACGGTACGGAGTTCTCCGTTACACGATTCAAGACATTTTGCAAGAGTCGGTGGCAATACCGTAAATGATAATTACGGGTAATATTTACGATTATTGGCATGGAATTATTTGCGCTACTACCGTGTCTCACTCCAAAACGTTTAAAGGTCTCGCCTTCAACAGCTCAACAAGGTTCTCAATGATGTCGCTAAACAGGGAAAATTACCGATTGATCTGCGATCAGAGCGATTATCTAAGCCAAGCTGGCAAGGCGACCGCAAGCCATCGAGCCCACGCCAGCCCCACCTCGTTTCGACTCTCGGCGTCTCAACAGCTGTTTGTTGTTCGACTTCCATGTTCGCCGTTTCCGCGGGTTCGTGGAAAGAAAACATTCCGAGATGCGCCAGACTTGGCAAGCCGCTAGGCACACGCGGTCCTTTTGCCTTCGACTACTTAGTACTTCGTAAACCACCGGTTCAACAAAGGTCAGCTATTCTTGAATCCCTGAGTGTCGTCAAGACAGGGCTTCCGAACTCGCCTCATGGTGGCGCGAGCTGGGCGTCAGTGGCATGCTCGGTCGCCCCGAAACAGATCCATGATCCATGACACGTCGCCAATGAGCGCAGACAGCGAAAAGCCTCGGAGCTCACTTCTTTGAAACGTTGAAAGTTTGCTATTTTCGGGCCTCGACCACGGCCCCGGGCTATACTTCCTCGTGCGGCGAACCTTTGCGGGAACGTTGCATTTCCGTGCGTGTCTTACGACACCGAGGTTCATGCAAACTCGCCTCTTGCGGCTGCGAGAGTTTCCTTTTCACAGCCTCCGGGGCATTAGTCCCGACACGACAGTACCATATCTTTGTCCCACGCCACACAAGTATTGAATACTTGCTCAAATGCAAGCCTTCTCGGCGGGAGGCAATCCCGGCGGCCTGCCGGATCTAGCCCATCTGCCGGGTGGAGCGCGGGATCGGGCCCGGCATCTGAAGAGTGCGGGGAAGCTCGGCGGTCGGCACCGCATTGTCTCAGTGATCCACAGGCAGCCTTATGGGACAGGAATGAAAGCCCATCATCGTCGGGATACCATCGTGATGCAGAAATGCAATCCGTATGGCAGAGGCGGAGGGGTGCAACCATGACAGAACACGGGATTCTGTACATGTTCATCAGGCCCCAATAGATCAAGGAGAGGATAAACAGCCCGCAGGAATCCAATGTGGAAATATGTTGCACGTCCATTGTATAATACGTACATCCAGGCGATAGTATATGCCTGGCCGTTTATGCCAACCGCCTTGTCTTCCGCGGTGTGTATCCCCCGTCAGGCCACACATCTGTCTTGGGCTACAGGCCTGGAAGCCGCGGCCCAAGAGATCACAGTGTCTCGGTCCCGCCATATATACCCGTTCCCACCATATAGCCGTCGTCGGGGAGGTGGGTCTCTAAGAGCCCCTGAATCCGAGGTATAACGGCAACAGTACGCCTGTTTTGTCCGCTATTCTCCACGGACCCCATTCGGACCCGTCCTTCCAAGAAGGACCTCCATGCCGCAACAGCAGCTGATCAGCTGTTTACCCTCGTAATCCAAGAAGGATCTCCTGTGCAGCTACAGCAGCTGGCTGGCTATTCTCCCTCGTAAGAGGCTCGCACCAACCCACTCAATCATCGTCCTTCTTCCCCCTCGTCGAAGGTGACCTCCCATGAAACAGCAGCGGCGACGCAGGCCGCGACGACGAAGTCCCCAGGCCACCGCCGCGCGGCACATCCAGGGGGTTGACGGTCAGGCGGTCCTGGTCGACGTAGCGCGGCGTTCCCTCGACGGTGGTCTTCTCGTAACTGACGATGTTGATGGGCGGGGGCCGGGCGCGCTTGCGCTCGGGCAGGCTGTACATCCATGTCGAGGTGATGACGAGAGCGGTACCAATGAAGAACTGGAGGGGACATTAGTTATTGTGAGCTTGGGAGTTGCGGCGAAAGAAAGGGAACTAACTGAGGCGGTGATCTTGACGTCAAAGAAGAAGACACTAAAGACGAAGCTCACGACGATGCTAATGCTCGTGGCAAAGTTCTTTGCGATGTTGTCGGCGTAGTTGATGCACAGCGAGGCGAGCAGGCCGCCGATGGCCTGGAAGACGATGGCTGTCCAGACGACGCCGTTGTATCCGTCAAAGAAGCCGTGCTTGGCGATTTCCTCCCCGTCGTTGAGGATGACGCCGATAAACAGTGCTGGGAACAGCGAGTAAAAGGAAAGTTGGATATTCCTGGTCCAGACGGAGGCAGATGTGGTCGAGTCCTTGAGGATCTTCTCGAAGTAGACCCCTGTCAACCCAGACACAACAGCCGCTACGAGGACAGCCGTCAGACCGATCGAGTAGTTCATGGGCGGGCCGCCGTTTAGGTCCTCCACAATGCCCTCGTACGTGGCAGACCGTCGTGTGAGCTCACCGACCAATCCGCCAACACCGCGCTTCGTCAATTCGCCCGCTGCTTCGGCCACGCCGCCCGCAAACTGGCCCAGCTCGTGGACGGACCGGGGGAAGAAATGGTCGCTAAAATCGTGGATATCCAATGCAAAATCGTTTGCGCTCGACGAGGGAAGCGAGACGACCGAGACGCCGAGGGTAAGCACCACGAGCGCCAGCCAGCGCCGGGACCCGAGCGTGCGGCCGAGCAGAACAATCATGAAGACGGCGGTGGTGATGATCTGGAACAAGTTAGACACCAGTTCGGCCGATGCGTAGACGAGGGGCGCCAACCTTGAGCTGGTAGAGAATCTGGAAATGCACAGGGTCCAAGTTGCTCAGAGCCACATATTGCAGTGTATTCTCCAACGTATACAGCACGGCCGGAATCGCCAACTTCCAACTATCCCCAGAAAAGACGGAATTGTATATTTGCTCAAACAGCACCGTGGCTGGCGTCTGCGGCGCCAGACTTCTCGAGGCTTCGTACATGGACAGGGTAAGAGAGATGGCGAGCTTCATGACCTCGTTCAGCAGCACGGCAGTCGAGGCAAAGTACCGGTGGTCCCCCGGGGGTGTCATGACGCGCGAGTAGTGCATGATCTGGGTTCGCATTGTCAGCGACGGCAGGTCAACGGGGGTTTGCAGCTCGGAATTCAGACGTACCAGAATCAGGGCCGAGTTCTGAAATGTCAACTGTAGCGGGCCATGTTAGCGACGCTGGTTGTCCACAGAATCCGTCCTCGCGCATTCATGGCGAATCGCATACTGTAATCAACGACGCCTGCTTAATGGGCATGCCAAACACGGTCGGCCCGGTGGCAAGCTTTGGGCTGCGGAGCGCCATGGTGTTGGTGTTGGAGGTTTTTCGGGCCGCTGGTTGCCAGCACTCTGGGCCCTGGTTGTCGAACAGGTGGAATTGGCGCCGTCAAGTGTGTTTTTCGCTGTCAAACTCAAGAAATGTCGTGAAGCTGGCGCAGAGAAAGTTGTTGACGTCGGCGAGCAAAAAAGTTGGCGGTCCAATCGCGATCGCGTCGATCGGTTCCTGCAGGAGGTCAAGGGGAGAGCTCTGACGCAACGACCTGAACCCCTCGAAGCTCAACTCGCAGCGTTGGCCGGTGTTGGCCAGCGTTGGCCTGTTGAGAAACTGCCCAAGCCGTCAGCGAGCGGCACAAACACCTTCAAACTGCGCGCAACGCATCCGCGCCTCCCGCCTCGCCGCCGAGTTATCCGCACCTCCGGGGCTTTGTTGTCAAGACAAAGAAAGACTCGTTTCACCAACTGACGGGTACGTACTCCGTATATCTCCTCGGCCAGCGTCTCGAAACGGAGAATTGCGCCGCTGCCTGCCTTGATGCCGCACGCAAACAGGCCGAAATATGGTATATATTGCTATCTATAGTGTATCCATCAACAGTAGAAGATGGTGAACAGAGTCAACCCGACTCTCGACCCAACGCAGTGGGAATCATCGAAGAGCTTTCTCTCGGACTCCATCAAAACGTCATGACCCAGGGGGCAAGCTTTTTTGACAAAGCTGAGTCAACCCCTCCTCCGCAACTCCGTTGCATTGCCCCGCCAAGGCCGTTACGCATAACGCTAGCCAGGACGGTGCGCATCCAATGCTCCACTTTAATTCTTGCTCTGGCTTGGCAGGAGGGACGGGTGACCAGTTTCGCCCTGTTCATTCGAAGAACAGAGAATTTTCAACGACAAACAGAATGACGCTTCTGGCCTGGACTGGGCCTTCGTGGCCTGACAGGCTGCGTGTGACTTTCAGCGCCTGCCATCCCGCAGCGGACCCGCATGCACCAGTGCAACAATGGACAAATCTATGTGTCAACGGCGCATGGGCCCTGCGGCGAGCAAACGGCAGGTCCCCTCCAGCGTCCCCAGCGTTCCCCAGCGCTGCAGCCGATCCGACGCTGACCGGTGGCCCCGTGACCGAAAAAGCCCCGCCCGGTCCGGGACAGCTCAGCTCACCGCCGCCGGCATCACCCCCGAGCGGCTTATAACCTGGAAGCCGTGCACAGGGGGATAAAGCCTAGAACCTGCTGGAGGCGGCCCCTGAGCAGAGACCAATGGTTTTCAAAAGCCAGCAATTCCTGTTTCACAGCGTTCCACGTCAATTCAGTCTCAAATCTCGGAATATCCAACTCGTCTCCAATTCGTCTCATCCTTTGTACTTCCGTACCTACCCACCCCTCCATTAACATTACGTATACGCATACCTGCAGCTGGATTACCCGGAACCATCGCGGAATCGCGCCATCGCGTCTCAACCACTCCTTTCGTCACGAGCCAAACAAAAGGACGACAGTATTGAAGAGTTTATATCCCCATCCGCCCCATTCCCAATCGTCAACTCTTCTACCATTCCAATTCCATCACATCTCCATCGACTTACCCCACCACACTTCACCATGGGTCTCTTACAACACTCCGAAACAGTCATCTTGGACAGTGCCGGCGATCTCCTCGTCGTCGTCCGAGATGCATCCAAGACAAACCACCGCCAGTTCCTCGTCTCTTCCTCAATAATGGTCCAGTCATCGCGTGTGTTCGCCACCATGCTTGGCCCAAATTTTCAGGAGGGGCACCAATTGCGGGCGGCACAAGGCCAGGAGAGGTACCCCCGAATCTCCCTGGACGAAGATGACATCGACGCCATGGACTTCATCCTCAGCATCCTCCACTCGAGGACCGACAGGACCATGGTCAACCTCGCGGCCGAGGACATCGTCAAGATTGCCCTCCAGGTCGACAAGTACGACTGCGGTCTTGCGCTTGCGCCGTGGATCAATGCCTGGTGCAACCCAAACTGCTTCCCCGTCGACAGCCGCGCCAAGTCGCGTGACATTGGCTATGCCCTACTTGCCGCCTACCTCTTCCGTTCGCCACAGTTTGAGGCCCTCTCGGCCCGCTACGTCCGGGACTTGGCGCCTGATTTTGCTTCATCGTGGGAGCAGTACGACCTACTTTCGCGCTTGCCAGAGAGTGTGTGGTGTAAGTTCCCCCTTTTCTTCGGAGAGAAACCTGCAGTTGCTAATAACGTCCAGATGGCCTCACACAAGAAATTCACAACACAATGCGGGCAATCCGCGTCGAGGTGCTGCTCGTTGCCGAAAACATCCGCCGCTTCCCAGTGCTCTACAAGTGCACCGACAAGAACTGCGTCGTGTGCGCCAACGGCGCCGCGATGCCCCCGAGCCGCTGCCACCGCGGCATGTCGGAGTACTTCAACGTTCTCCAGGGCCTCGGCGTCTGGCCCTCATTACTGCCGTTCGACATCATGTCTGTCAACAAGGTCGTGACGCTCGTCGAGGAACTGCCGGGCCAGATAAAGCACCGGTGCTCGGATGGGTCACATTGTCGCATGACCTGCGAGGTGGACCGGTTAACCCTCGAGGCAGCCCAAGCGCGGGACGCGATGAAGGGCATCCCGCTGCCGGCGCTGTTTTGGTGTTGATGAGTGTTTTTTTGGGGTTTGCTTTTCTTGGGGGCATGGAGTTTGGATGATTTTAACTTGGGAAGGGAAAAACAGGACTGGGACAAGCTCACGAAGCAAAAAGGTTCAACAATTGGGATGGCAAAACAGGACAATCTCGGCGTCGGGCAGGGAGGGAAAAGAAAACTGTACATTTAACAACTAATTCTTGGATTTGGCAAGCCGAAACTCTCAACGGCGGAAAAAAAACACTGGTTTCACACTTCATCCCTCGCACCACCAAACCGAACCGAACCGCAACCCTTACAAGTACACTCAGCCCTACCAACAAACGCCATCGATCAACAAATCAACACAACACAACACACAATTGTTACACAACTTCACCAACCAGTCATCTCAGGGGCTCCCGCCCCGCGGCGGCATCTTCTCCGTCCTCGACCCATACATCGAGTATACCGCCCCGACACCCAGCACGCCAAGACCGAGGTATCTGCCATGTGAAAGTCAGCAGCACACTTCCAACTTCACCACTTCACCACTTTCGATCAGCGACCACATGCTCCGAAAATCAACAGCCCTTCCGCTAAGCACATGCTGCATACAGACCCAACAACACTCAAATCCCAAGCACAACTTGAATTCGAAAGGAAGAAAAGGGGGCGTGGGCAGGACATACACGAATTTCTTATTCGGATTCGTCCCGTCCTTGTTATACTCCTTGGCCGTGCCCCGATCCGCCTTGTCGCCTGGCGCGCCGGTCTCGGGGTCCGGGCCCTTGGTACCGGTACCGCTGGGGCCGGCTGAGGCGAGGCGGGTTTGGGTTTGTGAGAAGGGCTGAAGGAGGGGGAGGCGGCGGGCTGGCTGGGTAGCGAGGAGGGTTGCGGTTCTGGGGATTGGGAGCTTCATTTTTGGGGTGGCTTGGTATTTTGTTGTTGGTGGTGGTGATAGGGAGGGGTGGTTGGTGTTGATGAAGGTCCGAGTCAAATGGTGTCGTTCAGAGTGGATATTGAGGGATGAGCTTTTCAGAGGTGAATCGTTGGGCAGTCGGACTTGTCAGTCGTGGCTGCAATGAACCCGGACTTGTTCAGTTACATCCGTATGAGCCGCTTCCTTGTCTAACATACATCAATTATGACATCATCATCACTTGCATTTCAGGGTTGTTGACGTGATCCCCGCAAAACTTGCTCACCCCACCACGCTGTATTACCGGCTCTTGCGGAGGTTGGGAGTTCCGTTTTCAACTGGGCATGTTGATAGTATTCGCAATTTACAAAGTACGACTACTTCCTCGGAGGTGGGTTTAAGTTTCAGAAATTGAAGGAACCTCGAGACACTGAAGGCTAGAACTTTGTTCGGCTTTTGGCCCTTGTTCGGCATAGCCAACATTGACGTCATGATCATCAAGTTCGGCTCAACGCTTGTGGAACCAAAGTCCAAACTAAACCGAGCTGTTGCCGAGTTCATGTTTCGGGATATTATCTCCCGGAAGACTCAAGGAACGCGAATTCCGAGGTCCAACGTCGTTGTAACAGCCCGGAAGTGCGGGGTGCATTGCGAAATGATTCATCGGATTGTCCGGGAATCCCAGTTCTGCCACCGTTCGCTTATGCGAAGGAGCTCATTCGGACGACGAACAGGCCCATCCCCACCGTTTCTTGAACCTCCCGCCATCTTGACTTGTTGCTGGCTCAGTCTTGAACTGTTCCAACATCACAACTGGATTAGGTGAGAGACACCTCCGAATGGGTCAACATAACTGTAACTGGAAATCCGTCCAACCTGTGTTGAACATGATTCAAGTAGATACATAGCATTGCTTCCGTCGTTGACAGCAAATCGACCTTCCATTTGCAACCATGTAGGCAGACAGTCCATCATCACATAGCAAGTCCAACATGCTCCCTCCCACACCTCACACAAACGTCACATAACCCCTAAACATGTCAACAAACTCGGGATCAAACTCGGCAACCCAGGCAGGTTCGTTCTCCTTTTTCAAGCGTTCCTCCTTTACGTCCTCTCGTGGTGCCGTGTCGGGCATTGCTGGGCTGTTCTGAGGTTTATCCGGGAGCATCCCGAAGGCATCGTCGTCAACAAACAGAGACGAGCTCGGAGGTTCAGGCTGAGCTACTTTGCTGGGCACTGTTCTTGTGGCGGCCGGGGTGTCGGTGGTGTTAGATGTCTCAGGGGTATTCGCGTGACGAGGATTGGCGGGTCGAGTTTTGGCAAACTTCTTCGAAATCCCCTGATAGAGCACTTCATCGTTGGCTCCGGAGCGAAAAGCTGCATTGCTGGGAGTGGCCAAACTCTCAGGCGAAAGCGTTTCTTCGAGCAACGAGAAATCGCCGTCGACGTCAAAATAATCGTGCTTGGCGGAGGATTGTACTGCGGTAGACACAGAGGAGGGAGGTTGTGCGGGCGCTGGTTTCTTGCTGGAAGCGGCGTTGACAATGGCATCTTTAGCATCGCGCTTTGCCGTTGAGGGCTGGTGAGAAGAATTTGCGGAGCGCAAGAACTCCTCCTCATCATCTGTCCACGAGAGGTCGATACACTCCAAGTCCATGGCCTCGAGGTCCGCATCCCTCCAGTCGGTCTTCGACGTCTTTGCCAAAGTGTTGGGCAGCAGAATAGACTTGGCTTTCGACAATGCCGGCGCGGCAGCCACCTTTTGGCGTTTTTCTTGCGTGCCTGTCGCAAAATTCAACTTGGCTTGCTGAGGCCGTGACGAAGGAGGGCCCTGCTTTTGCGCATCAACCATTTCTGCGGGATCCTCCCTCTTTCTTTTCGGCCTCTGCAGTGGGCGTCTCCGCGGCTTGTCAAGACCGTCCTGGCAGCACCGGTGGCTGCAGGGCTTGCCAGATCTGGTGGGAGCACCCCCGCTGCAGGGATGGTTGCATTGCCATTTGCCATTCGGCAACCGAACGGGCTCCCGGATGCTCGTTGTCACGTCCATCTCATCTTCATTCTCGTTCCCGTTTGCTAGCTCGTCGTCAAACTCCTGGCTTTCCTCCTGCCGCTGAGCGTTTTCAACGTCGACCGGCTCTTCGACGGATGGGTACTCGTCTTTATCGGACTTTACTGTGATTTTCGACCCCAGTGTCACCTGAGGATGAGACAGGGCTTGTTCGGCGGCCAGGATCAAGTCTGAATCATCGACCCCCTCGTCTGGATACTCGTGGTCGCCACTCTTACTGCGATGGCTGAAACATATCTTTGCCGCAGCTGGCTTCGGCGGAAACGCTGATGCTGGTACCTTGTATTCGAGTGGCTTTGACACGATGGTCCCGACAATCTCTTCGCAGGTGAAATGACAGACAATTGAATCACAGGCGTCGCGAAGCCCGACCGAGAAGCACAACTCAAAACCAGTCTTTTTGTCGAGCTTTTTCATGCTGCCGCGCCAAAAGTACACCAAGGTCCCATCACCTGATTCTACAAGGAAGGTCAGCGGCGGCACCCGGTTCAGCCAGTTTGGCGGGCCCTTGTTGTTCAAATACCGAAGTGTTGCTTTCACCTCGATGACAACGGGTTCGTCCGACCTTGGAAATATCTTGCGGCGAATCACCGCGAGGTCCATGCCGAGACGGGGAAACTTGTCCAAGTTCGTTTGCAAGGTCTTGCCGAAAGGAGGCTGCCGTGACATGAGACGCTCAATCTCGTCGTACTCCTTGTCGGCCAGCTCCAGGATAGTGCGGATATTTTTGCTCGCGAGCTTTCGCATTCCCACGGGCCCAATGTTTGGAACCTGAGTGAGCTGGGTGGCGCGCCCCTCCCAAGACCCCGCCGCGAGAGCTCTCGCCAACTCGAGCGCGGTTTTGGTGCCAATGGAGTCGCGGTCGTGGCCTTTGCAATCAATGACGGCGCGGACGAGACGGTTCAGCCTCTCAAAAACCATCTTCCTCTCGATCATGAGTTGACGTCTGGCCTTGGCCGCCTCGCTCGAGTCTGGGTACTGCACACAGCCGAGATGAGCCTGGATCATAAGCGAGACCTTGTGTGCCGTCTGGTTCACCGTCTCTTTGATTGGGTACCTGATCAAAGGGGACTGGTTGATCTCGCGGAAGAGGGGCCTCTCGGCTGGTTTGAAGCGAAACTCCTTGAACTCGGATGCCTGCGAGATAATTGTGATCTGTGGCGGTCAGTAACGCCAGTGGAGTGGAACAGGGTGGTCTTACCAGAGCTTCCATCGTGACAGCACGGGGGATCTGCAGAAGCAGCTTCATTGTGTGGAACTCGACCATGTACTTGGACATGGCACGCCCGTATTCCGTGCACTTGAACGGGCTGTGTCGTGTGACCAACTCTGCCTCCTGCAGTTGTTTGATATCTCGCTCGCAAATCTCTTCCAAACCCTCATCAATCTGGGATGGGTTTGTTGTCCTTCCGGTGAGTCGGTAGTAGTTGGGATTCCGTCTCAGTCGAACGCTCAAGAAGGTACCGCCGAGCCAGGTTTTGGCGGAGGAGAGATCATTGATCGTCCCGAGACAGACTTCAGAGTTCAGGTGCTCGATCAAGTGGAGGTGGAGTGTGCTCTCGAGAATCTGCTGACCAGACACCATCTTCTCGTAGCGCTCCTTGTTGGCGGCGCGCGTGAGGATGATGGCGGTTGCGCTGTCGTCGAACTGGGGCCGGCCTGCGCGGCCGAGCATCTGCATCACCTCGAGATCGGAATATTCCTCCAGCTTCTCGTCCGTGAACCCCACTGTCCCCTTGAGGACGACCGTATGGCAGGGCAAGTTGATGCCCACGGCTAGTGTTGAGGTGCAGCAGATAACACCGAGTTGCCCTTTCAGGAAATTCTGCTCAATGGCACTTCGATCCTGCGCGTCGAGGCCGGCATGGTGAAAGGCGACACCGAATCTGACAATCTCTTGGAGCTCCCTGCTGATGACGGGCACCCGTTGGGAAGGAACAGGCCACAGCTTCTCGCCATCCGGCCGGCCAGATGCAAAATCTGCCAGCATGGCGGCTGTGCTTTCACAAGACTTTCTGGTGAAACAAAATACAAGGATTGGCTTCTGTCGGGCATGCTTGGAGAGGAGGCCGGGGAGCTTCTGATCCAGGTACCGGTCGAAGATGAAGTCATTGCCACCCGAGTCGAAACCGTAGACGAACTTTTGGAGTTTTACGGGTCGAAACTCTTCGCCAAAGGCCTCGCGATGGGCGGGCAACTGCTGGTTCGTGTGGTTCCGACCCAGCCACCTTGCAATGTCGTCCGAGTTGGGGACCGTTGCGCTGAGGGCGATGAAGCGGACATTGGCGCCGATTGTCTTCATGCGCGACACGACGGCTTCTAGCGTTGCACCTCGTACGTCTTTGAGAATGTGAACCTCGTCAATCAAGAACAGCTCAACCATCTGCAGAAGCTTTTGATGGTCTTGCCACTTCCGGGTGATCGAGTCCCATTTTTCAGGGGTAGTGACAATGATGGACGCATCACCAACACGCCTCATTTCGGCCTGCGAGGCGTCGCCGGTCAGCTCGGCGCATTTTAGGTTCATGTGACTGAACTTCTTTTGCCAGTCGCGGGCTTTTTCAGAACACAGGGCCTTTGTTGGGGCCTGGTAGACGATCTTGAAGTTCTCGTTGCCCCGGTCGAGAGCAACCTTGCAGATCGCCAGCTCCAAGATGGCTGTTTTCCCGCTGCCAGTGGGCGCAGCAACGACGACATTGTCGTTGGTTCCGTATACGACGCTGAAACACTTTGACTGCACTGCGTTGAGCAGCTCGTATGGGAAAATGGCTCGGAATTTGTCCGGCAAGGCCTGCCTCAGGCTGACGAGGGGTATACCATGGACGACGGGAGTCGAGGAGACAGGCTGGGTAGCTGGGACAAATTGGCCTGGTGTGTATGACTCAAAGAATGGTGCCAACCCAATATCCGGAATCGATGCAACAGTTTGTTGCTTGCGTGCGCTCAACCTTGCGGTGGGACTCGAGCTGCCGGGAGGCTGGGAGCTGCGTGTGGTGGACCTGGCACTTTGCGTGGTTCGTCCGTAAGATCCTGCAAACCATCAGCAACATGGTGGGATACTGGCAAACACAAAGCTGTTCTAACCAGAGTACGGAGGAGTTACTCCGGGATGTGACGCGCTGGGAATTCCCCTGAAGTGGGCTGCCTCGGACCTAATTATGTCGTTTGTGTTTGGAAACGGTCGAGCATTCGCGTGGAGGCTGGATCTTCTCAGCGCTGGTTCGGGAAAGGAGCTCGGAACGACTGCTGCTTCGTAGCAAGTGTCATATTCGTTGGAGGGACTGAAAATATGGGAGACATTGGGTCGGGTGAAATAACCGGGGGGTTGTGGATCGTGGACGGTGTGTTCGAAGGGCTGAGACGGTCGAGGGTCGTGGCCGAGAAGGTCCCGGTCTGGTCAATTTAGTACGAGACCGAAGGCGCCTAGGGAAAAACACGAACCGAAATCATCCAATCCGTCATTGTAGTGTCTCGCCATGATGGCAGACGGGGTTGGGATGGAAAGGGAGACGGGTCGTTAGGAATCTGCCGTTTCCGGTGCCGGAAGACGGCATGAAGTCGACGGCAAAACGACACGACGGAGATAGAAGTGAGGGCCCAAGATTAACGCATCCAACAGATTTAGGCACCGTGATGGAAAGCGGAAGTCGTGACTTCCCACTGAGAGTTGAAAATTTCATCGTCTTTGGCCGTCGGCCTCGTTCCTTCCCTCCTAGTCTCTAGATTCGCAAACTTTCGGCCATGATGCCATTCTGTGAAAACTGATCACTTTTTCCGGTGAGGGCCTTCCTTTCCAAAAACGTGCCGGGAGCTGTTGAAGCTCGCTGAAGCTGCTCGAAGCTGGTCGAGTCGAAAGAAAGGGACCGTGATGAACTACGACCATCCAATCAGCAAGACGGAAGGTATCGTGCTTCTAACCATATTCCTACCCGCTCTGGCATAAACTGAGTCAAAGCAACAATAAACGGGCACATATCACTACCCTGGGCACGATAAGGACGGTAGCCCGAGCATGCGCCGAGGTTGAAGCCGGCATTTTTGCAGCCCGGCTCCGTGCCAAGACCGGAAGCGTGGTGCTCGTGCCGCGTAGGTAGGTCACGTCCTCTCGCCTTTTTCTTTTCATTGACCACCGCAGCTATCTTGAAAATAGGGCATCTTACAACCGCAATTGACATTATGACGGCTGCGAAGCTGCTATTGAGATTCGAGCGTGCCAGCTGTGGTTGCCAGTGGTGGAAGAAAAGCTTGATGGGGCTGGACTCCTCTCGGTGTCCAGACTTGGCAGGGGTTGCATTTCCCGCTTGAGCCCAAATGGCAGGCGGACAACTCGGCCTTCCAGTGGCCGGCCCAGGGGCATCAAGCAATCTTGGCACTCTCACCACCTGTCCATTCAGGAAGGTCGCCGGCAGCAACGTGCAAGATGCGGCGGCCAATCAGACTGCCCGACCCCTGAAAGCCTCCCGACCCAACACCGATCAAGATAACGACGCCGGTTCAGTGTAACGGTGCAACTTGAAGGCTCCGAACTGCCGACCCCACGTGGGACAAAGGGATCCTGTTCAATGCATTCCTGTGTATATCTGCTCAACCGCGCCGCCATCAACACGATGAGGGGAGCACTCCTCCTCAGTCCGGCCTGTTTGCCCGCAGCCCACCATGAAGCCATCATCACCCGTGTTCTACTGGGCATTCGCCAGCCTGCAGTCGCTGGCTGCCGCCCTGACCATCGCCGAGATCAATGGCAACAAGTTCCTCTCGCCGTATTCAGGCCAGGCAGTGACGAATGTGACAGGTTTGTTGATCGCGAAGGGACCAAATGGCATCTGGATTCGCTCGACGACGCCGGACGATGACCCGGTCACCTCCGAGGCCGTCTATGTGTTTAGCAACACCGCGGGCGCCAACCTGTCTGTCGGCGACATCATCACGCTGGACGGGAAAGTTTCCGAGTATCGGGCGAACGCCGCCTACCTCTATCTGACCGAGATTACCTCGCCGAAGAACGTGCAGGTGGTGTCATCTGGTAATGAGGTGACGCCGTTGGTAATTGGCAAAGACACCCTTTCGCCTCCAACTGTGCAGTTCAGCGGCCTAGACGACGGCGACATTTATAATGTGCCGAATGCTGTGGCCAACATCTCGGGTGTGAATCCCGTGCTGGATCCGGCAAAGTACGGCCTGGACTTTTGGGAGAGTCTCAGCGGCGAGCTCGTCACCATTAATAAGCCGAGCGTCATCAAGACCCCGAACAAGTACGGCGACACCTGGGTGGTCGGGGACTGGGATGCGACGGGCAGAAACAAGCACGGCGGTCTGACCATGTCTGACAAAGGTAAGGCCCAGTTAAGACCTTGAGTTTTCCCTTGACTTACACTCCCTGGCAGACTCCAACCCGGAAGCCATCATCATCGGCTCGCCCCTCGATGGCTCCAAAAACCCTACCACCTACAAGATGGGTGACCAGCTTGAAACCATCACGGGCGTCGTGCAGCAAACCTTTGGCTTCTATACCATCCTGCCCCTCACCTCCCTGAAGATCACAACCCCCGCCTTGGCTAACGCCCCTCCCACTTCCCTCCGCAGCCGCAACAACTGCAAAGCCCTCAGCATCGGCAGCTACAACGTTGAGAACCTTGCGCCCAACTCAACCCACCTGCCCAAAGTCGCCGCCCACCTCGTGGACTACCTCGGCACCCCCGACCTGCTCTTCATCCAGGAAGTCCAAGACGACAGCGGCCCCACCGACGATGGCGTCGTCTCGGCCAACACGACCCTGACCACCCTGACCTCCGCTATCCGCGCCCTCAGCAACGTCACCTACGCCTTCGCCACCGTCGACCCCGTCGCCAACGAAGACGGCGGCCAGCCCGGCGGCAATATCCGCCAAGCCTACCTCTACCGCCCCGAGGTCCTCAGCCTGTACCAGCCCAACCAGGGCGGCCCGTCCGACGCGACCGAGGTTGTTCCCACCACCAAGGGCAAGGACAACGGAAAGGGTAAGGGCCTTGCCAAGTCTGGCTCGCCGGCGCTGTCGTTCAACCCGGGCCGGATTGAGCCCGCGAACGGGGCGTGGAAAGACAGCCGTAAGCCGTTGGCTGCGGCGTGGATTGCGAAGGGGGCGAAGAAGCCGTTTTATACGGTTAATGTGCACTGGACGAGCAAGGGTGGCGGGTCGTCGCTGCATGGCGACCAGCGGCCGCCTGTGAATGGAGGGGTGGAGACGCGGACCGCGCAGGCGAATGTTACGGGGGTGAGTTCTTCTCTTCCCTTTTTTTCTTCATCTTTTGTCTTTTTTTTGAGGAGCTTATGCTGACAGTCGACAGTCGTTTATTGCCAAGATCCTTGCGCTCGATCCGGCTGCGAATGTGGTTGCTGCGGGCGACTTTAACGAGTTTGCGTTTGTGCAGCCCATGAAGACGTTCTCGGCTGTGTCCAAGATGGTCGACCTCGACGAGGTGACCAAGACCCCCGTCTACGAGCGGTATACATAGTACGTATCGATGATGCGGGGCCTGGTTTGGGGATGGCCCAAGATGCTAACTGCGTGCCACAGTGCCTACGACATGAACGCCCAGGCTCTCGACCACATGTATGTCAGCCCGGCTTTGGCGAGCAGCAAGACTGCGAAGTTTGAGCATATCCATGTGAGCGCGTGGGCGGCGTATGACGACGTGGTGTCCGATCACGATCCGAGCGTCGCGCTGTTGAATGTGTGCGGGTGCTGATATAGTAGTATCGAATGAGATAGGGGGCTTGGGGGTTCTTGTAGTATCAAACTAGATCTAATACACCGCACTTCTACCTCTTCCTTACCATGTTTGACAACGATCAATCGGCTGCTATTACCTGGCGTAGGTTTCGAGTGATCAAGGTGCTGAACTTGAGGGTTAGGGTGAACCCCATTTTCCTTGTTTCATGCGTCGTCTCCTTTCCGTACCCGAAGCCAAAGTCTGTTGTTTTGTACAGGTCAATTCCGATAGTGTGGAACGAAGGTGGCATTTTAGCAGGTAGGGGAAAATGAGAGCGTCGAGAAGCTGTAATTGGGACAATTTAACCAGCACTCTCTGTACTATCAAGGATTTACCAACGAGTTACGGAACCTAACGTCGATGGCCAGGAATGCACATACTAGGCTTTGGCGGCTTCACTCACTCTACTCATCCGTCGTTTTGGGTGGAAGCACATCCTGGCATACCCGCTTCTAAAACGTACGCGGGTGGCCGTGTCTGTCGTGTTGTTGAGAGAACTTAGCAAGCTCTCTGTCTGCGGCGTGTCTTCATCGAAGCAGACAAAGTAGCTGTAACGTGAGGCGCGGCCGTATAGGTTGTGATTAGCCTGTCATATTGTAGCTTGGATTCTCGATCCTTGGCCACGCCCTGAACTGCTCTTTAGCCTATGTACTAGGATATAGCAAGGTACGCTCGGACCCGGGGTTCTCGACAACGACCCACTTGAACCTTTCAGTCATCTCAATAGCGTCCGACCTGCGGTGGACTTGTGTATGTTCTCGTCGGTGATGTGCTTGAAGGCCTCCCCGTGTCTGTCAAACTAGGGCTTATGAGTGCAGTAGATGGCCCAGGCCCAGTCGGTACTCCCATATGAGCTGAGAAGCCACTGAATCTTGGGCGCGCTAGAGTTCATCACAGTCCAACGTAACTGATTTCGGCTCGGGCTGCTCCTGTGAGCTGGACCATGGTGTCGACGGCGTTAACGGGACAAAACTGGTTGATGTGGGTTGGCAGGGGCAGTAGCACTAGTAGGGGGCCTGTGCGGAACGTGGAGTGAGACGCGCGGCCTGTTCGTGAAACTGGGGCCTTGTCCCACAGCTGAATGGTCGGAAATGACCGCGCCCCTGGGGCTTCTAGATCTTTAGAAGGCGGTATTTTGGAATGCAGGGGCCAGCCATGTGTGAATCAACCCGGTTCTGGGGTAATGCGGAGGTGCCCCCCAGGTTAGCTTGGGAGACGGTTCGGTACTCGAAGTAAGACTAAATTAGTGTGCCCTCTAGACTGGAGCCCAGACCGCGATGCGGGCCAAGGCGGCGAGGCTCGTTCGCCGCTTGTTCTCAAGGAGCCAACAACGCCGTGGCGGATAAGGTACATGTAGCTGCAATGACGCATTGGTGCCACAGCAGACGGCTAATATGGTTCACGAAGGGCGGGCCGGGGAAGGACGGCAATTTTAGACGCCTCAAGCCCAGAAGCCCTGGCTAGGGCCGTGAGGGACCTAAAATGGGGAGACCTTGCGAGCCATGAGTCCAGCTGAAGGCCCAACAGCCTGTGTATATCAGACTGGTGACAGCCCTCATCTTTTGAATTCCTTCTCACTCTCCCAACCATCTAACACTCGGCAGACTTCACCAACGCCGAAATCATGGTCTCCTTCAAGAGTCTTCTCTTCGCCGCCGCCGGCGCCCTCGCCTTCCCCTTCAACCCTGCTGAGCTGACCGAGGCTCACGCCCGCGGGGACAATGTGACTGAACTGCTTGCGCGTGCTGGAACTCAAAGCGCAACGGGTACCCACGGCGGCTACTACTACACGTTCTGGACTGACGACGGCGGTACCGTCAACTACTGGTATGTCGCCTGCACAGCTTTTGTTTTACATGACTAACACTGACCTAGGAACGGCAACAACGGTAACTACGGCACCAGCTGGACCAACTGCGGCAACTTTGTCGGCGGCAAGGGCTGGTATGTATCTCTTCTTTCCTTCTCCACGAACACAATCACTCACATTACCCAGGAATCCCGGCAGCAGCTCGCGGACCATCAACTACAGCGGCACCTTCAGCCCCTCCGGCAACGGCTACCTGACCATCTACGGCTGGACGACCAACCCACTGGTCGAGTACTACATTGTCGAGTCGTACGGCACGTACAACCCGGCCTCGGCGGGCACCAACCTGGGCACCTTCACGACCGACGGCAGCACCTACACGGTAGTCAAGACGACGCGCACCAACCAACCGTCCATCACCGGCACGGCGACTTTTAACCAATACTGGTCCGTCCGCTCGAACAAGCGCACCAGCGGCTCCGTCAACTTTGCCGCACATGTCAGCGCCTGGGCGGCGCGCGGGTTGACCCTGGGTACGCACAACTACCAGGTGGTGGCGACTGAGGGATATCAGAGCTCGGGGTCTTCTTCGATTACTGTTTGGTAAGCTAGAAGCTGATGGCTACGAGGTAGTGGACCAAATCAGGGGCTGGGGAATAGGGAGCAGGAGTGCAGCGGCTAGGTACCTCTAAGGCAGTCATCTTTTGTAATCTGGTGTCCAATTTCCGTGATTTGGGGGTATATCCACCTTGAAGCCGGACTTAAAGATACCTGTGTGGAGCGACTAGACAGTTTTCTCTGGCTTTCAGCCTTTAAAGGTTCATGGCCATGATTTATTTCCGTTGCCGAGAACCTGGAAGGTTCCTTGCAGATAGTCTCTAAATGGAAACTATTAATTCTTTTCTCTCAAAAAGCCTAATATCAAGTGCGGCGCAGTCTCGCGTGTTGGTGGTTGGTTCTCTGCCTCGGTTACACCTACCTACTTACCTACCCATCCAACGGCGAGGAGTCACAGCGGATACCACTATGGAGCCAACCGTCCTCAAATGGCATCCGTCCTCAAATAGTGCTTAGAACAACGGGGCCCATTCGGCTGCATTGAAATTTCAACTTCACATACCAGCGCCAGCGGCCTGCAGTGTCATCAACAACACATTGGATAAAACCTGTCAATCACCCATCAGTGCGGCATTCAGTTTTAGTCAACATCTTTATCGACAGCCCTGACACCATTGACACTATCAACGCCATGGCAACAGACACAAACCCAGACGCCGATCCGGCTCAAACCTACGAAATCATCGAACGAGACTCAGTGCCAGCCCCCGCGCCACACCCCGACGACACCCTCCAGCAGCGCATCACCGACCTCCTCAAATGGCTGCAGCCCACCGACTACCTCTCCCCCGGCAACGAGTTCACCAAGCACCTGCACTCCTACATCCCCGGCACCCACACCTGGCTCGACCAGTCCCCCGAGTTCTCCGCCTGGTCCGGCCTCAACACCACCCCCAACACCAACCCAACCCACGCCAGTGCTACTACTACTAATAATAACAACATCCTCCACATCCGCGGCGTCGCAGGAAGCGGCAAGTCCGTCCTAGCAGCGCACACCGTCCGCCGCCTCCAGCAAGCCGGGAATGTCGTGCTCTTCTTTTTTTTCCGGCAGATTGTCGACCGCAACCATACCGCGCGGTCGCTTGTGCGCGACTTTGCGGCGCAACTGTTGCCGCATTCCCCGGAGCTTGTGGAGGCGCTGACGAGGGTGTCGAGGGATCAGGGGGTGGGAGGGAATGAGATGGGGGTGGTGTGGCCAGAGTTGGTGGGAGTGGTGAAGGGGATGGGAGGGAGGGTGGTTTGTGTGGTGGATGCGTTGGATGAGATGGATGAGGGGGATTTTGAGGGGATGGTGAGGGAGTTGGTGGTGAGAGTGCGGCTTGATCCGGTGCTGCTGACGCCTGATGTGGCGCGGTATGTTGATGGGAGGATGGCGGCGTTGGATCCGCCGCTGAGCGATGACACGCATGAGCTGGTCAAGCAGACGATTTGTGAGCGCGCAAATGGGCTGTTTCTACACGCGCGCTTGATGGCGGATAACCTCGCCGAAGGCCTGCACGACGGCCGGATTACCGAGGAGTCGCTGCCCGAGAGTCTGGACCGGCTCCCGCGCACGCTTCGGGCCGTGTACGAGGATATGCTCAAGGAGCATGCCCGCCGGAGCGGGGTGACGGCCGAGCAGCAGGCGAAGATTCTCATGTGTGTCACGCACGCGAGACGCCCGCTGCGGTTGATCGAGCTCGGCTCACTGCTCTCCCGCATGTTGGGTGTCCCTCTCGGTCGGGGCAAGGACTTGGTGCGCGCTGGGTGTGGCAGGCTGCTGGAGTTGCTCGAAGACGAGACCGTGAGCGTCATTCACCATTCCTTTACCGAATTCCTGCATGATTCGAGCCGGAAGGACGACCGGGACGCATTCCCCGTGCTGGATGACGAGACGTCTCACGCCACGCTGGCGGTACTGTTAACGGAATATCTCGATGGATGTGAAGCTGTGGGAGACAGAAGGGCGGCCAGCTGCGGTTCTGACAGTTCGTGGGGGGAAAGGGACAAGCTTCGTACCGACATGAAAGTCAGGCACCCCCTGGCTTCGTATGCCGCCGGCGACCTCTTTTTCCACATGAGCAAAGTACCGCCCGGGATGTCGGCCACGCGGGTGCTGGCAGCCCTGGATTCTTACCTGGGCCCCGGCAAGCTCGCCTTTCAGAACTTGTTGCTCATGGACTGGTCCGATCCAACCCCCGCTTCATTTAACATCTTCCACCTCATCACCTCGGTATCAGGGTGCGAGTCGATCCCGGTGTATGTGCTGGAGCATTTCGCAGAGAGACACCCGGAACTCGTCGATATCCGCGACTCGGACGGCTTAACACCTCTCGCCCACGCTGTTGACAGTGGCAACGACGATTTCGCTGCGGCGCTGCTTGCCAGAGGTGCCGATCCCACGTCGGGTGGCAACGATGGCCTGACTCCCCTGCACAGGGCAGTTGAACATGGGTTCACCGACACTGTCCAGCTTTTGCTGGATGCTGGCGTCGATCCGTTAATCAAGACTTTGCCGGTCCTGCGGAGGTATAACTGCTATGAAGATGAATACGAAGAATTCACCGAGGAGGAAGCCGAGGAACAAAGAGAAACGGCGCTGTCGTACGCTTTCAGGGGTAGGCATCACAAGGTCATCGACATATTCATGCCGTTTATCCCACCGTACCAGATCAACAGCTGTTTTCACCGGGTCGACACTGTGGAGAATGTCAAAACGATCCTCAAGACCGGCAAGGTCGCCATCGACTGTCTCTGGTCAGGGAAGACGAAACTGCACGAGGCAGCGGGGGTGCGGAACTTAGAACTGATCAAGTTGCTGCTCGAGCACGGCGCCGACGCAAAGAGGAGATGTGATACAGATGGGCTCAGAGCCTACGACGGCGATATAACTACGGGCCTACAGCATCCGCATTGCGAGCGGGGATCGACAGTTCTGCATGCCTTTGCTGGCCTCAAATACGACAGGAAGATTGTGGACGACAGAGAAGAGGCTGCTGAGTGCCTCCGGGTGCTCATCGAAGCTGGCGCCGATGTGAATGCCGTCATGGACGAGAAAGGGTGGGGTGGTCAGAACATGACGCCCTTGCACCTTGCTGTTCAGAAGACTGAGACTTACGGAGTTTACTGGGGCAGTATGGACCAGTCCGAAGAAATCCTCACCGAGCTGCTCCTCTCAGCCGGCGCAGATCCCAACGCAAAGACAAAAAACGGCAACACGCCACTCCACTTGGCCAACCCGGAGAAGCTTCGTGTCCTCGAGATCCTGGTCGAGCATGGAGCCGACACTAACGCGGTGAATTCCTGGGGAAGGTCGCCGCTTCTCGAGATGATCTACCGGCTGGTGTTGTCTTCCTCCACTGACAAGATACGGCCGAACGTTAAGGTCTTCAATAGACTTTTGGAACTCGGCGCAGATCTGCATACTGCCGACCACGAGGGCAATACCATCTTCCACTACATTATGGGTAATATCAACAGCTTGGAGAACCCTAAGCTGAGGCCTTTTATCGATGGGCTGCTCCGTGCCGGCGCGGATCTGAACCGGAAGAACAACAAGGGCCAGCCGCCGTTATGGCACTATGACCGACGTTATTCTGCCGTGGACGGCCGCGACGAAGACCTTCTCCGGGCGCTAATCGCCGCCGGCATGGACATCAACGCGCGTGACAAGGAGGGGCGCAACGTTCTCTGGGGCTTCGCAGAACAGTACAGCGCCAAGGTCGAAACCGTTGCCAAATTCATCCGCCTCGGCGCCGACGCCAAAGCCCTCACACACGACGGCCGCACCCTCCTCCACTCCGCCACCGGATCTGGCCCCGACTTGTTCCGCTACCTCCTTTCCGCCGGCGCAGACCCAACCCTCCCCTCCCACGACGGCACCACCATCCTCCACGCCCTCCTCCACCTCCCCTATGCCTCCCACGGACCCGACATCACCGCCACCCGCGAAATCCTCCACGTCCTCCTCGACGCCGGCGCCCCGCCGCTGGCGCTCAACTCCAAAAAGCAGTCTGTCCTCCACCTAGCCACCGACCAGCAGAAACTCGAGCTCATCCTCAGCACACCCGCATTTAACGGACTCGATCCTAACGCATACGACACTGACGGCCTCACACCTCTACACCACGTTGTGCCGCTGGGCGAGGAAGCAGTAGGGCGACTGATCCGTGCTGGGGCTGATCCAACTTTACTCGCTGCTAGCCCTACGAATCTCTCACCCTTGCATATCGCTGCGCGTGATGGAAAGGACGGGGTGGTGGGCGTCTTGTTGGCGGAGTACAGGAAGAGGGGGGTGGTGAGTGAGTATGTGAACCATGTTGGTGGGGAGGACGGCGGCACACCGCTGCATTATGCGTGTCGGGTGGGGAGGGCGGAAGCGGTTTGGTTGTTGTTGCGGGAGGGGGCGGATGTTGGGGTGGGAGATGGGAGGGGGTTGTCGGCGATGCATGCCTTGGCTGCATGTGGGTTGGAGGTTCCGGTGTTGGCAAGGAATGCAGGGGATATTGTGGGTATGTTGAAGCGGGCTGGGGGGGATGTGAATGGTGAAGCGGTGGTTGAGGTGGGCGGTGAAGTGAGAGGGGTAACGCCGTTGGATGTGGCGGTGGAAAAAGGGTGCTGGGCGATGGCACGGTGGTTGATTGCGCATGGCGCGGAACCACGGGACAGCCACAGACTGCTTGAGGACTTTGTTCTAGCCACAGACAAGGACAAGGCGGCTAAGAAAGCTCGAGAGGCACAAGCCGGCGTGCCGCGAGGGGCGCTGGGCTCGTCGAGGGGGAGTCGGGGTCGGGATTACCGGTGGCGAGGGCGCTGGGCGGCCTGTCCTGGGGCAATGCCGCTAGTGGAGGGATCGTACATCATCAGCGGCGGACAGGATATTCTTGACTTCAAGGCCGACGACAACAACAGCGACGACCTGGGTATCAACAAGAAAATTAACGCGGTCGATGCCTTGTATTCCGTGCTGCGCGACGGCGACTACGACACCATCAAAGAGTATGCCCAACTCGGTGGGGACATGCTTGAGCCGGACCATTACCGTGACGAGATCACCTTCCTCCACCATCTCATCAAGGACGGCCACCTGGACCTGCTCGAGTATTTTGGCGACAAGGTGGTCGAGTTCGAAACGCAGAAGCGGGTGCAGGAGGTTGATGAGAGCTCCACAGCTGCCGGGACGCTGCTCGGCACCATTTGCAAGCAGACCCTGCCGTCGCTGCACATGGTCGAGTTGCTTGTCGACAAGCTCGGTGTGGACGCAAACACCGTCTACAACCACGGTGGAAACGACTACACGGTGCGTGGCGGGACAGCTGTGCACATCCTTGCCCGTGGTGACCGGTTCTGGCAGGTCGAAGCGCTCAAGTACCTGCTCTCCAAGGAGGGGGTGGATATCGAGGCTCGGGATAAGAGAGGCAGGACGCCACTGCTGGTGGCTATTGGCAACAGCGGGATCAAGTTCTGGCACGAGGAGACGGTGCGGGTGCTGCTGAGATATGGGGCGAATGCCAATGCGAAAGTCGAGACGGAAACTGGGTGGTCCTCGACGTTGGAGTTGTCGGACGACCCGGGCATCACAAAGCTCTTGTTGGAGCATGGGGCGAGCATAGAGAGTAGCCCGGACATACTGTCTCGTGTCATCAGGAGGATGCACTGCAGGGAGTCGGGGATAGTCAAGGTGCTGTTGGAAGCAGGGGTGGACCCGAACGAGTTGCCGCCTTGGCAAGGGGAGAAGAAGGACAAAAATGATGAAAGCATCCAGGACGACAACGCGGATCTCGAGCACACAAAGACCAAGCTCGACCTCCGGTATCCCCTTCACGAGGCTGCCCGTCCTACAACCTGGTGGTATCCAGCATTTGACTATGAGGGACGACAACGGGCCATCATGGACCTGCTCATCTCTCACGGTGCCGACCCCTTACCCGGACGGCGGCTTTGTCTTTCAGGCCATTGTCGAGGACCGTGGGCGGGTGGACAGTCTCCTTCCCGGGTTATCGCAAACAAACTGCAACCGCAAAGGCCGTCACGGACGGACCCTCTTAGCCTCGGCTTGCATCCCGACAGTCCCTGTCGGCCCTGATACCCCCACTAATCGCTTACCCACGGTGATGGTCGACCTCATCCACGCCCTCCTCGCCTCTGGCGCCGACCCCCTCATCATCGACAACCAAGGCCGCACCCCTCTCCACTGGCTCAGCACCTTCCCCAACCCCTTCACCCCCGCGCACCGTGCCGCCTTCACCGCTCTCACCTCCCACGCCCCAACCGCCATTAACGCCCGTGACTCCCAAGGTTTCACCTCCTTCCACCTCGCACTAACCACCTACTCCCATCCCCACCACCACACCGAACCAGACCCCTCCTTCGCAATCCACCAGCTCCTCTCCAGCGGCGCCGACCCGACCATCCCCGACCCCGTCACAGGCAACAGCCCCCTTCACACCCTCGCCCCGCGACTGATAGGCGAATCTACCTCCGCCGCCGCTACAGCAGAACTATTCCGTGAGCTGGCAACCACCTGCATCGATATCAACGCGCGCAATGCGGCAGGCGAAACAGCATTATTTGCTCTTGCAGCGACCGTTGGGTGGCGACGAAAGGCGACGGATTCGCGCCCAACGGTGGAGTACACCACACACGCGGCTGCGCTAGAGGTATTTGTGGATCTCGGGGCAGACTTGAAAGCTGTGGATAAACAGGGGAGGACGGTGTTGCATGTTACGGCGGGGAGGGAGGTAATAGGTGGGAATGATAGGACGCGTACATGGGGCGTGACGGAGGACGAGGAGGATATTGAGGAGTTGTTTGAGAGGTTGATGGAGTTGGGCGTTGATCCAAGAGCAGAAGATGGGGAGCTGAGGACGGCGATTGATGTTGCTGTGGCGAAGGGGTTGGATGGGGTGGTGGGGTTGTTTAGTGAGGAGGGGAGGAGGCAGAAGAGGGAGAGGAGGGAGAAGAAGGAGGCAGAGTGGGGCGACAGTGGGAGTGATAGTAGCAGTAGCTGGGGGGATTTGCTTTACTAGTTGTGGGATAGGAAAGGGATGACTGAGGGGATGGGCTTAGAAACGAGATGGGTAGAATTGGACCTCGGTTGCCAACAAAATGAATTTCTAACGTATTGGAGGTACTATAACTTGAGCTTGGAGGTACTGTAGCCTGAGCTTAACAGGTGAAGTACTTGCACTGCCCAAGGTTGTCAGCCGCAATCAGGACTGGCTGACTTTCGAACTGCCGAACGTGTATGCCGAGGTAAGTTCAGGAGCCCAGCCTGGGCTGATGTTAACTAAAACGTGAACATAGCCTGAAGTACGGGTAGTTTCCCGGTTTACCAATATGAATCATGTCATTGGAGCGCATCGGGCGATGTGTAGTATTAATATGCAGTAAAAAAGGCAAGTAGTAATGGCTAAATTACCCACATAATCGGCAGTTGTAGTTCCCCAGATTTTACCATGTTAGTACAACGCCAAGTGGCGGAAGGTCTGGCACCGAAAAGGGATGATACCCCGGTCTCGCTCCGGCGACCCGGTTTCGAGGTTAGACTCTGCCAATCGCTGCAACCTCGCTGCAGCCTCGCTTGGATCGGTCCAATGTACGATCCGACACGCCCCCTGCGGTGAGGGAATATGGAGCCACCACACCGAGGCCCTTCGCGGAGCATTGAGCACTCCTATGATGATTCCGGTTTAGTGCCATCGCCATGAACCATGAGCAGGAGGCGGAAACTAGCTCCGTGTAGTTTCCTGGGGTATGTGGGTATACGAGATGTGGCTACCGTACAAAATCTGACCTACCTACATAGTCTTAAACATATATAAGTGCGAACAAACTCAACTCACTTTGCTGTACCACTCTATTCATTCAACTTCCACATACACCGCTGGACAACGCGCCGCCATGAGGATCACCACGGACCATCTCAGCCCGTTGTCGGCTACCATCGCCCTTCTCGCCACGCTTCCCGTGGTCCAAGGCGCGTGCAGCCTCCCGTCGACCTACAAGTGGACTTCGTCCGGCCCCCTCGCGCAGCCCAAATCTGGCTGGGCAAACCTCAAAGACTTCACCCACGTGCCTTACAACGGCAAGCACCTCGTGTACGCGAGCTACTACGGGACCAGCTATGGCTCCATGAACTTTGGTCTCTTCTCGAGCTGGTCAGACATGGCCACGGCAAGCCAGAACGCCATGACCTCGGGCTCAGCCGTGGCCCCTACCCTCTTCCATTTTGCCCCCAAGAACATCTGGGTCCTGGCCTACCAATGGGGCTCGACCGCCTTTTCCTACAAGACGTCGACCGACCCTACGAACCCGAACGGATGGTCAGCAGCGAAGCCCCTCTACTCCGGAACCCTCTCAAAGACCGAGTCAGACACCGGCCCCATCGACCAGACCCTAATCGGCGACTCGACCCACATGTACCTCTTTTTCGCCGGCGACAACGGCAAGATCTACCGCGCCCGCATGCCCATCGGCAACTTCCCCGGCGACTTCGGCACCACAGCCGAAGTCATCCTCAGCGGCGCCCGCAACGACCTCTTCGAAGCCGTCCAAGTCTACACCCTCACCGGCCAGTCCCAGCCCAAGTACCTCATGCTCATCGAATCCATCGGCGCCAACGGCCGCTACTTCCGCTCCTACACCGCCACCGACCTCAACGGCGCCTGGACCCCGCAAGCCACCAGCGAATCCGCCCCCTTCGCCGGCAAAGCCAACAGCGGCGCCACCTGGACCAACGACATCAGCCACGGCGACCTCATCCGCTCCAGCGCGGACCACACATTCCCTGTTGACCCGTGCAACCTGCAGCTGCTGTACCAGGGCCTGGTGGGAACCAGCAATGACTACAATAGCCTGCCGTACCGGCCAGGACTGTTGACGCTGCAGGGTTCGTCGGGCGGTGGTGGCAGCCCGACGACGAGCGCGCCGCCGGCGAGCGGGACGACGGTGCCGCGGTATGCGCAGTGTGGTGGAAGGGGGTATACGGGGCCGACGGTGTGTGAGAGTCCGTGGAAGTGCACGGTTGGGAATGAATGTGAGTTTCTTTCCGGGTCTCGGGTTGGGATTTTGTGGTGTTGCTAACGAATTTTGATGCAGGGTATTCGCAGTGTTTGTGAGAGTTGAATCTCGAGGCGGGGACGAGGGATCGGATTCAGGGGCAGTGTCGTGGGGGTGAAAGCCGGGAGTGGAAGGCTGGGATTAGAGCTAGACATGATAGGTTATACATGCCTGGGTCTGTATTGAATTCTGTCAACAGCATGTGAAGTCAGGCAGTCTCCATACAAGTACTAAGTTACCGACGAGTCCTTGTTCGGGGCGCAGTTTGGGCCTATTCGGGGGACAGTGTTCCATACATGCCCGTAACCCTACTATTTTCTCCCTTCTGCAATTTCAGGGGCGAGTGTTGGCTCGGCAACACAACCCGAGAAGAGCCAGGCTGCCAAACGACCATGTTTTATGGCCAAAATCCTATTGTCAAAAAAAGGCAAGAAGCGTTGAATCACTTCCAATCCTTTCATCATCCGGGTGTGCAGTTCCCCCGACTTTACTTTTCTGGCGCATCGCCAAGCGGAAGGTCCCGCTCCGCGTACCTGATTTGGATTTGAGGCTTTCAACAAGCGCAGTATCCCAGGATTCCCTGTAGCCTGTCTTACCAGAGCGAAGCCCATCATGAGACGAGCGGTGAGTCAAGGAATGAAATCGCCACCGTTTAGATATCCCTTCAGTGGGGGTACCTCTGGGGGATATTTTGAATTCGGTTACTGGAGTACAACTCGGTGTCTTGCTGGAAGACCAAAGTGGATATACAAGGGGTGACGGTAGTCACATCCAACTTTATATATAGACTATGAATTACAAACAGACTCTCTTCAAGATCATTACCTGTAGCCGTTGGTTTGGCAAGCTAGGACCCCACTATCTTATGCCTAACCCCTGGGACAGACGGCAACCCCCACGAACAATTTCAACCCGGCGATCACGAAATAGGGATAAATCCAACGGCCCAGCAGTGATGGATGGTTTCAAACTGCAATAGTCTAGGCATTATTATGCGCCACAATTCACCATGAACTGTCCTAAAGTATCCTTGCAGTGTACGGGTAACGGTTCAGACGTAGACAGCTACATTCTCTCATCGACAACATCGGGTGTCAGTTGCCTGTTCTTGCTCCCATGGCTTAAGTTTTACAAGTCCTGGAGTATTGTCGTTCTGTAAACTATAAGATCCAACTCTTTTGATGTCTCGTCAATCAGGATCAGTGAAAGGGGTTAGAAGGGCCGATGTGTCAATTGCCACCGGCTGGCATGCGACCCCCACTGAGCCCACTCACACTCGTATTCACCCGATTCACCGGGTCCATTTGACTTGCAGGCTGATTCCCTGATCATCAGGCTGAGATCCCCACCTCGACTTGGCTATTCTGCTTGATAAGCAGTGAAACTCCTTTTAAGACCAGGTATCAACCCCCTCCGTGATCGCCCAAGAACCGTTGTGACCCAACAAAGCCCGCAAACCTCCGACTCACAGTTCCCCTCACATCACCACCAAATCCAAAATGGCCGGAATCGCACTGCTCGGAGCAGGCATCTTTGCGACGGAGGGCAAGTCCCCATCCCACATAATCCACAACTTAATATCAGACTCGGCTAACCCCACCACAGAACACCTCCCCGCCATCGAAGCCGCCCCCGCCCTCTCCCTCAAAGCAGTCTACTCGCGCTCCGAGAAATCCGCCACCGCCCTCGCCGCGGCCTCCAAGGACCCGTCGTCAGTCGACGTCTACTTTGACAGTCCCGCGGTCGCGGGCAAGTCGCTCGACGACCTGCTGCAACGCGCCGACATTGTCGCTGTCGACGTCGCGCTTCCCATCCTGCACCAGCCGGGGGTGATTGAGAAGGCGATTAAGGCGGGGAAGCACGTGCTTTCTGAGAAGCCCGTCGCGGCGGATGTGGACGGGGCGAGGAGGTTGTTGGCGTGGTATGAGGGGTTGGGTGAGGGGAGGCCGGTGTGGGCGGTGGCGGAGAACTTTCGGTTTATGGAGTCGTTGAGGTATGCGGCGGACAAGGTGAGGGAGATTGGGGGGAAGGTGGTGACGTTTCGGTTGCATAAGTATGGGTTTGTGCAGGAGGATAATAAGTATTTCCAGACTGAGTGTTGGTACCCCCTGAATCGTTTTGGTTAGGGATGGCTTTTTGACTGACACTCTTTCAGGGCGCAAGGTCCCCGGGTACCAGGGCGGGTTCCTGCTCGACGGCGGCGTGCACTTTGTCGCTGGCCTGCGGTTCCTCCTCGCCGCGGCGGGTCAGGACATCAAGCAGATTGCCGGCTTCACGGGCCTGCTCGACGAGCGGCTGATTCCCGTCGACACCATCCACGCCGTGGCGCTCACGCAGGACGGCAAGAGCGGCATCATTGGCATCTCGTTTGGCACCGAGTTCAAGGACGGGCTCGAGGTCGAGATTGTGACGACCAACGGCGCCGTGGTCTGGAGCCCAACCGAGGTAGTGACGGTGGCCAGGGGCGGCGAGGGCAAGGTTGAGGACAAGAAGGAGTACTCTTGGGACGCGGGTGTCAAGGCCGAGGTTGCCGAGTTTGCGCGGGCCATTGAGACTGGCAAGGTGGATGCTTACCAGACCCCGGCCGAGGCGCTCAAGGACCTCGAGATTCTGCAGCGGCTGCTCGAGTCAGGTGAGGGCGGTGCCTCGGTGAAGGTGATTGGGGCATAAGCAGTCTGCACCTCAATACCAATCAATATCATGATCGGGTATCAAATCTCCACGAGAGAAGCGTGCTATATGTGATTCACCATTTCTATCACCAGTGCCTTCAAGGAGGAGGCAAATACACAAACCAATTCCCATTCATATCCAAGCCTGGCGATCCCAGACCGACTTGTCACCATGTAGGTCCTAGCCACCCTAAACATCAATTTTACGGCTCTCAGAGCCAGGGCCACCGTCCCCCACAGGCTCTTCCTCCCTCTCCATAAGTCGCAGCATACGCTCGACATACAGAAACAACACCTCGACCCACAGTCGATACCCCTCCAAATCCAAATGCACATGGTCCACCATGTGCTCCCTGATCTTGTCCCGAACCGAGAACGGCCACAGAAACTGCAGCCTCCCCATCCCATACCGAGCCTCTAGCACTTTCGTCAACTCCTTCAACTCCTGATTCGCCCGCTCCACCAACTCATCCGCCACATCCTTCCGATAAAACAACCCCGTCACCAACACCTGACACTTCCCCCCCTCCCTAGGATTCACCCCGAGCAACGTGCTAACCACCGTCTCCAACGCCTTCACATCATCCCCCCTCAACCCCTTCTTCGCCGTCAAATTATTCGTCCCCATCTGCACCACCCACACCTTCACCGTCCCACACCCCGCCAGCGCAGGCAACAGCCCCGGCAAGCCCCTCTCCTCGTCACCCACCAGCCGGTAGGCAATATTCTGCACCTTGTCGCCGCCCACGCCGGCGTTGAACACCCGCTCCAGACGATTGAGGGGGTAGTCTTCCGAGGCCATGGCGGAGAGGGTCTCCTCGGGGTACAGGGTGGGTGAAGGCCAGGGGGACGGGAAGTTGGGGGAGTCGCCGGTGGTGGTCATGCGCTCAAACATGGAGTCGCCGAGGAGGACGACGGTTGGGCCGGTGAGGGAGGCATTGGGATCGCTGTTGGCGGTGGCGATGTGAGGTTGGAGGAGGGGGAGGTGGACTTCTTTGGAGGTGTCGTGGGAGCGGGCTTTGAATTTGGCGATGGGTCGCAGGGGGGCGAGGAGGGAGTCGATTTCAGTTCCGGGGTTGAGGGCGGACGGGTTGAGGGTGTTGGGTGAGGCGGTAGCCGTAGAGTCCGGATTGTTAGCCATGATGTGTGGTTGGGAATTGGGATCGAGTGGGAGACGGGAACGTTTTGGGCGGATGAAGAGAGGCGACGAAAAGGTCTGATAAGTTTGAGTGAAAGTTCGTTTTATGGGCTCGGGCTGACGATGTGTACTGCAGGCGGCCCCCGGGGCGCAGTTGGTTGTTGGTTCGCGGCCGTTGTCTTGGTCGCACGGCGCGGCCGCGCGGGCTGAGTCACACCGCGTCGGTGAGAACTGAACCAGCACTCGTCTTCCCAATTTGGACGGAAAAAATAATTGCATTGTCGGCGACGAATGCTCGCGGCCGTGATGGCGGACTATGAACTGCGCATGCAACGCGTCAGACGCAACCGAGATCACGAGTCAGAGGTCAATTGATTGCATCAGTGGCATTGCACGGCAAAGTGGGCTTAAATGTGTTATTTCAAGTAGGATTACTGCTTTAATGGCTCGTTGTCTCGTTGTATTTGATGTCCACAGAGAACGCGTTCGTATTTCCTGGTGTGTGGCTTCATGGTGTTTTCTTGGGGAGAGGAGTCTCGGGAGTCAGTTTTCCCTGCACGGAAAGTTGAAAATGCGATTCTTTTTTTCCTTTTTCCGATGGAACCTGGGCAACTCACACTTAATCCCACGTGACCACGCGTTGCCGGGCCACCGTGGCTAGTTTAGCTGTTGGGAAATTGGTCAATTGGAATTGCTGGTTCTGTTGCGAAGAAACGCCAGTGACCAAGTCTAGGCCGTGAAAAATCCACAATGCCGCCAAGAGAACTCCGGTGGTTCAACGGGTTCGATGAGGCGATCCTGCCCGAACCTGTAGCCGCCCCTCCCTTCACCTACGGCACGGGCCCTGGAGTCGACCATTGGCACGGCGAAGATGTCTTGAAAATGGACGGCATCGCTCAGGCCACGCCTCGAGACCTGCACCGACTCTTCTCAGGCTTGTCCGAAGAGAAGGAGCCCACGAAACAGTGGTTTACCACGCAACTTCATCTTTACGGCATCCCCTACAAAAAAACGGCTCGTAAATCCGACCTGAAGGACGCGTTGGAGAAGGGGTTCAAGGCCGGAAAGGTGTGTCGGTTTACCCGAGCCTAGAGGTACATACCTAAGGGATAGTTAGCGGCTGACGACTAAAGTGCGACGAGTTGGCTCCATCCGTGGCCGCTGTGCGAGACCGTCTTCAGAACGAGTATGATAAAATCTTTAACTCCTTCGAGGACAAGAAATTCGCTACAATAAAGGGCGGCCCTTCGGCTGAGGTCTACGCCGACTCATCCCGCTTCGTGAAGAAGTACTTTTTGGATGCCCAGGGTAGACCAGACAGAAAAAAAACAAACGAGTCGCTTTCGGTGGCACTGCCAAACCACCTCCGAAAAGACCTCGCCGCCGCTGTCGAAAAGGTCCCAGGTCTTGCCATGGCCAGTATGGCTGAGAGAGTGACTGTCGGTTGGGACACCACGATGGGAACATGGGTTGAGAAGGAATTCGCGAGGCTCGAAACCGCCTACAAGAGGAAGGAGAATTTCCAGAGCGCACAGGCAAACACGGATCCCAAGTTCTTTTTGAAGAAGTATCTTGCCATCGACATGGACGGCGGCACTACAGGTACCAAGCCGCTAGTCCCGATTACACTATGTGAATGGCGGCTCCAGAACAAGCAATTCCCGGAGGAAACCGTCAACAAGGCGCCCGGGCTTCATCGAAAGGATTACGGAGAAATCGCCGTCATCGGGTGGGATGCTGCCAGCATCGACAAGGAAATCGCAACCCTGGAAGCTGAAGAACGGCGTCTACAGGAACAAGAAGAAGCCGAAGAACGGGCGGAGCGGGAAAAGAAGGAAGCCAGGGAAAAAGCGAGATGGGACCGCCGATGCAAGGGATACCGCGACCTCGTCGCCAAACAACAGCAGCAACGCCCCAACCCCTTTGGGTTACAACATCTGCCCGGATCTTACATTGTTCAGTGGCACGGCGAGGACGCGGAACTCCATGCACAAAACAACCCCGAGAACGACCTCCACGTCATGAAGATCAACATCCTGCCCGTCGAGAGCACCCACGGAGTAGCAGCATCATTCAACTTCAGCTTGATAGCAGGCATCATGCTGCTCGGCATGTCCCAGCGCTCCGTTGAGCTGCTGCGGGAGGAGCAACCCAAACACACCGAAGAGAGCGAGCATGAAGAGTCTGACGGGGACGAAGATGGCTACGGTTACATGAACCGGGAGCCCTGCCACAGGTGCGAGAAGAAACCGGCGCGTAGGCTCGGGCCGGGGGCCACGGTTGGTGAGAAGCGGTCCCTCGGGCAAATCAACGACCCTTATGGCGTCCTCGCGGCGAGGGCGAAGCGGTTGAAGACGGCAGAGAGCCAGGCAAAACCGCGGGCCGTCAACCGTGTGTATTTCCAGTATGCTTGCCGCGAAGTCGAGGGGTACCCTGTCCATGATGTGGACAACGAGCAGATCGGCCATCTGGACTTTGACGAGACGGGGCTGGCCGCAGAGGGCGTCTTTTATTTCCCTGACCTGTTTGGCAAGACAGCCCTGCCAATATCGGTTTGGAAGATAGCCGAGAAGCCAGAATCTAGTGTGCACCTGGAGCCTTGGTGTATGTATGATGGGAGGAGTTGGGGGGGTTGGTGAAGGGTGTGTTCGGTGGCAGGCCTTGACAAGCCACATGCTAAGACTCAAAACAACAGCCAATTGCATAAGAATAACGGTTGGGAATATTTTGTTTTATTATCAACTTGTGTGCAGTTTAATAATCACCGTGCTAGAACAACTCCCCAATAAATCCCGTACTACGATCCTGGCGCGAGTGACAATCATTGAACTCGCTAGCCTTGCAGCACGCCAGGCCTGCCCTGAAAGCCCTATCCCTAGTAGAGCGTGCATCTCTCTGTCACCACTCTGTTCAACTTCTTCCCGATAAATACCGCCATCTCACAACACGAATAGTCTCACAAACCAACACCCCCAGCAACTGGACAAAGGTCAGAATTCGTTCCCACAACAGCATCGGTCGAATGGCGCAACGGTAGCGCGTTACTTTCCGGTTCAAATACAAGAAATTGTGTTCCCCAGCTGGTAAAGGTTCTGGGTTCGAGTCCCAGTTTGATCGTATCCTTTTGCTGAACTTTGGCTTCCCCGGACTCGGGACCCACCGTATTTGTAGGCTACAGCACTCAAGGAGTGGCTGGTTCGGGGTAGCATGGATTCCACGTTCGTTGCTTTTGTGTTTGCATCGTAGTATTTTGTTTGCTGCAGCTCAGCAGTGCGCAGAGTCATGTCCCCTTAAATCCACATGTCAACCCATCCTCGGCTTTCTCCTCACCCACACCTCCTTATCCTCCGTCTCTGTTCCCTCAACCTCCCTCAACTGCACCTCCCATACTTTGAGCTTGTAGTTGCCGCGATCTGACCTGCCCGAGAATAGGTCAAACGACCAGTTGTGCTTTGGACATGTCAGTCCCGCGCTGAGGACGATGCCAAAGTCTTCGATGTCGAATGGGATTCCTTGTGAGAGGGGGAACGATGAGTGTGGGCATTGCTGGGACTGGCGTCAGTACATAGTTGTTCTACGTTGACGAGATGCAGTGTCACTTACATGATCAATGGCATGAAACTTGCCCCGATATTGAAAGACGAGGACTTGGTCGGTCAAGTCTTGCGTCATTTCGTCTGGGATTTCCACCTCGGTCGTTTGGGAAGTGTCCGTCTTGGGGACGTGAAAGACTTTGCAACCTGGTTTGGAGGCATCTTCGCCGTGGTTGCCGCAGAGCCGGGGTTCATTCTCATTCAGCCCGACATCGGGGAACGACGAGGCGAGGCCGACTGAAAACCATTCTCCTCCCGTTCGAGCCGGCGCTCGGAATGGGTTCAGAAAAATATTCATCCCGGGGCTTTTTTGTGGCTGGATACGGATTGGGAATGCCGTGAATTTTACTTTGAAGGTGTAGTCTTTGTTTTCACGACTCGGTGCTGAGAATGGCTCTTGTCAAAACTCCACGAGTCTGAAAATGAAATCGAGTCATTTCCGATATGGGTCCTAACCCTAACCCTTCCAATATCATCACCCTTCCTCCCCTACTTCCTTCAAACACAACCGAATAGTCGTAGTGTATCATTCTTAAACTGGCATATCAGTATCCAACTTGACTTGACTAAGACCAACGGAAGTGTCCCGGAGCCTTCCGAGCCCGGAGTAGAATAGATCAGCAACTTGGGGTGGCATTACATCGCCGAGGATTCTAGCCTAATATATGCCAACCATTTAGATGGAGGCTTGATTACCTTTGGGGGGTGTAAACACCTGTAGTTGGCCGGAAACGTCAAGAATATAACCCTCGGGGCTCTATCCTTGGAGAAGGAAGAGACTATTTAAGCAGCTCACAGCCAGGTCCAGACCCTTGTTCATATCCTCACCGGCCTCTTACCATGTGTCAATGCTAGCAGTTTCGTTCTCCTCCTCAGCCATGCACCTACCCATCATCACCACCCTAACCCTCCTCCTCACCACCGCACTCTCCCTCTCCCTCCCCCTCATCCCTACCCAAATCAACGCTCCCTGCGGCGAATCCCTCGGCGACTGCACCACCCCCCTAACCTGCATCCCCCTCTCGACAAACTGCACCCAATGGACCAACCCTCAATCCGAAGGATGTCCTGGCACCTGCCAACACATCGACATCTCCCAACAACAAATATACACGCTCTGCGGCGGATGGGGGTTAATGGATGACTGTGACGAGCGCAGCGAGATGTGTGTCGCGGATCCGAGGCGTGTTGACAAGTGCGGGCCGTCGTGCGACGGGGATGGGATTTGTTGGCCGTTTGGGGAGATGTGTGGTGGGGAGGAGGGGATGGTTTGTCCGGCGGAGAAGGTGTGTTTTGGGGGAGTGAGTGGGGGGATTTGTTTGCCGTTGAGGTTTGGGTCGGATTATTATGAGAAGACGGGGTTGGAGGAGGTTTGGAGGACGGATCAGGATGGGATTCAGGAGGAGGGGGGGTAGTGAGAAAATACAGAGGGTGCGGTGGTGATCTGCGACTGGAAGGTTGAACAATGTCACCAGTTTGCTTGGTAAGGAATTGTTGGACTATGAAAGATAAAGTAGCTCTACAAATGTCCCATCATCCAGGGGAAAAAATGTGAATGGAAGACGGCGCTATGTCGGTGGAAATTCTTGGGATAAAAAAGTCAAAGCGCAGTTTGTGAGGTCTTCTTAGCTTTTTGAAGTAAACCTTCGGGATCAGGAATTGCGTTGCAACGCCCCCCGAGTCGAGGCCATCGTCTTCAAACTTTTTACGACCAGCTCACTGTCGCGGCCGCACTACTTTCCCGTTGTGGAATCGCGGACCGGCCTCTCCAGGCAGGAACAGGCATCAGCAGGCAACCGCTGCGACCGTTGAGCGGCAGGGCCCACACTTTCACCATCAACACAAGTTCCAGACAGGGGCCCATCCGAACTATCGATTCAGCTTCTCGCTTTTTCCGAAATTAGCGCACAGTCTCGACTTTCCATATATAACCACGCAACCCTTTCCTCAATTACGATGATCAGGGCCAGCAGTTCAAACCACATTCGTTTGTCCAACTCAACGACACTCTTTTCCGCGTGAGCTGTAAGCTCTTGCAACAAAGGCTCGAGACACCTACCTCGAGACACCTCCACCGGGCGACAAGCCTCCGGCTCAACGCCACTCACTTACACTCTTCCTTCAAAAAGAACAACACCAAAAACCACCAAAATGGTGACGGTCCACAACCCCCCCGGCACCCTCACCACCCGCTCCATCCTCCCCCGCCAATTCTCCTCCATCATCCTCGTCGCCCTCCTCTACACCGCCGCGACCCCCTTCTCCCCGCTCTCGTGGCTCACGGGACCGGTCGAATTCTCGGGAACCTACTTCCTCGACCGCCTGCTCGCGGGCATCATCCTCTTTTGCGCGTTTTACTTCCAATGGGCCATCGCCTCGCTCCGGTCTTCGATCATCGTCTCGCTGCCGACGGGCGGGTCGACGACGCAGGTGCGCAATGGGCGGGTGGAGCAGGTGCGCGGTGGGAGCGCGCCGCTTTGGGTGTGGAACACGGGGGATTACTGGGTGTTTGCGCTCGCCGAGGCCGGGGTGTTGGTGCTGGCCGAGTTTGGCGGCAGTGAGACGATGAGGAGGTTGTTGGTGGTGGGGGTGATGGTGGTGGTTTGGTTGGTGGGGTGGGCGGCGACGCCGGCGAGCTTGAAGAGGTGGGCGTGGGAGCATATTAAGGTGTATTTGTTTGTTTTGGTGCTGGATGAGATTAGGGGGGTGGCGCTGCAGGGGCTGGGAGGAGGCCAGAGGAGGCGGAGGCGGTGGTAGATCACCAGCTGGTCTCTGTGGATGGGGTGAACTCTCTGTTCTGGGGGTGTGAGGCGATGGGTTGGACTGGAAGATTGGAAGGTGAAGGGTTTAAAATGGGAAAAATAACGAGTACTTGACGACGTGATAACAGTTCCTATGTACTGATAATTTGACTGGAGAGATTTCAAGTTGGTTCAATAGATTGCCTGAGAGGGTAGTGAACGAGATTTCGATTTGAAGTTGGGATCCGGGAGTGAAAATGGAAATCATCGCGAGACCTTTAGAGAACCAAACACAGAAATGCGAAGAGGCGTATCACGGTACTATGAGCCTCCAGCGAACTGTCTCATACGGATCTGTACTCCGTACATTTCCGTCCCCTAATCCTGGCCAAACAGGGTGGTCAAAATAAAGTAAGTTTAAGAATGTGGGGCAATAAATGCCAAGTTTTCCCTGAGGCTGAAGCCCCCAAACCGTGATCCAACATCAACCCATCATCACACAGCACACGCCACAATGAGCTTCATCCGCCACCTCCTCCACAGCAAACTCCCCTCCCGCCGCCAACGCCAAGATCAACCCTCCGACCCCCCATCACCCCCTCTTCCCACCCACGCCCTCGACACCCTCCCTACCCTCCCGCGCCCCCGCCGCCCCCTCACACCTCTCCCCCGCCCCCGCCGTCCCCTCACACCCAACCCAGCAAACCCCCAATCCAAATCCCCCTTCTTCACCCTCCCCCCAGAACTCCGCCAAATAATCTACCGCCTCCTCCTCTCCTCTCACGAAATCCACCTCGACCTCCGCTACACCGCCGCCGAGACCTCCACGCCCCACTCCACCGCCGGCGCCTCCCTCCTCCCCTCCCGCACCTGGCGCTGGCGCGCATCCACCTGCCACCGCCACCCCGACGCCCAGCCGCTGGCCGATCGGTGCGGATGGGGCGGGCCGCCGCCGACGGCGTGTCATTTATTCCCCGACACGACGTGCGGGATTGGGAGGGAGGTGCTGGGGTTGATGTTGTGTTGTAGGGGGGTGTATCGGGAGGTGGTGGAGGTGGTGTATGGGGAGAATTTGTTTCATGTGGGGACGGGCGCGGTGGTGTTGTATACGGAACGGGTGTTGGTGAGGGAGAGGGCGGAGGCGGTCAGGGGGTTGGTGTATAGGGTAACGGAGAAGAGTGTGTGGGATTATGCGGGGGAGCATTTGGGGATTGTGGGGGGGTTGGGGGCGTATGGGGTGTTGTTGGGGAGGTTGCCAAAAGCGTTTCCTGGGTTGAGGAGGTTGATGGTTGTTGTGGAAGGGGCGCTTGCGAGAGGGAGGGTTGGGGGAAGTGGGGAGTTGAGAGTGTTGGATCCTGATGAGGTGAGGGTCTGTTTGCTGGAGGCGATGGATGCGGTTGTTGGGGCGTTTGAGGGAAGGTTGGTGGAGTGTGTTGTGGCGATGGGACATGCGGCGTTTGATCGCGTGATGGAGGAGGAGAGGGCTGCTGCTGAGAGGGTTGAGTCGAAAGAAGGGATGTGGTTACAGTTTTGGAGGCCGGTTAGTGTGGCACAGGGAGACAACCTGACGGCGATCGATATCGGATATTGGGTCAGGAGGGTGGCTCCGTGGGAAAAAACAGGGTCTGAACTAGATTTTGGATACGCTACATGATGTTTGTCAATTTGGGCAGGTCATGGCCGCTACGTTGAAAACTTGTCTCAGCCTAAAACCATATCTTGAGCCCTTGGACGAAGCCATCACTTTCCCTGCAAGCCGACGGTCATCCCTCAAACTCGCTGCCTCCGCCAACTTTGCTTTCGTACCTTCAAGTTCCTTTTCCCTCCAACATATACTTGATGCTTTCCGGCTCCATCAGAAGAATATCGGCCTTCTCATCAGCCCCATCACTCGCTACAACTCTGGTTAGAGAACATACTGTCTGAAAGGCGGGTAGTTACCTGATAGGTAGGTTCCAAGTAAATAAACTCACCTAGGACATCCAAATAAAACTCTGCAACAACGGCATGAGGCTGGATTAGCCCTATGAGTTCCATTTTATCCGAGGAGAGCTGGAGAGGGACATCGAGTTTCAGATCCTTTTCGTCAACCATGAACATGTACGGTAGAGTTTTGGAGGTGTTGATTGCCCGGGCCAGGACAAGCCTCGCGTTTGAGTGCGGCGGATAGTCGAGTCGTCGAAGTCTTTGTCCGTCGTTGTAAAAGTCCCTGTAGCCTCGATAATTGTCTGCGAAGTCGAGCGTTAGGTAGACGGGGTTGTTGTCACCCAAGGGTTTGAGTGTCGGCACATTAGGCAATCCTTTGCCGTTTTGGCTATCCAAGTTAGTTGAGTTGCGGATAGTCCAGATGGGCTCATGGCCCGAGGCGGAGATGCACGGGACAAAGATTTTCTCCCTTGTGCGCATGACGGCCAAGTCCCAGTCTCTTTCAATCTTGCCCCTGACCCGACGGTGGATGGTGACTTTGGAACCGTCGACGAGCTTCGTGTATATTAGCCATCGTATGCTCCAGTATAGCTCTATCGCTATCTTAACTTCTCTCCCTGACGAGCGGTAATGGCCCAGATGGTATCCCCGGGTTCCCACTTTGCATTGAACTTGCTGAGATGCGGGCCTTGGAAACTGGGATAGGGGGGATTTGTCAAGTCATTTAGGAATCATGCTTCATTCTTAGCAAAGAGGTTATGAGAAAGACCTCCCGGGTGGGATGAAGCCAGTAGTAGTCACCACTCTGCGAAGGCCCGGGAGTCATGATATGACACTGAACTGTCAAAGGAGTGAACAAAATACTGCGTATCGTCGTCAATCTTGTCCTTGGTGCGGAATTAAGCGTGGATCTCGCGAGATGGGGGAACGGGAATATTAAATGAGCTGATGCTTGCCCTCGTCAGTGCTCCTCTATCGTTCTTTTCTAATAATGGCAACGGCTCTATACTGAATAGGTTCGCTCAAGATATATAGCTTATCGACAAGCAACTTCCTTCTGCGTTAGTTAACTTGGGGACCCGTAAGTCAAATTCTCCCCTGTATCAACAATCTGCTGACCAGAAGGCTAGAGATCTTCAAGCTGCTGATGCAAGTTATTCTGCTATGCACGGCACAGAAACGGCTTGCTTTGTCTCTCCCGGCTTCTGCATGTCTGGTCTATTCCGTGCAAAGAGTATATCTAAGAATGCCACAGCAGCTTCGGTTCCTGGAATTAGAGTCGCGAGCCGCGGTTCTGTCAACGTTCATCGAGTCCGTCAGTCGCACCAGTACCGACCCAGACCAGGACTCGTCTGACCTTGCTAACTTGCTCTGTGGAACAGGTTGAAGGTCTCGAAACCATCCGCGGTTTTGGCTAGCTTAGCGAAATACTATCCAGGCCGTTACAAGACTAGAAGACTCACTACGTCCCGAGCTCCTACTCAAGTGTCTCCAGCGATAGCTGAATCTCGTCCTCGACATAATCACCGCAGCGCTAGCGACAGGCATTATCACGGCCGCCGTCGCCCTTCGTGGCCAAATCAGCGGCAGACAAGTTGGTGTAGCGCTTAACCTCATGCTTGTGGCAAATGCGACATTGTTGCGGCTGATTGAGTCTTGGACAGATTTGGAGATGTCTCTTGGTGCAATTGCCCGGCTACAGGTGCTTGAAAAGACAACGCCGTGTAAATCGGACGAAAATACAGTCCTCAAACCTCCCCGCGGTTAGCCAACTCAAGGACGAGTCGAGTTTAAAGGCGTCACCGCAGCATATCGGTAAGTGTTTGTTGCTTACGTTTCCAATCAATGAAGAAAACTCGCGCTAACTCAGAAATACGACTACAACAGTGCCGAAGCCGTCGCTTTGCGGGACATCAGCATGACGATCCATGCAGGCCAAAAAGTGACAGTTTGCGGCAGGACAGGCAGTGGCAAAAGTTCCCTCATCAACGACCACACTATCGTCAGCACTTTCAAGAGACTCAACCTCTGGCGACACTTCTCCCATCTCCCACAACCCTGCCCCCCTCCAAAGACCACGGCGACGACGATGAACACCGCACAACTACTACCCCTACTACTACCGGCAGTATCCTCAACCGAAAACTCTCCACCTTCCCCTCCCTCTCCGCAGGCCAAGCCCAGCTCTTCGCCCTCTGCCGCGGCATCATCAACGCCGAAACCCTGCGCGCCGACGGCGGCGCGCCGCCGGTCGTGCTGCCTGACGAGATCACGGCTGTGCTGGATGCGAGCGCGGAGGCGGCTGTGCAGAGGGTTGTGGAGGCGGAGTTTGTGGGGATGGGGCATACTGTTGTTGTGGTTTCGCATCGGGTGTTGGGGGGGGGGGGGGGGGGGGGGGGGGGGGGGGGGGGGGGGGGGGGGGGGGGGGGGGGGGGGGGGGGGTGGGGGGGTTGAGAGGATGAGGGATGAGAGGTTGGACGGGGTTGTTGGAGAGGAGGGCTAGGGAGTGGGGAAAGGCTGAATCAGTGTTGAGATATATTCAAGAGGGTTATCAAGGTCAGTCTTCGTCATGGGTGTCTTGGAAATGATCCATGTTGTGTAACGTGGACGAAACGGAGAAAGCTGGCCGACATGTTCGGGGGTGACTCTGGGACGCAATAACATTGAAGTGGATGTGGTAACCTTCGCAGTTGATTGGGCTGTGCCAGGGGTCTGCAGAGCGACGCGCTATGTAACTGGCCGAGAATGGGGGCTGATGGTGTTTCTCCTCAGCTGAAAACCTCCTTCGACATTTGAGTTTAAAGTCTCTCTTCGAAACCACACCCGGACTGCGGTTCCAGTTGTGGCCATGACCCCGGATTCCAACAGTTTTCCCTTTTACCCATAACACGCCTTAGTCCACCGTTTCTTCAATGGTTGTCTTCTTGTCGTTTGGCGCCGTCGTGCTGCTTCCCCGCGCGGCGGCCCTGTCGAGCGCGGAGGAGTGGTCCGACTTTGCCGACAACTTCGCGACGGACCTCGCGCCCCTAATTACGCTGTTTGGCGAGCAAGTCACCAAGCAGTTCCTCAGCGAGAGCATTGGCGTCCTCGACAATATCATTTTTGGCTTGGCGCCATTGGGCATCCTCACGGCCGTGGTGTCGGCCATTAGGCTCTACGGTCGGGCCTCGCTCAAGTCGTTCATTGGCCGCGCCCAGGAGGCGCACGGGGTCGCCGAGGCCGAACTGTGCTCCTCTACCAGCCACGATGTGTGCGAGTTGTGGTCCAACGGGGGCATCTGCCGCGTGTTTGGCCGGCCCAAGATCCTGGAATTCATCTATACCAAGGGAGGGAACTTCTACGCGACCGAAGCTTATGGTACCCCAGACGATGAACCCCCACAATGTGGCATCTACTTGCCAAAGGACGTTCTGATCCGCGGGACCCCGGACGGCTCCTCACGTCGCTGGACCGAGGTTGGCCGGCGTCCCCTGCATGATGTCTTCGCCCCATTCCCGAACCTCTCACTGAACGTGGGGACCCGCCGCACGAGCAAGAAGTTTCTGCTGGCCGCTGCCGCCGCCGGGCTGCTTCTCGAGTCTAGCTTCTTCGTGTACGCCACATGGGCGACCTTCTACAACCCCGGTTTCTATACTGAGGACGACGCGCCGCAGCTTTGGTCCTTCGTCCTCGGCATGGCAGGGACACTGTCTCTCATGTGTGGCATGAGTCTGTGCGCCGTCCTTGTTGAACGCCGCTCCACCGAAAGACGCTTCAAAACGTTCCACAGGCCCGACGGTTCGGGGCCGCGCATCTTCTGGCTCCAGTGCGGCGACCAGAGGGTCGGCGATCAGCAGTTCCGTTCTTTTGCCTATTCGGATGAGAAGGAGGAGTACATGACATCCTGCATCTATAAGCCGGATTTGCTCCCGATCTTCGGCCTCTCACCTCGCATCGTCCTGTGGGCCGCGATCGTGTCATCGCTTCTTGGGTTTGCGTGCCAGTTTGTGGGCTTCCGCGGACTGCACGGGTCTATCATCCTCTACCAGTTGGCTTGTACCCTGGTTACGTCCGTTGTCCGCGCATTGCTTCGCAGCAGACGTCTTGGGCGAGAGCAAAACCGTCTGGAGAGCTTCAACCGGTTGTCCGACAGTGATGAACTTGACTGGCAAGCGTTGGCTATCGTCAGCGACGATTATCCAATCAAGCATAGTGAGTCCAATTGGGTCCCATGCATCGAGTCAAGGAAACTTGTCATTTTCTGACCAGCATGTTGCTTTACTTAGAATTGGCCGGTAGTTCTCCCCGCGACGATTCCTGGAGCTTGATGAACTCGCATCTCGACACGGGATTTATGCATTCCCCCTTGTCTAAGACAGCGCAGGCTGTGCTCACATCATCTAACGTGGACATGTTGCTGTCCAAAGGAGACGTTGGCAGTGGCGTCGTCGGCTTCCGGCCTGCTGGCGATCCGCCAGGGGCGCGTAGAGATCCCGAAAACGAAGCGCTCTGTGTCAAAAACGCCGTCAAGTTTATCCGGATGTTGGAAGGCGACATGCGCCACGACGGCCTCGTTGTTAAACCTTTGGCAGTCTCGGGTGACCGAAAGGTGCTTCCCGACTTTGACTTGAATCCCGCCGCTCGAATCGTAAACATTAGAGCGCGCCTGGGCCATCTCAGCGGAGACAGGTTTCAACCCACAGGCATGCAATGGGACCCTGAGCTGCAAGCCACCGCAAGGCGGTTGCAGAAGGCCCTGGGGGAAGTTGTGGGCTACATATTTCGCAAGGCGCCGCTTCAAAGTGGCTGGAAAGGGGCAAGGGCTCTCGCGTGGTCCGCCGTCTGCCGATACGTGGTGGCTGCCATAGACGTGCTGCAGGCATCCCTGACCCTCCCCATTCATTTTCTAGCACTTCAAAAGGGGCAGCAATGGATTATAAACGAGTATCAACTCGCGGCGGTCATGGGCCTGTGGAGGAACGCCCTCCTCCACAACTCCATGGTCGCTGACAGAGCGCTTTATGCGAACCGAAAAATCATGCAAGCCGTAGGCGGCCCCGAGCGCACAGCGGCAATTATCCGGCTCTGGGTTGCAAAGGAATGCACTCTCGAACAAAGGGTTGCCATCCTAAAAGAGAATAAGACTGCCAGCCTTGTACCGTTCAGACTGTCGCTGGCGGAAGCGGTCCGCACATCGGCCGGCCGGTGGGAACCCTATGCAGGTGAGGCGGCTGTGTCAGACCGCCTTGGCTCCAGTTCTGTTTGGCTGCTGTCCCTATCAACATCCGGAACCCTCCTCGACATGATTGCCCAAGATATCTTCACCATATTCATGTTCGAGATAGCATCCATCATGGAGAAGCTCACCGAGGTCTCAGTCCGCCAGCCCGTGGGCTCCTCGCCGGACAATACAATTTTGCGCAACCCTAACACCACATCGAGCGAGCTCAGCAACACGCACATCGACGAGCTGGCCAGAATTCTATGCGAAGCCGGACTGGCCACCAAGGAAGCTGCCCTGATGTGTATTGTCCCGGCCCTCTTTCATCACGGCAAGCTGCCCTCCCTCGATGATTCAGTTGGGCGGTTGCTAGACGACGCCAGAAAGTTGAGGACGGACCGGCAGTACGAGAAAGGGAGGCCCACTTGAAGAGTCTGCTCAGGATCTGTTCGCCCCAGCACCACGAAAAGGTGCTACGTGCGTTGGGCGAGCTGTTCCGCCACGCGCTTAGGTCTCCGAGCGAGGTGCACCGGGACTTTGGCCTCCGAGCTATGCGGTCTCTCAAGAAGGACATGGTTCGTCAGGGAGCTCCAACCTTGTCGGACACTGCAATGGTAGCACTCTCCGACTACGAAAATCTCGCCGAATTCTTGCATGATGGCTCGAGAGGGGCCGGAAACCCCTGGAACTCGAAAAGTCGAGCGAATCTAGGAATCTCGCCAGTCCTCGAGCTGCACGAAGGACTGGACCAGCCGCCAGAAAAGCGGTCCCGCTTCAAAACATTACTCGTGCTAGAGAAATACGACATGACGGGGCGCAACAACTCTGCCATTCACGAACTCCTGTTTGTGGCCATCGCTCTTAGGCATGTCGAGGTCCTCGAGGACCTTCGTGCCCTGAATCACGACCTCATTTTTGAGGCGCCGTCACTGGCTGCTTTGCCAGGGAATCCACCATGTTCAAGCGCGTCCATCAGGTCTAAATTTAACGCCAACAACCTCGCCCAGGTGGAGGGTCAAGTCCGGTCGGGTAGTACGGTTGGATTTCTCGCTACCGCCTGGGCTGCAAGTCAGTTGGAGCATGAAGAAGGCGTACCCGGTGAGGCAGAAGGCGTCCTCAGAATGATGCTGGATTGGGCTTCAGTAACCAAGGATTTCACCGACGGCTACAACAATACACCTCTCATCTACGCGGTCAGCTCGGGGAACATCAAAGCCGTGGACATCTTGCTCGAATACAACGCCGACTTCCAGATCCGGAATACCACTGGCGAGACGGCCTTGTCGAGAGCCGTTAACGTCGGTCACCTTTCCATCGCCGAGCGGATTCTCAAAGAAGGCCAGGAGCGGGCCAACCTTCCTCATGTGTACCTCCACCACGCGCTGGTCGTGGCGCTCAACGACCACAAGCGAGACTTTATTGAGCTGCTGCTTCAAAACGGTGCTATCATCGACGATCGAGACGAGCGGGGTGAGACGCTGTTGTCTACAGCCCTCCAGCCGTTCTGGAACAAGGACGCCGGTGATACAAAACGGGATCCCGTGCTCGTCTCATTACTGCTCGAGTACGGAGCAACGGTCGGACACCGCCTCGCTGATATCCTCGAGGCGGCTGTCGACAACTTGGAGGCGGAATGGATACGGCATCTCCACGCCCGGGGACACGACGTGGTTAGGTCACCGATCATGAAACGCGGGCTCGCAGCAGTGCTTGCAGTGGACAAACCAAACGAACGGGATCTGGACCCAGACTTTCCGTACGCACCAAGGAAGAGACACCAGACCGACGCACTAATCAGGCTGCTGTTTGACCTCGGACTGCCTGTTCAGCCAGGAGACCTACACCAAGCAGTGCGCCTGCGGCCCTCGGACGACATTCTCGCCGTGGTGCTGGAAAAGGGCACATTTAACAACACGATTCTGAAAGACCACGGGATGCCGCTTCAGACGCTGCTGAACTACGATTTATGGGACGGGCCCGGGGCCGAGCAGGAAAGGATTTTGGATATGATGCTCCGCGCCGGATGCGACCCCAACCTCGATTCTCCCGAGTGGAAAGCCACCCCACTGCAAATCGCCTGCTCGTGTTCCGAAGCTTCAGTGAGGAGCACAAATATATACCTGCGAGAAGCACCTTCCAAGTACAGCGACAGTGACAACATCCCCATGATCTTAGTACGGGCGGGGGCCAATATCAACCTCACTGCCGCCAACATCCCTGGAGAAGGACAGCGGCTCATCAGGAGCACTCCGCTGGAGCTCGCATGTCTCACGGGCAAGACCGAGGTTGTGCAGGCGCTCATCGAAGCTGGCGCAAATGTGAACACGCCGGGCGGAGAGTTCGGCCCCCCGCTGCAGGCCGCGTGTTTCCAGTTTGGCCAGCGGAGCAATGACGACGTCAAGATCGTCCGCGCCCTGATCAAGGCTGGGGCCGACGTCAACGCCGTCGCCAAGCCTGGTGGAACTGCCCTCGCCGCGGCGGCACACTCGCTGCTGCCGGAACTAGTCAAGGTCCTGCTCGAGGCCGGCGCTGACCCACACTTGCACATACCCTCCGAGCCGCCCAGAAGCCTCTTCCCGGAGCTGCTATCCATCTTCGGCAACATGCAAACGGGGAGATTTGAGCGCGAAACCCCGACCCGCAACGCAGAGGCGCCCAGGAAATCGGTGGAACAACTCATAGGGTTGTTCGCGCAGCACGGCGTCATCCTCTCCCCGGAGGCTCTAGATCCGGAGGACTACTTCAAGTATCAGCACATCTGCTTCCAACACGAGTTCTCTGCGCTGTCGCCCGAGGAAATCAGGCTGTCAGACTACACGGACGGCCCGCACCACGGACCTGAAGCCCCTCCTGTCATGGAACGCAACACTGCTTCGGGTCTGCCAGGCGGGACGTTCAACTTGTTGGGCCCAGTCGAACCACCGTTCCGCCCTAACTCCACTTCGGGTTTGTTTGGGGTCTTCGGGAGCGATCCTGCCAAACGAGGAGGTCTTTTTGGAAGTAGTCCGGCGTTCGGGGCGTTCGGGACAAGTCTTGGATCCACAGGGTTTGGGAGCAGCACCGGGCTAGGAGGGCTGTTTTCACCAACTTCTAATAAAGGCGGGTTTGGGAGTGGATTGTTTGGATCAATCTCAGGTCAAGGAGGACTTTTCGGGTCTACTTCAGGGGGAAGCGGGAATGGAGGATTGTTTGGGTCGACCCCCAGTCCAGGCGGGTTCGAGAGTTTCGGATCTGGTTCGTCTACACAGGGGGGGGGGTTGTTTGGCTCGAGTTCGACAACACTAAGAGGGGGACTGTTTGGATCAAATTCAAGCGGAGGAGGAGGCTTCGGGGCTTTTGGGTCCAGTTCCGCCACACCAAGAAGACTCTTCGGATCAAACTCAGCGCAAGGCGGCTTCGGGTCAAACTATCCCACACAAGGAAGCTTGTTTGGTTCAAACGCACAAGCTTTTGGCTCGAATACATCAATACCTCCTCAAATGGCTCCGTTTGGGTCGAGTCCAGGGGAAGGTGGAGACACCGGGCTGTTTGGATCGGGCCCCACAGAAGGAGGATCGTTTGGGTCAAATATTGAGGGTAACGGCCTTGGGGCAACCGCAACACCGGGAGATGCGATTGATGCAAAGCAAGGGAAACCGGAATCTGGGACGAATTCAATCGAAGGGGGAGTGGCAGAATCAAGCCCGGAGCAAGAGACACTTTCTGGAAACAACTCCGGGTTGGACTCCTTCACCGGCGAACCGCAACCGGCAAGAGTCACAGAGGAGACATGCGAGCCTACAAATAGCTCGTGAAGATAGCAACATACCAAGATTTTTGTATCAGCGCTACTTCAACCACCGTCCTGTCCCCAACCTCCGCGACATGCTGCTCCTCGTACCACCCGTGGTTCAGATGTCGAGACCGGGGAAGTGCTATGCGCAATCGAGGGTTTCGAGCAGCAGTTCTCGCAGGAGCTGCTCGGCAGGCAGCACGACAATGGGATTCCGCGGTTCCGCTATGGGGCCTCTTTCTCTGCCGGTTTAAAATGCGGAAAGAACGGGCCAGATTCTGGGCTGAGAAAGCAGCTAGGTGACGTAGCATAGCAATACTTGATGCTGCTCTGGGAAGGATCGGAACAGTAAGGTTGGTCTGTCATTCGATGGCATGGCAGGAGTTGGCAACGAAGGCACTGCTGGTTGGGCCCACTTTATCTGTCCATAAGTATGATCCTAGCACTGTGCATTGTCTTGTCCGACTGTTGTCTGGCAAACTGCGGCGCGCGACGTGACGCGTCTCCGCCCGTCGCTTGCCAAGCCGGGACGGTGGGGCGGGAGGTGTGTACGTGTGCCTCCGACCCTCTGCGCACAAGCGACAGCATCTGCGTGCAACAATGATGCTTCGTGCAAAGCGTGCGTCCAACAGAAACGGAGGACCGTAACGCTGACATGGCCAATACGTCCCTTTGCACCGATGACTGTGCAACGCAAGAGGAAAGCACAGAACAACAGAACCCTGCCCTTTCCACGTCCCAGAGACTGTGGAATGCCGCGTACGACAGGCTTGAGACGGACGATTCAGAGCTTGTCGGGGCGTACATAAAAACCGTAGAGAAAGTTCTCGGTGTTGAGACTCGCGAACCGTCTGCCGCCGATATTTCGGCCGAGCAGGAAGACCCAACCGCGCGACAAATGCAGATGACGTACCTCGTTCAACAAGGCCGGGCGAAGATTGCCAGAGCGTCCAAGATATCGAATGCGGTGGGCGATTTCGCCGATGTTATCCTGTCGGCCAAGGGAAGACAACCCGACGGACCTCGGCGGAGAGGTGAAAGGGGTGACGTCGGCTGTCAGTTTATGTCGCTCTCCTGCCAGGCTTTGACCCGCGCGTTTATGGGGTTCTAAGGATAGGTGAAGGGGAGTAAGCCGGCTGCGGGGCTGCTATCGTGAGAGGTGTAAGATCTATGGCCGAAGGAGTTCAGGGAATTAATTTATGGAGGTCAGAGCCTCAGGTACCTATCCATTCCCTGTCGCCCGATGTTTGACCGCTTTGGGAGGGCTAGGTCTAGGTATTCTTTTAATCCCTGCCAAAGGGCAAGAGAATTTGGAAAAAGAAGTTGCCCCTTTCGGCCTATTCCAGCTGTTGGTCCCAGGCAAGGCAACTGACTCGGTGATTGGACACCAGCTCCAGTGTCTGCACTTCAGTGGCACAGATTCTTCAACTACCTACGACAAGGGTAGCATTCCGAAATCACTCCTGATCTCCATAGTACGGCTGCTTTCAAGGTCCGTAACGACCCCTCCAACACCATGTTTTTCTTGTCTCTCGTCCAGTCTTTCCTCAACACTCTCGGCCTCTGCGTCGTCGGCTACTTCGTTTTTCTCGGCCTACTTGCTCTCCCTTTCCTTCAAGATCAAGTCATATACCTCCACAGTGTGACGCTCACCTGGTTCAAGGATGTCAGCATCGCCGAGCAATGGGGTTTTCTACGAAACCAAGTCACGCCCTTCCAACTGCACACGCCGGACGGCATGACACTACATGCTTGGCACATCCTCCCGCTAGAGCTGTACCGTCGGCATGAAGAGGACCTCGTCAACGACCCCGAAGGAATCGCGGCTGATGTCACCAAGCGAACTTCGTTCAAGCTGCTGCGTGACGACCCAGACGCGCTCCTCGTGCTTTACCTCCATGGCGCCGCAGGGACTGTCGGGTCCGGATGGAGACCGCCAAGTTACCGCGCCATGTACGCCGGCGCACCGGACAAAATCCACACCGTCGCCATTGACTACCGCGGATTCGGCGACAGCAGCGGATATCCCTCGGAGCAAGGCCTCCTCACCGACGCCGTTACTCTCGCCAACTGGGCAATGCACGACGCCGGCATCCCCCCTTCCCGCATCGTCATATTCGGCCAGTCCCTCGGAACCGCAGCCGGCATCTCCCTCGCCCACCGCTTCGCCACACAACCCACGCCAACCCTCTTTGCAGGCATGGTTTTCGTCGCGCCCTTCGCCGACGTCGAACTCCTGACCTCCACCTACCGCGTCGCCGGCACAATCCCGCTCCTCGGCCCGCTAGCCCCCTTCCCGCGCCTTCTGGCGTGGTTCAACACCTTCATCATAAGCAAGTGGCCCAGCAAGGACAAACTCGCCGCCTTTGTTCGCGCGTGCGAGAACATGCCGGGTGATAACACACCCAAATACCACATCACGCTCATCCATGCCCAAGACGACTATGACATCCCCTGGTCCCACAGCGACCAGCTCTTCTGGCACGCTGTTGCCGCATCTCGGCAGGACGGGATCAGCTTTGAGGAGCTCGAGGAAGAAAAGGAGCGGACGAAGAAAGTGCTGGGCGCGGCGGGGTGGGTGGCAGAGCACAAGACGGCGAGGGGGGTGGTGAGAGAGGAGATTACCAAGTGGGGGCTGCATGACAAGATCATGTCGTTTCCGGTTGTGAGTTTGGCGGTGCTGAGGGCGTTTGAAAGCCGCACTGCGGGACGGGACGGGAATGACTGTGGGCGAGGCTGAGGCGGTTTGCTTGAAACTTTAGGCAAGGGTGAGTGCCTGTTTCTCCCTGGACCCTATCTTGGCTTATTCAGATGTTCTTTCCGTTCTCTCGGCTTATTCACTGTCCTCCGTGTCAACCATTCAGCTTATTTGCTACTATCTCCCGTCCCCATTTTTGGCTTGTGCGCTGGGCTTTCGGGCTTCTTCCTGACCCATTTTGCGTGGGATTTCTCTCGTGGATGTTTTGGACTCTTCTGGCATCTTCAACTTGTTTACTTCGGTTGCCTAATTCGAATCCAAAGTAGAGTATCTAGCAACGAGGCTTAAAGTCTGATATCGGAATGTACTAATAATACAAACATCTAGAAATGAAAGACTTGCGAGAAACAACCAACTTCTATCCTCCTCTTAACTCCCTTCTCCCTTTCATCATCCGCCCGTCCGATGCAACTAACCACCCCAAACAACCGCCTAGGCAACAACGGACGGGAAACCAGGGCACGCCTTGAACGGAATCGCCGCCACACAGTCAGCCGCACACACGGTCCCGTTCGCCGGCACCTTGCCCGACAGCAGGTACTCGCGCACGTGGCCGTAGGTGCACTGGCTAGAGCTCGACAGCAGGGCGCAGTGGCCGACCGACTCCTGGACAATAACGGACGAGCCGCCGTGCAGCTTCTGCAGCGTGTAGGCATTACGCAGGGGCGTGGCGTGGTCGACGCGGGCCGAGAGGATCAGCAGCGGCGCGGCGGGGGTGTTGGCGGCGTCGAGCGCGTTGGGGGCCGGGCTGCCAAAGGGGCCGTGGAAGGCGTAGGGCGGGTTGAATGGCCAGTTGGTGCAGCTCAGGGGCAGGCGGGTCCAGGCCTCGCCAAAGGTCGGGGACTGCTTGAGGATCTTCTTGGTCAGGTCGCGCGCCCAGGTCAGGTTGTTGCGCTGGCCGGCCAAGGCGAACGAGTCGCCGCAGAGGATTTCGCCGGCGGCCTCGTTCTCCCAGGTGTAGGCGGCGGCGGGGGATGTGGCGGGGACTTCCTGGCACATGGCGGGTGGCTGGACGGGCATGGCGATGTCGGTGGCGAGCATGAGCGTGTAGTTGCCGGCGAGGGCCGCGCCGAGAGCAGTAGCAATCATCTCGTACTTGCCGATAGGGTCGTATAGGCTCTGGCGGATGGTCTCAGTGACGAGCATTGACGTGATCATGTAAATACGGCCCTGGTGGACGGCCGAGACGGGGGTCTCAACCAAGGATTGGATGAGAGCATTGACACGCTTCCTGATGTCGGAATAGCTCTTGTCGCGCCGGATGCGGAGCGGGCAGGCGTCGCCGGCAGCGAAGCAGGTCTTGTAGAAGGTATCAACGGCCTTCTCAGCGTCGTTCAAATTCGTTTGCCATGTCTGCGCAACGTTAGCTCCCCCTTCAGTCATCACCACACGCTTCCACAAAAAAAGAACTTACCCCCGAAACGTAATCATCCGCATCAACAATGCCATCCACCACCATCCGACCCACCCTCCCGGGAAACATGGATGCAAACGTATTGCCCAACTGCGAGCCATACGAGAACCCCAAATAATTCAGCCGCACATTCCCCTCCACCTTGGCCTTACCCGCCTTGACATTCGCCTCCTCCACCCGCTCCACAATCTCCAACATATCCCGCGCCACATCCGCCGTCGACATGTGCGCCATAATCCCGGACTGGCCCGCCTCACTCCCCTTGCACAGCGCCGTCATGCCCCTCGCCATCTCGAGCTTGGCGCGCAGCCCCCATGCCGTCTGCACCGGCGCCTCCCGCGCCGTCTGCAGCAGGTTGACGGTGCGGTCAAAGTCCTGCTCGTAGCACGGCGCGCCCGGCGTGCTCCGCCCGACGCCGCGCGGGTCAAAGCCTAGGATGTCAAAGTGCTTTTTGCCGGGGGTGTCGCCGAGGGCTTGGATCGTGGCGCCAAGGGAGAGGGCGAAGGTGGTGCCTTCGCCGCCTGGGCCGCCGGGGTTGATGAGGAGGGGGCCGCCGTAGGAGGGGTCCGTGGGGGGGACAGCGGCCGGGAGGGTGACGATGGCGATGGCGGCGTGTTGTTGGTTGGTGGTGTCCTGGGTGCTGTTGCTGCCGGTGGCGGTGGTCCAGTCCAGGGGGACTTGCAGGCGGGCGCACTTGAAGGTGCCGTAGCAGTCGTGGTATTGGAGGTCGGCAGTGGGCGTGATGGAGGACCAGTCAAAGGTGGTGTCGTCGACCTGGCGGGCGCGGAGGCGCGGGTGGACCAGGGACTGGGCGGTCGTGGGCGATGCGAGGAGCAGCGCGGTGGACCAGGCGGTCCAGGTCGCGGAGGGGGTCCTCATGATGGAAGCGAGCGTGATGGTGATTAAGTTGGAAGGATGAAGAGAAGATGAGCGAATGTGATGGTGTTTATATTCTAATTTTCTTCTTCTGTGATGGCGACAAGACAGTTTATATGTATGCGCGACGCGGGTTACGCCCTACACCAAGCCTGTATCACGAGAAGCCAAGCTTGGTCTGAAATGAGGCGTTGAAGACAAGGGGCTCGGTCTTGTCTGAACCGACGACGTACGTATGCTTGGTGGATATCGTAGGATTCCTTCAAAACAAGGTCCCCGAGAGAAGTTCCAGTCTCTCAACTTGAGCGTCTTGGGCTCCCTTCGCATTACCCATCCTCCCCGAGCCTCCCCGAGCTTTCCCACGTGGGAATGATGCATTCCGCATAGAGTAGGCGGTCAGGTTATGCCCAATCAGGAAGGTCATTGTCGCTGGGGGCCGCGCTGGCGATCCTGGACTGATCGAGTTTCATTGTGGGAGCTAACAGGGAGCCGAGGTGCTGAGTATCCCCGCACTCCGGCGTGATGGAGCATCACTGTCGCTTAACTCGCTACGGAGCCTGACGCGTCACACCTGGGCTGAGCCATTAAACTTGGAGTTTCCAGAAGCACGAAGGATGCAATTCATATTAGTTACGGGGTCTAGACGAATATAGAGTTGTACTCTTGTCGCTAAGAGACCAAACCCCCGTGTTACACAGGTGTCCGGTAAATCCGGAGGTCGGTGAATTCGCTGTGAAACCACCCAGGAAGCCAGGGTAGGCGCCAGGTCACAAGCCAAGTAAACAAGCCAAGACCTGAACCGGCAATTATTTCCGTGAACCCTGCAAGTCGATAAGTATTGCACTGCCACGCATCCAAGCGCTCGAAAAGTAGCACAGACCCACCAAGAGCAAAGTGTCCCAGCCCCTACCCATCTCCTCTTTTCCTTCTAGATGCAAGCAGACTAGTCATACCGATTCCGATGAGTGGGTACGAATACTAACTCGTTCGCTTCCTTCGCGCCTTGTGCACTCCACTATTAGCCGACCTTGACCCCCTGAAAGCGCCCAAGAGGTGTAAATATGCATTATTCAGCGAGACGTGACGTTGCCCTTGAGGCGAAGTCATCTAAAACATCATGATGGGCTGATTTTAGTAACCCGAACTTACAAGATCCAGTTACCAGGAGTGGATATGTCACATTGAGCTTGCTTCCCCTGAATCCAGCGCGAGCGAGGCCTCCGCAGGTGAACTCGGAAAACCGCGACGAGGGGACCAAAGTCCAGGGATTCGGAATAATTACTGACAGTTCACGGGATCACGATGGATGATGATGGGACCTTGGGTTTCAGATTGTTTATTCTTATAGGACAGCCAAGTGGGTACTTACCTAGGGTACCTTTCTGTTATCTAATTAATATCTGCGTGTGTGAGTGAAGTGAAGTGAGATGACGAGAATTACATCAAGAGCCACCCGAGCGCAAACTTGGCACTCCGGCGCATAATCTTACCGTTGGTGCAGGTCGTGCCGGCAGCCACAGGCTGCGGGATGGCCACGCCGTTGGCGCAGAGGCCAAACGATGTCGGGCTGAAGCAGATGAGTTCGCCGTTAGTCGAGCATGTCTGGCTGCCAGAGCCAGAGCCGGAACCGGAACCGGAACCAGAGCCCGCGGTTTCAGTAGGAGCAGCAACAGCGGTAGTGCTCGGCTTAATGCTGGTTACGAAGCCAGACGAGGGGACCGCCGATGTAGGAGCTGGGCAACCGACATCAGTTGAAGGCAAAGCAGTCGAGGTCGGCGCAGCCGGAGTCGAGGAAGCAACAGGCTGACCAGTGCTAGACCCAGAGCCACCCCCATTCCCACTGCCACTCCCGCCCTCAAACGTCGGCAACCCGTCCGCCTTGGGACAATTCCCCTCATTCCCCGGCGTCGGCTGCTCCAGCACCTTACCAAACTTGCCCGGGTTCGGGATATTCAACACCCCATTCCCCGTCGTACACTCCCCCGGTACATTCGCCAGAAACATATCCGGCAGCTCCTGCAACATCTCCATATCCTCCGCCCCGCCACTAATACTCACCGGCGCGCAATTCATATACACCTCCCGCTTCCCAATCTTGTTAAACCACGTCCACGCAAACGTCGCATTCCCGTTCGGCATGTCCTTCGGAATCGGCACCTCAAACTGCCGGATACACTCCACCCCCGTATCATCCCCGCACTGCTTCGCGTCCTCCCTTCCGTCCTGATCGCTGCCGGTAACAGGCAAGTTCCCCTCCGCCGAGACCGGGCATCCACCGATCAGCGTGTAGATGGTCTTCCACTTGGACTTGTCCGCAGGAGGCGGGAAATCGTAGGTGACGCTGAACTGGCAGGATCCGCCGCCGTGCTGGGCGCCGCCGGTGAACTTGACGAGCTGGGAGGTGCCTGCGGTGATTGGGGTGACGGAGATGGTGTCGGAGAGGCCCTGACAGGGGAAAGGGAAGGACCCGCCGAGGGGGTCGACTTGGAGGAGTTTGGCGGTGCCGTGGAGGTTGTAGGGGGTTGGCGTGTTCATGATCATGTGGGCGTGGGTGCCGCCCAGGCTGCCGAGGAGGGCGGCTAGGGCCGTGAGGGCAATTAGTGCCATGTCGTCGATGGGTGTGTGTTGGTCGAATATGTTGGTTGGTTTGTCGATGATTGTTTTGGGTGTGATCAAATCGATCTCCTGTAGGTGTTGAAAATTCGGAAAGGGGTCGGATGGAATGACAGGGGATCATCTTAATATACTGCCAAGGCTTGGATCGTATGCCTGTGAACATTGTTACTGTTCTAGAGCAAGGGGGGAAGAATCACATTGTACGATGTATTGTTCGTGTTTGTCAAGGCCGGATCCCCTCCGAGCCGAGCATGGCTTGAAAGAGACAAAGAAATACCAGAGCCTTGTTCACCAACCAATCCACAGTGGGAGATAATTTGGCACCCGTTGGCAACAGTTCACGATCGGCATTGTTATTTGAGTGTTTCAAGGTTCACCCACAGGAGTGCAATGAGAATTTATACTAGTTCTGTAGAACTTGTACAGGCAGAAGAGGGAGGAGAGAAAGAAAGGCTTGCTAGGGCTTCTTTTAGCGCCATTTGCTTGCTGCTGCTGCTGCTGCTGCTGCTTCAGCGGCGATTTAGCATGTGAGCGCTACTAATCACACACGCACACACACTCACTCTCTGGTACTCTAGATATAGCTGCGGCTAGAGAAGGTAGAGGGCGGCGGCCAGAATTTTGGCATCCCCCCCTTCACCCCACTCTCTCTCGAATCTCAAAGTTGTGCGAACTTGCGGCGATAAGAGACGGCAAAGTGCAGCAAGAAGGTTACAGTACACAATCGGCAACACGGCACTACAATTCAGGATCCTCGCTTCCAAAGTCTTGGTCGCTGAAGTGTCTTTGGTCCACTGCTGCTCGCACATCAGGCAACCCAACCATACCAATCCGGCTGCCGGATACCCTTAAGATTTGTGACACCGGCCCGTTGGGCCCGACGTTGGCATCCGCGATCACGTCTGGGAACCAAAAGTATCGGTGGCCCAGCTGCGAAAGGTGGTATCGACCCAGGTGCCGAGCAACCCAAGCACGGTAAGCAGTTGATAGATGTTTAGGTGGTTATCAGTCATGCCGATCAGCAGAGCGCCACAGACCTCAATCCTATCAAGGCGGTCGACAGCAAAGTAGAGAGACCACTGGTGGTCGTAGACGAGGATGAGGGGTAATGTAGGTAGCTGGGGGCCTTGTATCCCGCCACCAACGCCGAAAATTTCCATACGCTTGTGCCAGGCAGCCGTCCATATACCCAATTGCAGGCGGCCCTCCTCGAGACTTGCCCCCGCAACCGTTGTCTCTCGTTACGGCCGATGGAGAGCGCGTCAGGGGGGTATAGTCGGTTTGATTGAGTGAGAGCTGAGCTGAAGCAAGCGCTGGAGACTTCATCTGCGCAGAAAACTTGATCAGCCTGTCCTGAATGGCTGAGTCGAGCTCTGAGCTAAGCTTAGGCGCGAGGATAAAGTCCACCATCTTGCCTTCCGACACCTCGCCCGTAACGAGGGATGGACGGAAGTATGGCAAAATTCTAGCCGATGTCGCATTCTCGTATATGACGGACCCATGCTGTCTCGACAAAGCCAGCTTGAGTAGAGGCCCATGGACATCCGCATTCCACGCCGCCTCAGACCGACGGAGTTCTAGACACTCCCTTGCGGCGCCCTCGATAGCACGGATTTTGTAAAACTCGGCGAGAGCGAAGCGCGCTTGAAGCGAGGCGGCCTCTAGCCCGTTGGCAAACAGGAACGACAGGGGGAAGCAGTCGAAAAAAGGTTCCTCCTCTTTCCCTATCTCTTGCGCAAATCGCCCCCTGTGATGATCGGTCTCTTCTTCAGGTTTCCGGTAAACAGAGTCTGGGGGCGGATGACGCGTGAACAGAGATTCAATCTGCGTACGTATCTCAGCGGGATAGATTCCCGTCCGATATGTTGTAACGGTCAAAATATTATCGTAGAGCTGCCGCGTGTCTTCGGGAATTTGCTGGAAGCCAGCATCGCCGACGTCGAAGGGCCGATACAGGACGGGCTTGTCGAGCCGCTGCAGCCCGGTTATCGTCTTGACGGGGCTAGCGGATCGGCGGGAGCTCTTGGAGCTTTCGCGGTCGGATACGAGGGATGCGGCGCTGCTGGAGGGTAGGCGGAGAGAGGCCGGTCTCATAGAGAGGGCGGGACGGTGCGATGGACGACCCGATCGCGGTGTTGCATCGAGATCTTGGCCGACTGTACGGTCGTTGTCGGACCGGCTGATGCTGCAGCCGTCGTCTTTGTCTCCATCTTTGTCGATCTTTCGCTTCTTGGAGGGCGACAGACTCCTCCCGGTTTGCAAGGACGAAGGCGGCGGGGTGGCCATGTCAAGCTCTCGGGGGCGCCTCAAGCCTCGCTTTCCATCTGGCAGCCCCGAAAGCCAGAGAAGGATGGCAGAGTCGTTAGGCATGGTTTGGCGATGTGACGCGAGGGCCGCGGATCTTGCCTGCCTGTTGATTGGATTGGCCATTGGATGATGATTGGCGCGTTGCGACGCGATGTCGACAAGGGGGGAGCCGACACGGAATCACGTGAGGGCGACGACAGCAGACAACCAGCAGGAACAGAGGAGAAGAGGGCACTTCTGAAGGGTTACTCGTCTCTGCTTCTACTCAATTAGTCACTCCAAGCCATCAACCTGGAAACAAGATGGGAAAATGGAAGGGTCGTAATGGATCAAACACAGTAACACGGCACACCCAATAACACTAAAGACAGGGAAAACTATTTGTCGATGTTGAATTGATACTCATGTCCTCCGTATTAGTAGACTCCCAAGTCGAATCCCCCCTTATCCACCCAAGGCTCCAAGTTCGCCACTAAGACATGTGATTAGCCTCGAACAACCCACACGCCTCTGCATCTTATATTCTCACGTTGTCGACATCTAGCTTTCGCCAATGACCAAGAGCTGTCCAACTCACTCAAGCTCAAACATTCCGGAAAATCAGGGCGACGATGGCAAAGACCAAGAAGACCGGGTGGAAGACGATGGCGAGGATGGTGTTCATGACGAGTTTGGCGAGAAACACCACGATCGGGCCGAGGATGGTTATGACCAACTTCACCTGCCAGACCATGACGAATATACTGAGAAGCACCACGATAAGGCGGCAGACGGCTCGGATGACGAGGGGGAAGACCAACGGCATGGTGAGGAGGTGTAGAAGCGCGACGGGCAAGACCAACGGCAGGGCGATGATGAGTAGAATTGCAATCGTGGTTTTGTTTTTGTGTCGTAGGCAGGGTGCGTGCTCTTGCTAGGAAGTGTTGGTGCTGGGTGTGAGTGTTTGTGCTGAATTTTGGTATTCGCACGGGGTTGTTCCCGAGGGTTGAACCTTGATTTAGATGAGAAATGGGACTGGGATGTTTTGAGTTGGTCGGTTCTTGTGCGGGCGAGGATGGAAGTACAGCCACGTGAGGTAAAGATGTGGGTGCGGGAGCAGGGAGGGAAAGAAGACGTAAACAATGTAAGATCTCGTTGCCGTTTAAATACAGAGACGCATCATCTCATTGAGACTGTTCCATGAACAGAGCATGAAGAGCTGAGACATACTCTTGCATCTTGTGAGCCAAGATGGAAGATGGCGGAACGTATTCCACGGGATGCCTTTCGAAGAAAGCAAGACACCAATGGTTCATGGCACGGGGAACAATCATCACGAATTTTTTTGAATTTTGTCTAAACTCTTCCTACCCAAGTTTCTAACCTGCTCCAGGTGCGACCAGCCGCACCTAAACCAAGCCCAATTCCCACATCTCATCTGGCAAAGAATTCTTCCCGTCCCTGCAGAATACTCACCGACCGCTGACGGCCAGCTAAAGAAGATAAAAGGACCCCGGGTTGGCATTTAGCAGCGGAGATTGCCAATTTAACCTAAATAGTAGACAATGATGTAGATGAATAACCCCAGGAAGTAGAGAGAGAACATGAGGTGTATGAGCCATTCGTGGAACAAGGTGGTGCGGTAAACTTGCACTGTGAGGTTGTATTAAGTACTACCGGTACCCTATTTGTAATTTTTCCTTTATAGAGCTCGACGGAAAGGACAAAGAGATGGTATGTCGATTTACAAAAAGTGTCTATGATACATAGATGCCCACTTACTTTAAGAACATCTGCTCTACTATCGGTCAGTTATCGTCAAAATTGGACTTTAATGTCCCACCACTTTCTAAGGCAACCGGGCTTTCCTAGGATTTAGGAAACCTAATGTAGTCAGGTGCCTACTCCGCTTCTGCTAGCGAGTAGGACAGCTAGTCGACTATCGCCGAGTAGCAAGCGGTCACTCCAAATACCTCATTTAGTGGGATAAAGAGGAGGAAAGGCCGGCAGTTGGCGGACGGATACATAGGATTTTCATTCCGGAATGAATCTATTGCATGATGACTGCCACCTTGCGACCCCGCTCTCGCCTTGCCATGAATGCCTGACCGCCCTGATGGAATTGTGAGTCCATGGCGTGGCGAATGAGGCGCCTCAGGGCGCATAACGATTGACTGAGCGCTGCCGCAACGGCGAGCCGGTTTCCATGCTGCATACATGCACTTGTCACCAAAGGAGCCCATGAGCTAATGGGTCGTTTTTGTATTCAGCCAACCGTTAATAAGCGTCCTGAGCACGTTCATTTGGCTTGCGGGGGTTGCAGCCTTGACTCCTGGAAGCCAGAGAGCAAAACGCGAGAGAAGTCGGGGCCCTTACCTTCGCGCACAGGATCATCAAGCGGCCGTGGCGTCATTCTTTGCTTCCACTCGAGCGGGGACCCAAAAGCTTGCAACTACGGTGTTTCCCCGACTGATACACGACGAGGGGTTTGTCGTACGTGACAGATGGGACGGCTCAGATTGAAACTTTTCAGATTGTATAGTCCCGAGCTTCGCAGCGAGCGCTGAAGAATCTTCCCTTTCTCGACGTTGCAATGATATTCTTCCTATCCCGGACTACCTAGTTTAGCGTCTTCAGCATTCTTCCATGACTTCATGTGCCCGGCCGTGGATAATGTAACCCGATTGAATGGATCTTATGACGCTGATGCCATCAAGAGATGCTGACGCTAGCGCCCGTTGCATCGTGTCGCAACGTGTTTTGTTGCAATGAACTTCAAGTGCTTTCGGTCCAACAGCACGTAGATCTTGCAGAGCCTCTGGGCTTGGAATGTCCGGCAGGAAACAGAGCACGCGAACTGTGCCTTCACGCAAGGGGTGAGCAAACCCGACGCATGTTGTGCTGTCCTCGCGCAAGCCTGCTGGCAGCTTTCCAACGACCTCATCGACACTCCCGGTTGCATCTATAGATACAAAAGAGCCAGCGTCTGACTTTGCTACAGGTCGCCGCCAGAGTGCGCAACCAGTTGGAATGAGCACGACCTTTTCGTTGAGCATGGGGCCGAGAATCTTATCCGCAATCTCCGAAGTGGGCGTGCCAAGGCGGATGGTTGTCTGGGTATTCTGCAGACCAGGCTTCAAGGCTTCGCTATACGCGTCGAGATAGTCCCTAGACCCAGCATGCTCGTAGAAAGACCGCTCGTCAAGATAGAGCTCGGTAAATTCCAGCATGACGGGCTTTTCCTGCATTGGTTCCGGCAATGGACTGTCTAAATCGGCATCCAGGAGCTTCGGGTCAATGCCTCGTCGCACCAAGTCCACCTCGACGGCTGGTCGAGGCACACCAACTTTCAATTTCTTGAACGCGTCTCCCAACTGCCGATGCTGGCCGATCGTGCTGGGTCTTTTGCTGACTAAATCGGCGTCGAGAGCAGAGATACGGAAGTAGTAGGTAGGAACACAGGGGGTGTCGCGGTGCGTGGCGTCGGCGCAGCGAGCAAGCGCAGCTAGGACTTTCTCAGCGGCCGCCATGTCTGGTGCCTCCCAGAATACATGGAGCAAGAATGCTTGTCCAGGAAGGAAGGTGATTTTCCCTTTGGGCTCGGCCAGCAGGCGTTGCAACGACTTCGGTTCCGTATTTGCTTCCATTTGGCGCTAGGTGTAGGTCCGTTATGTTGCTCAGTAGGGAAATGTCGTAGGTTCCTTTGAAAAGAACAACGACGACTGTCCAGATTTCTTCTCGAAATCCAGCTTTTTATATAGAGATATGCGGGGTCTCGTCCCCAGGGCGGGAACCTGCGGCAGAATCACAAAAGAGATACAAGGATAGGAACCAATCGGAGAAGGGATTAAATGATCCAAGACACCTTGTGTGATAGCACGGTGCAGGGTACTAACTATTTAGCTATATTTACTTAGGCTCTACTATTTATAAGTTCTCATTTCTAGAAATAGATCTTAGCTAGCCTTCTACGACTATCTATCTTGTTAGAGGTTTTTATACTTCTTTCGTTATAGACTATACTATCTATTTTCTTCCTTAGTTTTATTACGCTAATACTAGTCTTCCTAGAGCTATATACTGCTTAAGTCTATAAATCTAACTTAGGCTACACGCAATATGTCTTACAAGATCACCACACAGCACATGAGCACATGATATAGGGAACAATCATAGATGTGTTTGGTTTCTATTGCCAGCCTTTCCCAGAAATCCAGTATCCAGGCAACCAAAAACGGCCGCCACAAAATTTTTCTATCCACAGCATCATTTTGGACAAAGACAAGCCTTCCGTCCCCTTATTTCTCGCCGGCCTCCGCCGACCGGTATCCCAACATGCCAAAATTACTCGTAAAACAACCCCCAGATCCAAGGTCCAAAGACCCTAATTGCGTGGCGATTCAACTCTCGGAGTGGTCCTGGATGACTCGGACTTGGACTCGGACTTGGACTTAGACTTGGACTCAGACTTGGACTCAGACTTGGACTCAGACTTGGACTTGGACTTGGGTGCTCTGCTAGCCCATGTCACAATTGCCGTTATGAGTTTGATGACGGCGGCGATGAGCTTGATCACAATCACCACGCAGATGACGGGGAGGAGGATTTCCAGGCTGATTTGTAGAAAGATGAGGAAGAAGGGAAAAAGGAAGACGCCGAGAATAGCAATGATTGGGAGGAGGTAGGAGATGATGGCGCATCCTAGGAATAAGAGGGGTATACCGAAGAGGATGAAGATGGCTGTGTAAATCAGGACCATGGGGAAGAAAAGGAGCGCCGATATGAGTGAGGCCATGTTGGCGGGCTTGTTGGCGGGCTGTGTGGGTTGGTTGGAGCCTTGGAGGTTGGGTTTGGCGTTGTTGAATCCAACGGACTAATCTATCGCCTTTGGGGTGATTGACAGTGGACAGAGTTAGCTGGCTGTTATTCTCTGTTTGTGCCTGTGCGTCGTGATGATTGATCAAGGCGAAGAATCCGTGGATTGGAGCTGCTGGCTGGAGGAAGAATGGGAGCTTGACACGGAGCAAGTGTGCCGTGGTATTTAAAGGGCAAAAGTCAGCGAGTCCCCTCCGCCGGATTGTTCTATGAACGCTTTGAACGCTCGAAGCTAAGACCAACTTCCAATGGCGGCAATGGCAAATGGGATAAAGGCACCGAGTCCGGGTCAACTTGGGACAAGGGAAGGTCCGGCTCGACAAAGCAAAACGGACGGTATTTTCGATTCCCTTTCGTTTGCTGAAAGACTTCTCAAACGCTTCGGATTGTGACAAGTTTGTCTAAAATAAGACTGGACGAAAGCCACTGTGGCAAGTCTGGCGGGTTAAAAGCACGATCCAAAGGACCTCTCAATAATGGAACCCTCGAATGGAAGGCGGGCACATTGCAGAATGCATCCTGTAACTGGTCGGGGTCGGTAATGTGTCCATGTCAAGTCTGGGCACTAGTAGTCTTGTGGAAAACAATCCGGATCATAGCTTAGGCATCAGACCATGTTTTTGTTTTTGTTGCAAGGTCAAAGTCACAGCTTCACCAGAACTTGAGGGTCGGGGACTGAATGCGGAAAGCCGGCAGCTGTTAACAGCCGTGCATCGCCAAGAGTTGCCCCGCCTTGATTGCCCCGCCAAGGCCTCCAACAACCCGGCCTTCCAAGTTCCAGCGCCGCGCAACGATTCCCCAACCTCGTGCTCTTCAGCATTGCGCTCAAATTTTGGTATACACGACACCTGTTCAAGCTGTATATAACAATATACGGCATTATCATCAACTATTACTCTCTCTTATTCTCCGTATACCCCGAATCCTACGCACCATGGACCACGATCAGTTCGGCGGCCGCACCGATGACGACCTCTTCTCCGACGATATCGAGCCCGTCAACGAGGCTTCCATCACCCCCGCAGCAGTCTATACACCCCTCCAAGATGAGCCCGCACAGCCAGAACCAGCACCACCGGCCGTCGCCCAGCAGCCAGCGCCCGCGCCGCCGCCGCAACCCCTCAAGTCGCTAGCCCAGTCGCGACACAACCCAAACAACCGCCCGGACAAGCGCCCAGTAAACAACCAACCCGCCAAACCTACCACCCCCGCCCCCACCGCCGACACCACCCCGCAACAACCACCCGCACCCTCCGACGAACCCGCCCTCTCCACCTCCCCGCCACCTACCGCCCCTCGCGAACCCAGCAAGAACACCGCCTCGGCCATATCCGCGGCCCGCCTCAACTCGGGCGCCAACCCGCGCACCAAACTCACCGAGTCCGAGCTCGCAGCCCGCATGGAAAAGATGCGCATCCTGGCCGCCGAAAAGACGCGGCGCTTCGAAGAAGCGCAGCGCGACGAGACGGAGCACGCGGCCGCGTACGCGCGGGGGATGGAGGAGGCGCGCAAGCGACGGCAGGAGGAGGCGATAAGGCGCAAGGCGGCCGAGGAGGAGAGGAAGAGGTTGGAGGAAGAGCGGGCGAGGAATCGGGAGAGGAAGTTGAAGGCGATGGGGATGAAGGAGGGGGGGTGGGATGAGGGGAAGGTGGAGAGGGAGGAGGAGGAGCAGAGGAGGGGGTTCAAGGGGGCGTATGGCGGGGTGAGGGGGGCGGCGAGGACGGGGGGTGGTGGGTTGGGGGGGAGTCGGTTTGCGCCGCAGGCGGCTGGGCATGAGGGGGGAGAGGAGTATGATGGGGGTTTTGGAGGGCGCGGAGGGAGGGGTGGGAGGGGGGCACGTGGAGGACGGGGGAGGGGAGGGAGGGGTGGTGGGCGTGGGTTGTTTGATGCGTCGTACGACAACCGTGACCAGGGTCGGTTTGGTGGGCAGGGTGCTGGCCCGGGTCAGGGTCAGGGCCAGGCTCCGGCAAAGAAGCCGGAGCTTAAGCCCGAGGATTTCCCCGCCCTGTCGTCGGCCCCGGTGGCGCCCAAGAAGCTGGACACAACCACTTGGGGAGGGAAAATGGGCAACGCCCCCGAGATTCCTATGTCGCCGCCGGTCGGCAAGTGGGATGAGGAGGTGGAGGCCATGGATGAGAAGTCGAGGGCCTCCTAGTAAATTTGGCCGACAGTTGTTTGGTCGGTCTGCTGTCAGCGGTTGGGCGAAGCATACGACATGGATCAAGGACTCATAGCTTGCCCTCCGTGAGCTCCCGCCATTTGATGCAGTTTGAAACTGGGGACAGGTGGTTCGCATACACCCCGCCAACAAAATCTTGGAAAAAAAAAACCATTCTTTAGCGGCCCCAGATTAGCCAGAGAGCCGACTGCCTAGTTGGTCGGCGGAGCGTTAAAGCGATCAAGGGGTTCCAATCGTCTTTGCCACTAGGATCTCCAGGTTTGATCGAAGGTGGCTGGTATTGATGAAATTATTCTTGAGCAGTTACACCACGCACTCATGCACACACCTCTCGTGACGGCACAGAAGGGTGATGTGATACAGTGGAACTTCGGAGAGACTGGCGATATTCAGCGTTTTGCAGTGCCCGATCTAGGTGGTTCAGAAAACATTATGACTACGGAACATCTGATAGCGCATTATTCAATATATGGGCAGCTCTGATGAGCCTCCTCGCCATTGTTAGGGTACAAACGTTCATGACCGTACACGCCGTACCTGAACCGATATCTACCATTTTCCCAATCCCATAGCAAACTCCAAACGCCCGCCAATGCAAGTCCTCAAATACTCTCCTACCACCCCCGCCTCGGCCCGCGAGGGCGGAACCCACCACCACTCCTGGGCCCCCTAGGCCCCTTATTCCACCCATCTCCATACCCACCGCCCGGCCCCGTCGGCACACCGCCCATTTCCTCGTCCATCTGCAATGGCGGCCGCTGGCCACCACCTCCGCGCCCGCGCATCTCCTTGGGGAACGCATCCAGCGCCTTGCGCATCTGCGCAAAACCCAAGTGCATCTTCCCGAAGAAATGGTCGGCCAACCGCCGATCATTATCCAGCCGACTCAGGTACGCACCACACACGTCGCACACCTGCAGCTTCTGATGTCCCGACGGGCCCGACGTCTCGGACAGCGCCTTAAGCTCCTTCTCGCGCTCCGCCTTGGTCGCCTGCGCATGCCGCACCTTGTAGTACTCATCGTAGGCGCGCGCCACCTCGCCCATCTCGCCGAGGATCTCGACCTCGAGCAGGCCGTTGGCGATGGTGGTGCCGAGGTCGGAGATGGCTTTGAGCAGGTTGTTGGTCTGGCGGACCTCGTCGGGGGTCTTTTCGAGGCGGCGTTGGAGCGTGTCGATGTTGCGGTTGCAGGACTCGAGGCGGGATTGCAGGTCGCGGATGTAGTCGTACTCGAAGCCGTATTTTTTCTTGTCGCTTTCGGGGAGCCCTTCGTACTCGGCTTTCAGGGCTTCCGAGTGCACGCGCGGGCAGGCGCCCAGGTCGGCTTTGGTGTTGGTGAAGAGGTCGTGGGGGCAAGTGCCGACGAGGTAGGAGCGGCAGACTTTGGGGTCGGTGATGGGGAGCTGGGCGCTGCGCGAGGCCATGCCGCCGCCCATGAGCTGCTCTGGTGTGGGTTAGCGGGACGGTGCGAGGTCATGCGGGAGGGAGCATTCCGGGTTGATGGACTTGCCTAGCAGCTTCCTTTGCTCGGCCGCCATGATGGGGTTCTACGCGATGCGATTGATCTGTTGAGTACGCTAAATTCGGGATGTTCTGGCTGGGGCTGGTGATGCTGCGCTTTTGGTAGGAAGGAGTCTCGAAATTTGGAGGTCAGAGGGAAAGTGTTCAGCCGCGCTGCAAGGCTGCTGCGACTGCAAAGCAGCGTGCTGGGGAAGTGGGCCTCTGTGGCGTCTCCTACCCCTGCCAGACCCCAATCCCTGCTGCGCGCGGGTTGTCATCTTATCAATCCGTGGTTCCCTGCCAAGACATTCCAGGTTGACTTCATGTTCGCTGTTCGTTCCTTTCGGTTGCAGCACACGCGCCAATGGACACAGGGCGGTGACAAAACGATGCGTCAACTCCTTTCCTTCTTTTTGCTCTCGTTTCTTTCCCTATGTGCATTTTCGTCGAGTGTCCCCGCCGCGGCCGACTACCATGAGCAGCTCGTGCTGCGGCCGCTGCCTCTGTCGGCCCTCCTCGCCAGCTTCAACTTCCGCTCCAACACGACCGTCGCCGAGTTCGAGTCGGGCAACTTCCGCTTCTTTCCCCGGTCACTCGGTCAGATCCTGCAACATGCTGGCACGCGCGAGCTGCACCTGAGGTTCAGCCTCGGACGGTGGGATGCCGAGAGCTGGGGCTCTAGACCGTGGGACGGCGCGCGCGAGGGCGGGACTGGTGTTGAGTTGTGGGCGTGGCTCGAGGCCGATACGGATGAAGAGTGGGTGGCTCGCATTATATTGCTCAGACATACCTCGCTGACCTCTGTGCTGCAGGGCCGACCACAAATGGCGGACACTGACCAACGCCCTGTCTGGCCTCTTTTGCGCCTCGCTCAACTTCATCGACAGCACCCGGACGACAAGGCCTGTCATGTCATTCCACCCCGAAGGCGACCATCCCGACTCGGCGGTCGATAACATGCACCTTCTACACGGCGTGTTGCCCCACGAAGTCGTCTGTACCGAGAACCTGACGCCGTTCCTCAAACTCCTGCCCTGCAAGGGGAAGGCGGGCATTGCGTCACTGTTGGATGGACACAAGCTGTTTGATGCCTCTTTCCAGAGCATGGCCATTGATATCCGGCCAATTTGCCCGACGGAGGGCGAGTGCGTGCTGCAGATCGAGCAGACCATTGACATGGTCCTCGACGTTGATCGGTCCAAGCGGCCGAGGGGTATGTCGCCCCCTTTTCTGATTCGTTCAATACTAACAATCACCAGATAACCCCATCCCCCGGTCCCTGGCCGCCAGTGAGCTTCCCTGCGACACTTCGAAGCCCTACCACTGGCAAGACACCTGCTTCCCCGAAGATTACCGCGCCAACCAGCACTGGTCGCTCTCGCAAGTTTTTGGCAAGACCATCAAAGGCGCATGCCCCTTGGCAGATGCCAACACCCCTCCGGTGTGCCTCCAGGTGCCCGAGTCACGCAGCGTTTACACGTCAGGCGCAGTTGTCGAGATCAAAGACCAGACTTCCCGCTGCTTCGAGATCCAACCGGACGCCGACTTTGAGCTGCTGCTCCCGCCTCCCGGAGACGAGATACAAAGCGGCGAGCCAGGGATCGTCACGCCCGAAACCCCGTTGCTGTACGCCGAGCGCAGCTTCACGGGCTACGGCCAAGAGCGTGGCGGCGTGCAGACCATCCTGCGCAACCCCAGCCCCGACACCGAAGTCGAGTTCGTCTACATGGAATCCCTCCCCTGGTTCATGCGCATCTATCTGCACACCATGCAGGCACGCATCGCCGGCCACCCAGATAACACCAACTCCTCCTCCCTCATCCAGCAAGTCTACTACCGCCCGGCGGTCGACCGCGCCCGTGGCACCCAGCTCGAGGTGCGCATGCGTGTCCCGCCGGCCGCTACCGTCTTCCTCACCTACGACTTTGAAAAGTCTATCCTGCGCTACACCGAGTACCCGCCGGACGCGAACCGCGGGTTTGATGTTGCGGCGGCTGTGATTACCATCTTGAGTCCCGAGAAGGAGAGTGCGTCGCGCTTTGCGGCCTACACTCTGCGGACGACTACGCTGCTGTGCAGCCTTCCCACGCCGGATTTTAGCATGCCGTATAATGTTATTATCTTTACGTCGACGGCGATTGCGCTGGCGTTTGGAGGCATGTTTAATATCCTGGTCAGGAGATTTGTGGCGGCGGATGAGGGGCCTGCGGTTGGGCTGGGGGCGATCAAGGCAAGGTTAGCTGCGCGGTTGGGGGGTGTTGTGGGGAGGTTGAAGAAGAGGTAATCACGGAAGAGTGTATATCATGGATATTTTCGAGGTATATGTCTTTTAAATGACTTGTTCACCAGCACAGTGTATCGTTGCATGTTGAGTATGAGTTGCTGCTGCTGCTGCTTCTGTCCTTGAAGGTTCGCATAAGAAGCTTGGATCCCTGATACCAGCACACGCCCCGCTCGCCGCCCCCGAGTTCCTTGAAACCTTTACCGTTAACGGTTAACAAGAACAATGACTTTCAGTTCTCCGAGTATCTTCGTTGTCCCAGCACCTTCTACAAGGTACACACACCCATACCAAGCCAGCTAATTCCTACACTTTATCCCGACACACAACTTGAGCTTACAACCCCCTTTAAACACACGTGCCTTCAAACCCGAATCAGTCCATCCGACCTTATATCTCTAATCCCTTCCAACCGGTAGGTAACCAACCAACCCATTATAAATTATATATTCCAACCACCCCAAACCCGGTATCCCAACCCACCTTGACGCACATTCCATCCAACCAAATCCTACCCCTCCCTCACAGCAACAACCTGCACCCCAACATCAACATAACACCTGTTCATCACCACACACCCCGTCCCAGCCGCAATCCGGAACACCCCTCCCGCACCAATGGCAAACTCCTCTTCGCCTTCGACTTGCACCTTGAGTTTCCCACCGCCGCCACTGCTCCCGCTGCTAACGAGTGTGCAGACGCGTGTCTGATCTGTGCTGGGAAGGAATGTGTGTGTGCTGCCTGAGGGGATCGGGGTGGTTGTGATTGTGAGGGTGGGGGTGAGGTGGTGGGTTTGAGGGTGGGAGGGGTTGGTTGAGAGCGCGAGGGCTGTTTAGGTGGGTGGTTAGTACGGGCGTAAAGGGGGGATAAAAGGGGGTGGAACCTACTCTCGCCTGTGGCAGACGCCGTGATGCGCCCATCATCCATTTCCCAGTCTTCCATGTGCAGGTCTGCTTCTCCTGATACGGGTTTGGTCGCCCGGGTTGGGGTGGATCGCTCCCGGAGCACCCGGCCGGGCGGGATCCGCAACTTGACAATCTTGCGCTTTGGTTCAGATGGGTCGCCGGCGACGACTGACGCCTCATCCTCCGCTTCATCGGCCCAGATCTCAAACGAATTCGTCGTCGCAGTCACACGCTGCGATCGACGCCGTCCCACCACCTCCTCAACCCCGGCTTCAACACCCCCTAGGCCAGGGGTATTCTCCCCCTCCACATTCGCCGTCGCCGCCGCCGTCCAGGGCAGCGAGCTCAGCTTGCGCAGACTACACCGCGACGACGCCACGCGCACCACACAATTCCCACACGCGCAGGACGAAGTGCCCATGAACTTAATAATGAGCGGGGCGTTGGCAGCCGAGTTGCTAACGCAGCTCGCAAACGGCCCGTCGTGGCGGCGGCACTCGGTACAGGGGTTCTCGTTCTCCTCGCCCGTGGCCTGGATGGCCAGGCCGGCGATCTGCTTGTCGCTGATGTCGGCGGGGAACTTCTCGGCTGTGATCAACTGCCGCTTCTGGGGGAGGTTGAGCAGTGCCTTGATTTCGGGCCGCCAAGGGCTGGGCAGCTCGCCATCGACGCACGAGCAGATGTGACTCCAGAGGCGGCCTGGATTGCCCGCGCCTGGGCCGGAGGGAGGCTTCTTGGTGATAGTAACGGGAGGTGGGACTGGTGGTTTAGGGGGATACCGCCGCTCTGACTCGGCCATGCGGCCCTCGAGGCTGTTTAAGGGGAGTCTCGGCTCCATCATTGCCGGCTCGTTGGGATCCAACGGGCGTCTCGAGACCACTCGAGCACCGTGCTTGTCATGCGAGCCGACGACGGACAGCGTCCCGTCACCATTATCATTCAACATTTCGGACTCGTGGGCTTTCTGAGAGAAACTTCATGTCAGCTCCGTCACCGGAGTATTCCTGCGCTCGTGGGGCACTTACGGTGAAATGATACCCGAGAGCTCTTCGGGACTTGCAAACAATTCTGCAAGACCTGATGGGGCAAATCCACGGACGGTCGTCTATCGTCTTGTCAAGCTCGTACCCTCCTGGTATCAAAGCTCCGGCCATGTTGACCAGCTCCCCTGAATCTCCTACAGCCTCATGTTAGCATTATGAAGACCCTTACTTCAGGTCGTGGAAATAGCTCACCCCACCACTGCCCGTACGGGCGACCGTCGGTCGCCAGTTCGATACCAACGTCGGAAACCACGTCCAGTAAATCGTGGTCTGGTGAGTGCTCAGTCTGCGCTGCATCAGGCAATGTATCAGGGAAGATACCAGGCGAGGCTTTCCCTGTCACGGCGCTGACCCAGACCACGTTTTTAGTTTTGAGCCCACCAGGATAAATTGGACGTTGCGGCTCTCCAATCGGCTCGAGATCCATTGGATCCCGCGAGACGACAACAGGTGGCGCGCCGTCATTAGTCGTCCCGACGACGGAAAAAGTACCGTCCAGGTTGTCGTTCAATCGATAACCACGATGGAACTTCTGAAATGGCTATTAGCGACTTCATATCCTCCTCGGGAGCTGTCAGGTCTACAGTGGCCTTTTACCTTGAAATGGAGCCCAAGGTCGTGCCGCGAGAGAAACAGACGGCGACATCTGCGCACGGGACATATCCACGGGCGATCTGGGACGATGGTGCCCTGCTTGTAGCCATCTGGAATGAGAGCCCCGTACGCGAGAGCCAGCTCGCCCCGATCATCTGTTTCATGGGAGGTTAGCTCAGCAACGCAAGAAAGATGTAAGTCCATCAGCGCTGTTGCTTACTAAACCACATTTTGTACGGGCGATCCGGGTTCGCCATGTCGAACCGCTTTTGCGTGCCTGTGGGGGACAAGGGCGGCGGTCTGTCGCCGGGAAGCGAGTCGGGAACCGGCTTAGGTTCAGGGGCTTCAAAGTCGTCTTCATCATCGTCGTCGTCGTCGTCATCGTCGTCGGTAGAAATCGCCTTGTTTACAGCAGTCCTCCGGCGCGGACCGCCTCGTTGAGGAACCGTCCCTTTCAATTGAAACATGGCCCTGTAGTGCAAGCTAGGCTCTGCCATTGGCGCCTCGGCGAGACTCATGGGTTGTTTCGAAACAAGCAGCGCTGGCTTCGCATAGCCGCCCGAGGATTTTCCGTCCCCGACAGAGGAGTCGGCATAAGTGCCGAGATCGGACAGCGTGCCGTCCAGGTTATCGTTGAGGCGAACAGCACGGTGGGAATTCTACAAGTCATAAGCCGACGATTCAAGTCGCCAGAAGGGATCGTTAACGTACGCAAAAATGCTTCCCTAAGCCAGCTAGGCTCGGAAGCATTTTCCGGCAAGATCGGACAGGACATAGCCAAGGAAAGTCGGCGTTGTCTGACTTTTTATATCCGGCAGGGAGTAGAGCGCCAGCAGTGGGCACCGTCTGTCCTGATTCATCTTTGGAGCTAGTTTAGCGGAAACCTAAAAAAGAGAGGGGCAGCAGAAGAAGTCATACCTGTCCAAGACCTGTAGGGTTGGTCGTCGAGGGCCGATTTGAATATCTGCTGGATTTTAGGAGGGATGCTGATCTTGGTGGCTGGAGTAGTATGTGGGGTTGCTCGAGCATCGAGCGGACTGAATGGTTTCGATGAACCCTAGAATGGATTTGTTTAGACAAAGTTGCGTTTTGCTAATCCCTATTGAACTCTTCACTTACCATGGTTAGGTCTCGCTCCGAGTCAGCGATGAACGTTGCTTTGGTAGGATTTGCTTTGGCAGGATTTGGAGTAGAACTTGAAGATGCACGCGCATTGGCGAGGGTTGAGGTCGAAGTGAGGTGGATGGCATTATTTGCATCCGATTGAGAGAGGGACTCGGAACCAGAACTCGAATTTGTCCCACCCGACGAGACCTTGAGTCCCTGGATTCCTTGGAGTCCCTGGAGATTTGGGATGAAAGCCGCGTCGCGTCTGCCACCGCCGGTTGAAGGAGAAGCCGACGCCTGCCCGCCCGGGCTGCTCGAGCCAACTCGTTCGGTGGAAAGATTCAAAACCGGGCGGCCTGAAAAGGGAAAGGGCCCACTATGCCCGGTCCTTCTCATCTTGAAGACGGGACGCGCCCGTGGTTCACCCGGCGCCGTTTGATCGGATGCCCTTTCCCGTTTGGTTGACAGGCTGGGTGTCGGGGGACCCACATTGCTTTGTTCCCCCAACTGAGATTTCTGCACTGTGTCAGTGGTTGTACTGGTTGTAGTTGGCCCCGTCGGTTGGTTCGGTTGGTTCTGTTGGTTCTCAGTCGTTTGCGTGCCATTGCCATTGCCATTCCCATTCCTCCCATCGTTGCCGGCTGGGAGCATGGAAATGATTTCCGACATTCTCAAATTGTGGTCACCGTCTTCCCTCAATATGAAAGCCGGAAAGCAGCGGCATGTCTTTTGGACCGTCCGATGTGTCCACTGACACGGGGATTAAAAGAGCTGAACGCGTCAACGCGCTCTCCTGGCGACGCTGAATCGCTGATGCTCGTGGTGGGAAACAGTGGGGCGGATGGCCAATGCGTGTTTCCGCAACCTTAACTCGACTTCGTCTGGTCGTGACCTCTTGGTCGCAGGGTTAGGTTTCGAAAGTTGTTCTAGAATTCCGAGTGCATAATACACGCGGGGTTCAAAGCAAGTACTTTCAATTCTATTGTGACCGTTTCACCACAGGTTTCCTTATCCTTTTTTTTTGCATCTTGTCATCTTGGATGCCCATGGATGTTATCTACATAGACCCTAACCCTTATCCGGCCACCTTAAGACACGTTCGCGACAGCAACAGTGGGATCAACAAGGGGGGTTGAGGTGGGTTGCATTCATCGTGGAACGAGGTTTCCATGCTCTTACAAAGTATACCGGATCAATCAGCTGTGTAATTGAACCGTTTCAAGGCCTAGAGACACCCTCTGGTTCTACTGCGGTGTCTCGCAGCCGCCTTCCAAGTCTTCGCGGCTCCCTGTCCCAGCCCTTGAAGCTGTGTACCCCGCACCTCAGACTCGACAACCACGAAATACCCAAGAATGCAAGAATCACGGAAGCAAAAAGCGCAGATAGTCAACGCGCCATCTCGCCCAGACATCACCGGGAAGAAATCAGTCTTCCTCGCCGGTACCACAACCAAGACAGCGGGGCCCGACTGGCGTGAGAGCCTTACCGACGCCCTCTCCCACCTGCCCATCACCATCTTCAACCCGCTCCGGCACGACTGGGACAGCTCATGGCGAGAAGATGCTACATTCGCTCCTTTCCGGGAGCAAGTGGAGTGGGAACTAGATATGCAGGAGTGTGCTGACGTGGTTGTCGTGTACTTTGGCCCCGGGACGGATGCGCCCATCAGTCTGTTGGAGCTAGGGCTCTGCGCGAGGTCTGGCAAGGCGCTTGTGGCGTGTCATAGAAATTACAAGAAGCGCGGGAATGTCGAGATTGTTTGCCAGAGGTGCGGGATAGAGTTTCTGGATGTCACGGATGATCTTGCAGCGTCTGTCATCGGGAAGCTGATGGTGTTGTTCGGGGAGATGGAGGGCGCATGACTGGAGGACTGGAGGAGCCACCGGGATGGGGTGGAGGGCGAATCATCCATACCACCACGAATCGTTCCATCCAGCCAGCACTTGCTTCCAGCCCGACAAGTCAAGCGCCTGGCTCTATCGACAAGTTTCCGCCTGCTCAATGTGTCATCCTAGCGTCTGGGTGTTGGCTCGGTGTGTCAGTTAATCGATGTCGGAAGATGGTGTTCGTCGTATGTCGCGCCAATGGTACTCGAGGTCACAATTGGGGGTCGATTCTCCCGTCGATTCGGTGGGATGTTGTTCGATCAGAGTCAGGTTTGTGAAACTTGTCAATTCTTGTCACACGAGTATCCGCCGCGCAATCAGGGTCATCGGATCCAAATTGCCGGACACAGTAACCAAGCCCTGAGTCATTGTAAGCTGACAGTAACATTAGTTCTCCAAGTGATGGGTGATGGTTTCCGTGGCGGAGGCGCTGCATTGAGTTAAACCGATTGCTTGATAGAGCTTGTGGAACGCAGTTGACAGAATTGGGTTCGAGATCGATGCAAGAATTACTTACTAGAGAACTCCTAGAGTCTTTTAGAACGAGTGACTTAGACATAACTCCCCAGGTAAACACGTCGGCTTGGCGCGAGCACCTCATCCAATCGATTATCAGCGCCGCCTACTTGAGGCCTTGACATGCTGCAGACGCGTCGAGAGGGCCGTTGGCCGCTGGCCACACCCCAGGCGGCCCAAGCCCGCCCGAGCCCAACCTGCAAGGCGGCAACAGTTCCCGCCCGACTTGTCAGAAGGCAGCCCTCTGTCACAGCCAAGCAAGCGGGAATCACTCGGCTCCCCGTCTCACCTCGTGCTCGTGGGTGCTGATCCGCACTCCGTCTCGTCACTCTCATCACACTTGCACCGCAACCAACGCCCACATCCCTCACGATCGGCTCAAATGGCGGACACCGTCTTCGCAACCCTGACCCCCGCCAACACCCTTGCCAAGCTAGCATTTGACGACTTGGTCGGGACCCATGTTGCTGGGCTTCAGGAAAACCGGGCAGACGCCGCGCGCGCTGCCCTCCGTATCGTTGTTGAGCCGCAACCCAGGTACGACAGGCAGGTCTTTCTGCTCGTGCTGCAGCTCGCCCGGCGGCATGATTTCGAGGAGGACTCGGCGGCAGGCGACGCCAGCGAGACAGTCCCGGAGCCGGAATCCGAGATCGAGGAAGACTTCAACGAGAGGGGCATGGTTTGGGAGGGCCGTTTCCTGCTGGCCTTTCAGCCCAGACCCGCCTCGGCTCACCTCGGATGGACTGTTGGGAAGCGCGGGGTTGGGAACGGTCCCGAGCATGCCGACCTCCTCCTATGCACGAAATCGTTCGACAAGAAGCATTGCCTCGATCTTCGCAGCTTCCATGCCCGATTCAACTTCGCCCCTCACACCCGAGGCTTCAGCATCGCCCTCAGTTCCAGGCAGCCCACCGCCCAGCTCGCGGTCGACGGCATGCGAGTCAGCCGGAGCCTTCACCTCTTGAACAAGCATCGGATGGCGATATCATTTGGAAAGCTCGAATACGAGTTCAAGTACACGCCCTTCGCCAGTAGCCAGGAATTCGAAGCGCTTCGCGACAAGGCGATGAAGGACATGGGGGCTCTAGATCACGCCGATGTAGTAATCCCGACCCCACTTGCTACCAATGCAAGGACGATTGGTTCATGGACGGTGGGAAAGCCATTGGGCAGAGGCGGCCACGGCACAGTGTTCATGGGTACCAACGCCAACCACGACGTTGTTGCACTCAAGATCATGGACTCGACCGATAAAAACAGGGTTGTGGCGAATGAAGTCGAGATCAACACCGTGCTGACGGACCTCGCAGAAAAGGAGGACACTGAGGGCCGGATTTTACGGCAGAGAGAGGTGATCCACGGCGAGTATGATATCGTCTCGGTACACTGGCCGGTTGTGCCTATGACCCTCGACAATCTTGTCAGGAACCGGGGCAAGGGGTAAGTTCTTCACCACAACCCCGACCAACAAGCGCGCAGCTAATCTCGTAATTGCCCATCAGAGGGCCCACGGGCATGTCGGAGGAGGCCGCAGGCGTGTTCCGCGACGCTCTGTTGGGTGTCAAGTTCTTACACGACCGAGGCTGGATGCACCGCGACCTGAAGCCCACCAACATCGGCGTAGTCGGGCGGCTGCTGCGATGCGTTCTTCTTGACATCGGCACAGCCGAGTTCCTCGGGGACCAGAATGGCTCGGTACCGCCGACTCCGGGTGACGGAGGCACCATCACTTATCTCGCCCCGGAGCGTGAACTGCTGCCCTACAACCACTCGGTCGATATCTGGGCCTTAGGGATTGTAGGCTATGAGCTGACTTATGGTTGTCACCCGTTCAAATTTTTGGTAAATCCGTGGCGCGTCGGAGAAGTGCATGAGAAGCTGCGGCCCCAGTTTGAGCGGAAGTATGGCGAAGCCATGGACAGGTTAGCCAACGACGGCAGGAAGGCGCACCAGTCGCCGACCCCAGGCTACATACATCGTGAGTGTCTCCATCACTTTATCCACTGGCTGGAGAGCTTGTCCCAACAAAAGCGTGGCGGGTGCGACTGACGGAAACTTTCCAAACAGTTGGATCTCTCCTGATCAAGATGCTGAGGCACCCATGGGCACAGGGGAACTGTGAACCCCGCGTCGACATCGACGACGTGCTCTCTGACCCCGCTTGGAAGGGATTTTTAGACGCAGCTGTAGAATCCAAGCGGGCACGGCTCAACTGAAGAAAGCATGCAAAGGGCGGCACAGGGATGGATACTAGGTAAAAAGGTAGTTAGTACGCAGCCAGCACATTTACGCAGCAAGGGAGGGCGTGCTGGATTTAATGCCGCTGGCTAAGTTGCAGAGACAGTAATAAATGTTAGTGACATGGTGCAGACACGGCTGTGGTCGAGGACACGAGGAGTTCAATATGCACAGTACACAGTACAGTAAAGATATTACAGACAGTGCTGCTTGGAGCACGGAACTGGCAGCCCCACACAAACGACCTGGAAATTACAACACGCCAAACACGCCAAACACGCTCCGTATGCTCGAACAACACAACCACGGCTCTCAATCAACATAGGCCACCCGAAATTGCGGGCGACATGGTGGGCTCACCGGACAACCTCACCGGCAACGGCACCGACGCAAGCACGACGCCCTTGCCCAGCCGCAGTCCCGTGTCGCGCCCGCCGTCGGCCATTTGGCAGGAGAGGCTAGACCTGGCCAAGTTCCACAAGGAGCTTATAATGCGGCTAAACGTGCTTCAGTATCGTATAGAAATACGATTCGACTTGTACGGTGAAGCTGCCTACGAATACGCACCTGGCCACACCCCGCCCGAGATACGCGAAGAGAGCCAACGGAGGGGCGAGGCGTTGCTGGAAGAAATAATGGATCGCCCGACCTCGCCTGATGACAGCGAAGATGACCGAATTATAGCCGCCCAGCGCAAGGCCGACCGTGAGCTGCTCAGAGACGTAAGGGCCGCCATGGAGGAGAAGAAGCGCCGCCGGGAGGCCGAAGCTGCCGAAGCTGCCGAAGCAGCCGCCGCCGCAGAGGCAGTGAAGCCGCCGCCCGCCAAGAGACCCAAGACGGCGAGTACCGCTGTGCCGCCCCGACACGGCCCAAGACGATCGGCACGCGTTGTAGCGGCCAAAGCCGCACTCCAAGCGCCGAGGCGGTCGGCTCGATTAGCGACCCGCTCGGCACGCGCAAATGGATGATGAGCGTTCAGGCCTACAATGGCAACAGAGGAACCGGCAACTGTGTGTGGATTGGCTGATCTCTCTCGAGTGAGGACCTTCAGTTCGTCACCGTTACCGTTATCTGGCGGAACGCTTGACGTGACTTCATGTGCAGTTGCGGGCGTCACGTGAACTGGCGGCAGGCACGCGTGTGTTTTGTCCGCCCCGGCGTTCTCATCAGCGGCAGCGCTATGGGCCTCGTTATGGTGAGAACGAATGCGACAAGCAAGGAGGGCCTACTGCCGGTCGGTCCAGCGCAGTGGATGGACGAACGATCGTCCGCGGGGATGGAGCGTAAGGAGTCGGCGCCTAATCAACTCAGATCTAGGCTCACGGTCGGCGGGTACAAGAATGCCTTCTTCCCAAAAAAAGCTCTACCATCACCGCCACCGCATCTCCGGTTTCCTACTACCCACCAGAATTTGCCTGTCTCTCTTCTAGCCCATTGCTCTTGCCCTTCACTATGGCAGATATAAACTACAATGAGAAGTCGAATCAAACCCCCCTAAACAGCCCGGTCAGTCACCTTTGAGCAAGCTGACCGAGACTGGGCTGACAGGAGGACCGAGCAGGCTAACCCTCCGAATGACACAAACCCACCGGTGAGTCCTTTGTGCTAGCTGAAGCTAGCGGAGACCGGTCTGATAGGAGGAACAGGGTGACCCGAACGAAGATGTGGGTAAGGCTATCCCGGAGATGGCCAATCCGGCTGCTGATACCGCTGGCGGTAACGGAGGTGACAACTGCCCTGATTAGGGTACTACCGCCGGTCTTCCCGTGGGTACCAGTAACCCAGTGCCAGATGTTTGTCTAACGAGACGCAGGAGCAGGTTGAGCCTCAGGCGGCTAAGGCCACCGAGAAATTGGCCGAGGACGGTGATGCACCGGACGGCTCAAGCAACCACATAGACGTTGACAAATTCCCCAACTCCATAACCATATCTCCCCGAGAATTTTTTGGTAGAGAAAAAGAGTAGGATAGCACATCCGACTCTGTCATGACATTCACCTGAGGGAGTTGTTGTTCCTCCTTGTCTCTCGATCGGTATAGGGAGCTCCCAGGCCCTGATGGCGAGAGCACGTGTGGAGGAGCAAGCTCCGTCACAATGTGAAGAGTGGAGTTGGGCGGTCCAATGGGATATGTCGAATGTTACATTCATTTTCAGCCTTGCTCTCAGCCTTGCAGTGCCTAGGAGCTCCATCAAACGTGCCCAACTGTTTCCCCGCACTTTGCAAAATGGTTCGTCATTTCCGTTGAGGCTATGCTAACTTTGGGGGCTCCAAGGCAAGTATTAAATACTTGTCCCGCTCTACTAAACAAATCATTGAGCGCCCTAGGTTTTATCTCTTAATCGACTTTATAACGCAACCTATGATGGATATCTCGAAGATGCTGCGAATAAGGCCGCCTGGAGGAGGTGTACAGGACAGCACCCTCCAAAAGCTCACCGAGGATGCAGGGCGGCGTGAAGAGACTTGGAAACGAGTGGAAGAAGTGTGGCAGGGAGAATATTACACGTGCGCACGCAGCGAACTTGATGAAAGCATCGTGTACGAATTTATAAAGGCTTACGTATGTATACACGCATTCAGACTCAGAGTCACTTCTAACGGCGAATATAGGGGCGAGCTGTACATGAATGGGCTACAAGTTACAACCTTAGCATCGTTCACATCCGTACGCGAGGTCCAGTTCTGTTCAAAAAGGGCTTAACAACCACGCCCTTCACCACGTCAAGCGGATTCGCCGTGGTTATCCCATACCCTTCCCGGGATTGCGAAGTCCAGTACTTTCCTAACAAGTATGACCAGACGATGTATAAACACATCGATTGGCTGAACCCGGTCCTCCTACCCGAGAATGCGGTGCTCCTTCTCCTGAACGGCGAGATTAAGTTTCAACTGGTCATTTTCGATTGCAAGGATGCGGGAGCCCGATATCAGGACTCCATGGTTGACGGAACGGACAATGTAACTCCCCGCTTCAGTAGGGATCGAAACTCTGAGGATCTTGGAAAGAAAATGACTCCCTGCAAGATGTGTGGCGGCATAGGGAAAAATGGTGGCTTCGACTGCGGCCCTTGCGATGGTACGGGCAAGGAGTGATGACGATCACATGGTCTCGTTGAACGAATGGAGAGACCTGACTCCCAGGATTATCTGCATTCCTTGGCGTCGACGGGTTTATGGGGAATTCACAGCAGAGACAATCGAGGACTGTTTGGTTCTGCCCTCCCGTGAGCTGTGCTTGGGTGATGACATCGCACAAGACGGTTCACTGGCTCATTGACTCATTCCCACTGGCTCATTGGCTTACTGGCTCACTGGCTCATTGACTCACTGGCTCACTGGCTCACTGAGCGGCCACAGTTCGTGTCGAGGCTCGCAACTGAGCCGAGCTGCCTGGGGATGCCCGATGGGAGCCATAGGGGAAGCGATTTGTAGCAGTCCTATCTCTGCTACCTGCAGATGGCTCGGCCTACAATTGTTGTTGGTCGGATGGGCTTGCCGTTGACGGGTGTTGGCTCCAAGCCTTGCCCTCACACCTCGACTTTGAAGAAGAGGGTCGGTCCCAAGGCTAAATGGCAGGTAAAATGACTGAAATGGCCCGTGCTCCTGTGCTCCTGATGTGGCTGAATCGCGCCATCATTGCGGGGCCCAAATGCGGCGGGGCCCCACTCAATCGATTTTGAGTCACTGAAACGAACACTTTGGCACAGCAAGCCGCAAGCCGACCAAAGATGACATTTTGACTCATCGTCTGCCAACTGCCAACTGCCAACCTGACACGCTGACCTTTTTTTAAAGGTCCCGACTCCCGATCCCGATAAGCATTTGGACCCCTGCCATCGACAAGGCTGAATGCGCGGCCTGACTGGGATTCGAACCTTCTTCTCTTCTTTCAACCCACTTCCATTTCAAGCTCGGTCCCGCTTCTTTCAGTACCGACATTTTTCAATGGCTGCCATCACGGTCCACAATTCTCTGAAGCCCGGCGCACCGGTGCCCTTCACACCCAGGGAACAGGGCAAGGTCTCCTGGTACGCCTGCGGTCCGACCACGTACGACCTAAGCCATCTCGGCCATGCTCGTAACTATGTCTCGACCGACATTATCCGCCGCATTCTGATGCATCACTTTGGCTTCAATGTCAACTTTGTGGTGCGTTTTTGAAACTAGATCTCGGAACAAGGACAAATCATTGACGAAACTCAGATGAACTACACGGATGTGGATGACAAGGTTGGTTCAAAACTCTCTTGATAGCTCCGGCGGCGGTGACCTTACCCTTGCAGATCATTATCAAAGCCCGGAGAAAGCGACTGCTCGAGCTTGAGAGGGAGAAACCCTACACCCCGGAACAACTTCGGGACCTTGTATCCAAGGCGTTCCAACTCTACGCGAGCGGCAACCTTCCCCTCCTGGTTGCGGCGGACCAGGCGGCCCTAGACGAGCACAACTACCTGGAGCGGAGAGATGCCGCCTATGGTGGCGTTCTCGCTGGTGGTACCCTGTCGGGAGAGGGCAAGCCCAGCGACGCCGAGGCCAAGGTGAAGATGCACATTAGCGCCATGAACTCGGCAGCCGAGTCTCTCAAGAGCGGCTCCGGGTTTGACGGCGCCGAAGACATCCTTCTTCCCTACCTCGATTCCCTCTACAAGGAGACCATCGACACGAGCGACCAGACCATCTTTACCGATCTCACTCAAGCCATGGAGAAGGCCTTCAACGACGACATGGAGGCTTTGAATGTGCTCCCCCCGGATGCCGTCACGCGCGTGACCGAATACGTGCCGCAGATTGTCGCTTTCGTTGAGCAGATCATTGCCAAGGGGTTTGCGTACGAGGCCAACGGCTCGGTCTACTTTGATATTGCCGCTTTTGAAAAGGCCGGCAACAACTACGCCCGGCTGCGCCCCGAGAGCAAGAACGACAAGGCCCTGCAGGAGGAGGGTGAAGGTTCGCTGTCTAAGAGCTTGGAGGGAAAGAAGCGGTCCGGCGACTTTGCCTTGTGCGTCTCCTACTTTTTAAGTGGGAGCTTGTCACTAATACCCGTTTAGGTGGAAGAAGTCGAAGCCTGGTGAGCCGTACTGGCCGAGTCCCTGGGGTGCAGGTCGCCCCGGCTGGCACATCGAGTGCTCTGTCATGGCCTCAGACAAGCTCGGTGAGCAGATGGACATCCACTCCGGTGGCATTGATCTCGCTTTTCCCCACCACGACAACGAGTTGGCCCAGAGTGAGGCGTACTTTCACGAGTGCGGCAAGGGGGAGCACACCTGGGTGAACTACTTCTTGGTGAGCGATCCTGGTTTGGCCCGTTTTGAGTTTCTCTAACAAGTATTACAGCACATGGGCCATCTTTCGATTTCGGGTATGTTGAGTAGCTGTGCCCTGGAAAACAAGGCTGACAATCACAGGGAGCAAAATGTCCAAGAGTCTCAAGAACTTTCAGACAATACAAGATGCTCTGGCGACGACCTACACTGCTCGCAACATGCGCGTGGTGTTCCTGATGGGTCGGTGGAACGACGGTGTCGAGATTTCCCCAGACATGCGGAAGCAGGCCGACAACTGGGAGAGCACCGTTGACGTGAGTTTACCGAGTCAAGTTGATGGAATATTGCTGACAGCCCTCAGAACTTCTTCACCAATATCAAGGCAAAACTGGCCGAGGCTGGGTCCGCAGACGGAGTTAAGGATCTGTCTCTGGAGGAGGGCACGGGTAAGGAGCTACTCGAAGAGCTTGAGCAGTCCAAGAAGGACCTGGATACGGCGCTGCGCAACTCGTTCGATACCCCTGGCGCCATGCAGGTTATTCTGCGGCTCGTCAGGAACGCCAACATCTACATGAACAAGTCCGCTGGGCCCAGCCTTCAGGCGCTCGAGACCGTCGCCCGCTGGGTGACCAAGATCGCCGGCATCTTTGGCCTCGACGCCACTGCACGGGCTCCGTACGACGGCCTTGGCTGGGGCTCTGCCGCCGCCGCTGCCAACGTCGACCCCCAAACGGCCGTCAAACCGTATGCGGCGGCCTACTCCAAGGTCAAGACCGACGTCCAAGCCCTCAACCTTACCGAGGCTTCGGTCAAGTCAGCGCTCGAGCAGCAGACCCCCGAAGCCGAGTTCTCCGAGCTCGAGAAGAGCGGCGAGCGCGATGTGGAGAAGCTGGCCATGCCGTACCTCCGTGCAACCTCGCGTCTGCGCGACGAGCTGCGCGCCGTTGTCGCGAACCTCGAGCCCAAGAGCAAACAGGCCGTGCTCGCGCTGAGCGACCGCATCCGCGACTACGACCTGACCGACCTCGGCGTCCAGCTCGACGACCAGGTCGACAAGCCCAGTCTGGTCAAGTTCGTGCCGGCCGCCAAGTTGATTGCCGCGCGGGAGGAGAAGGCGGCGCAGCTGGCGGAGAAGGCGAAGCAAAAGGAAGAAGGTATGTGATCCCGCTCCGGCAAGTGTGACAATTGACTGACGAGTTGCAACAGCGCGCAAGGCTCGGGAGAAGGCCGAGGAAGAGAAGTGGGCCAAGGCCAAGGTGGCGCCGCAGGACATGTTCAAGGGCGACGCCAAGTACCAGGAGTGGGACGCCGACGGGCTGCCGACCAAGCTGGCCGACGGCAGCGAGGTGCCCAAGAGCCAGGTCAAGAAGCTCAAGAAGGAGTGGGAGCGGCAGAAGAAGCTGCATGAGGAGTGGCAGGTCAAGTTTGGCAGTGCTTAGAGAGGGCTCGTTAGTTTAGAGTTATCTTTACTTCGTACATCTGTTGGCACCTTGTTAAATTTTTATGTGGCATCATAAGCCCAGTCCTGGTAGGTTTCAAGTTACAGCTTTTGTCATGTCTTTGACGTCTCAACGCTGGTTGTCTCTGCCTGATAACAGCCACAGTCGTTCAAACTTCGTCGTTGACTTCCCCGATGCTCTGTACGCATTGAGATTGAAGGCAATACTAAATAGATTTGTCAAAGACCCTTGCCAACATGGCCGGGTAGAATACCATGATGTATCATATACACGTCATACATGCATTCAACATCACTTCAGTTCACATCCATCTTACACACAGGTAATTATCCTCCAATCCGCAAAAAAGCCACCCAACCCTGAACCAACTCCCATAGTCCAATGCACCCCTAAAAAGAACCAAAGAAGAAGAAAAAGAAGAATAAATTAACTCCCCCACTCCTCCTCCCTCCACAAAACCGCACTGTTCACCCCATTCTCCGCATTCCCATACGTCAGCGCATTCTTCAGCCAGCAATCCTGCGACGGCGCCTTTGCCTGGGCCCCCGCGGGCCGGAACACGGCCGCCACGCACCCGGCCTGCGCTGCGCACCGGTCGATGCAGTCCTCGAGCGAGGCGACGGTGATGTCGAACTTGGTCAATTGCGAGCCGAAGGCGGAGTCGGTGCTGCCATCGCCGGACGGGAAGTTGTGGTCGCAGAGGATGCGGTAGGTGCGGGTTTTTTGGGTGGTCGGGGTGTAGAGGAGCTTGTTGGAGGCGGGGCAGGATGGGGTGCCGCTTACGGTGGGGAGGGCGGTGGAGGTGGGGGAGGTGGTTGTTGAGGCGGTGGTGGTGGTTGCGGTGGGGGAGTTGGAGCTGGAGTTGGAGGAGTCGGAGGAGTCTGTGGGGGAGGAGGATGATTGTGGTTGGGATTGGCTGCTGGGAGGTCAGTTAATCGGGGTTGATGGATTTGTGTGGTGGGTAAAGATGGTCCTCACTCCTTGTCAAAGGCTGTCTTGATGCTCCCTGACGCGACGCCGCCCAGGATGCCCGCCAGCGCGATAATGATTGCCAACGCGATCAGGACAACCCAGATGATGGGCCGCCTCCACCAGGGCCGGCGCTCCTGGTACTCCTGGCCATCGGTCTCGCTCCAGGCCTGCCGCAGTGAGTGCACGCCGGATGGGCGTGGTATTCCGGCGGCATGGTGAGGTGCATGGTGTGTGTGGTGCGCCTGAGGTACGTGGTGTGGACAGTGGTCTGAGCAGCCCTGGTGTGGTGCCTGTGGTTGTATGCGCGCGGGGAGTGACACGGCCGAGGGTGTCACAGATGACCCGGCGGCCGCCACCTCCGGGTATGTCTTTTCATATTGGTGCGTATCGTGGTCCCCTGGTACGACCTCGGGATAGCAGTGTTGGGTGGTTTCGGTCGGGATCAGGCCGTCGTGGTACACGGGTGGCGCCGGCGACTGGGCCGTTTGCCGGACCGTGACGGCCTTGAAGTTACTCATGAGTTTGAGCATGGTTGGGTCCGGGCCGGTTGGCTGGCCGCACTTGGCAGCGTTGGACCGTTGGTTCGGGAGCGGGAGCGGGAGCGGGGAGCCGGCGTCCAATTGGGACAAAGGAAAAGGGCGAAAGAGGAAAAAGAAGAAAAAGAAGGGCAGTCCGAAGAGAAGTTCAGAAGGAAGGGAAGCACATGGTCATTTCTCTCAAACATTCACTGGAAAGTCGAAAACCTGAAACCGAAGCTTCCGGAGACCCAGGCTCCAAGTGTGCACGAGGCGAGGACTGCACAGGACAGAACGCGAAAGCAAGATTCCATTGTGCAACCTTCTGAGTAAAGAAGGGGTGCGGCACCCAGCAAGGCTGCAACCCTCATCTCTTGCGAGTGGACCTTAGCGCTGGTGAAGCCGAGCTCGCCGAATAAAAGTCGAAACCCGCCGGCTCTGGCCCCGCCCGTCTGTGGCCCGTGATGTGTGCTTGCTCTTGCTCTTCCCTTGCTCGAGCCCGGTTCTGTCGTGCCAATGGCCCCATCTGGCCGGGGGTACCTTCCTGATTGAGGCGATCCACACAATTGACCGGCGGCGATGCGACGGCACTGCGGGCGCACCTGCATTAGCGTAGGATGATCGGCTGCAAGTTCCAAGAAGGAGCGATAACCAAGAATTAGCGCACGATGGAGCTGTTTGGTTCCTAAATTAGGGTGTGGCAGTTCAGCATGCAGCGCAGCGGTTGCGCCCGTGGCTTGGATGTTTCAAGTTTCAGGTGTCGAGCTGAGAGCAGCTGAACTTAACTACCAAACGTTTCTCCCGAAAACAAAAGCATACATAACTACTTCGTAGATGGAAGCCATTTCTTGTCAAACGATTGTCCAGCCTTACTCGGCCTTGTCAAATGATCGCCCAACCTCACTCGGATCTTCGTTCTGCAAAACTTGTAGCCAATACGATTTGGTGTGGCGCACCTCCGCCTCTCAGCTCTCAATCCTTCGAGGTTCTCGGATGACGATCCAAAAAGACTAACAGACCAAACATTTCGCGAAGTCCACTCATAATCCCTAAGTCCGAGACTCCGAGACAACACCAGCAAGTGCAGTGATGGCTGTGATGCAGCCGGATACCAATACTTGCACACCCAAAGCCAATATCCCCATCCCTACTAGTTACACACGGTTTTGCAGACGCTTCAGATAATGTGTACGTGCTCAACGTTGGGGAATGAAATTGCGTCAAAAGTAGCGATGAAATGTTCAAGTCCTTTCCTTCTAAAACTGATTATTGCGTCTTTCCAATATACTCTACGATGTTTATAGGCCGATTTTTTCAGAGTTGGCAAATTCTTGGTTTTCATCCCTGAGTATTCGATGTCGACCAAGTCTGAGACATCCCCCACACCCTCGTCATGATGACCTCTTCCAAGCCTGGCATGACATCTTGGCAAGTTGGCTATCCTTTAGATCAATGTCAGCTATCAAGCAGATGAACTCAACTATTAGCAGTCCCGAACATGCACCATCGTAGGGAGTTTACCAGTTACAACCGACATCTCATCTTCCTATCCCAGACTCTTCGCCTCTCAGTGAGCTGAACACCGGCATCATGGACGCCAAGAAGCAAGACATGCCGGTCGTCCGCATGATGGTCCTCGAAACAGACCAGCCTCATCCCGACACCATATCCGACCGCGGCACCTTCGGGGAGATCCTCCACCAACACTTTGTCGAAGTCGGCAAAGCCCACGATCCGCCCCTCGGTATTGAGACCGATACGAGATACATCGTCACCGAAGAGGGAGGCACTATGCCGAAGTATTCCGACTTTGAGGGTTGCCACTCTCTCCTGATCACGGGCAGCATGTACAGCGCCACAGGCGACAACCCCTGGATCCTCGAGCTCCTATCTCTTCTAAAAGGTTCTTCCCCAGACCAACCCAAACCCACCTCTTCCCACCTACATCCTCACTAACCCCCCCTTTATCCCCCCAGAACTCTGGCAACACCACCCCAACATGCACTTCTCCGGCGTCTGCTTCGGCCACCAAATCCTCTGCCGCCTCCTCGGCGCCCCCATCACCTCGGCCGCCCCAACCGACTGGGAACTCGGCCACACAAAACTCACCCTCAACCCCCTCGGCCAGCGCCTCTTCAACACCTCCTCCCCCACCATCCACCTCCACCAAATGCACCAAGACCGCGTCGCCTCCCCTCCCTCCCCCTCCACCGCCAATGGCCTCCTCTCCCCTGACACACGAGTCGAAGTGTGGGGACATACTGACCATACCCCGATACAGGGGGTGTATATCCGGGGTAGGTTGTTTACGTCGCAGGCGCATATGGAGTTTGATGCCGGGATGGTGAGGCGGCAGATTGAGGTGCGGGTGGAGAAGGGGATGATTGAGGATCGGGAGCATGCGGCGAGGGCGGCGGAGACGGGGGAGTTGGAGCATGATGGGGATGTGTTGGCTGCGGCGCTGTTGCGGTTTTTTCATGGGGATGATGAGGGGGTTGAGTAGGGGGTGTGAGGTGGGGGTGGTGGTGGGGGAGGGTGGAGGGATGTGTAGCCGTAGGTGTGTCTACTGGTGGTCATGGTTACTAGAAATTGTAGTAGTAATTAAAGCCCCACACCAGCGCTACAAATGTCCTTGTGTCTATGCAAAAAGGGCACACTTCTCGCTCTGGTGGGCTATTATTATGAGGAACGGTAGTTAGTTAAAGGAGGTCATCTCTTTACGGTGACAGTGATGTTAGTACCCCCAAACTCTTGGACCCAAGGTTCAGCAAGAGCCAATAAAACTTTAATGATGGCTTGAGAGGCCTGGTACTTGAGAACATAGTAGGATGCACCAGCAGCTACTCATCATACTTTGTACTAAAGTTGGGTATAGTATATTTCATAGATCATGATAGATGTAGCGCTACAAAGACGGTATCGCTTGCTCATAACGAATAGCGTGACAAGACCAAGCATTCAAACAACCTCCTAATCCTCTCAAGCTGTTTCCCCCTTCTCGGACACCACATTCACGGGGGCCGACTGGGCCCCACGGTTCTTGGATGACCCCCACCTGCCGGCAAAGAAGTCGGCCGCGCCCCGGCGCAGATTTCTCACGTTCTCGGCCACGATCTCGGACGTGGGCCGCTCGAAAAGCAGGTCGATCTCCTCGAGTGTCTTGTCCTTGGTCTCGGGCATGAACAGGAGTTGGTAGATCCAGCCGACGACGGCGATGCCGCCGTAAAAGCCGAGTGTCAGGCCCGTGCGGGTCATGGCATTCTGCATGGCCGAGAAGTTGTACGTGACGACAAACGAGGCCAGGAACAGCAGCGAGGCCGAGGTAGTCATGCCGTAGGACCGCAGGTAGGTCGGGTACACCTCGGACGGCACCACCCACGTCAGGCAGGCGTAGCAGCCGAAGAAGCCCATGTAGAGGATCAGGCCGATGAGGTAGGTGGCCTCGGCGGCCTCGAGGTTGGTCGTGAGCGGGATCTGGTAACTCGCGCCGATGACGACCAGCCCGACGAAGAAGCCGGGAAGCATGGTGTTGGCCCAGAAGCGGCGGCCGTAGCGCTCCATGAGGAGGACGGCCGGGATGGTGCCCAGCAGCAGGGAGCCTCCGCCGACGAGCGACATGTAGTTGGCCTGTTCCTTGTCGAAGCCGATCTGGTTCATGAGCACCGACATGTAGTACATGATGGCGTTGACACCCGTCAGCTGGCCCAGCAGGATCATGATGTTGGCGTAGATCAGCGCGCGGCGGGCGCGCGGCACCGTGAAAAAGTCGAGCCAGGGCATGGTCTTGTTGACAGCGCTCTCGGCGACGACGCGGGCCTCGTCCTGGACGGAGGCCTTCATGACGTAATACTCGCGGCGCGACTCACGATCGGCGACGCCGCGGATACGCTTCCACACGCAGTAGGCGTCCATCTCGCGGCCCTTGTGCATCAGGAAGCGCGGCGACTCGGGCAGGAACAGCATTCCGATCAGCATGATGGTCGAAAAGACGAGCGACGAGCCCAGGATGTAGCGCCAGTTGCCGGGCACGCGCAGGAACATGGCCGCCACGGCGTAGCCGAGAACCTCGCCGAGCGCAATGTTGAGCTGGTACAGCGACACCAGGTTGCCGCGCACCTTGCTCTCGGCCGTCTCGGCCACGTAGACGGGAACCGTGCCTCCCTCCAAGCCCACGCCCATGCCGAGGACCACACGTCCAGCGATGATCATGCCTAAGGGGTTGGGTGTTAGATAAGTAATTCAATGTCAGGACTCAAAGGGCCTTGGCTTACCATAGTTGATGGCTCCGGCCTCGAGTGCCGCGCCGATTGTGTACAGGATACAAGAAATGATAATCGACCACCGGCGACCCGACCACTCGTTGCAGGGCGACAGAATCAGGGCGCCACCGACGGCGCCGAGCGGCATGGCGGCATTGACGAGACTGTTCTGTCTCGTGTCCAAGCCCAAGTCGTTGGGCAGGAACAGGTTGGCGCCCGAGATGGTCGACTGGTCGAGGCCCGAGAGCAGGCCACCCATGGACGCGACGGCGACAATGACCCAGGTAAAGTGCTTTGGGTTCTTGAATTCGATGTCCAGAAAGCCCTTGCGCAGCCCGCCCTGCGCCGCGAGTTCGGCTTCCATTTGGTCGATGAAGGCGTCGACCTCCTCGTCGCTGGGCTGGCCCGGCGCGAGCGCAAAGTCCTTGTCGTCCTGGATCATGTCCGGGTGCTCGACCTGAGCGTCACCGACCTTGGCGCCCATGATCGGTGAAGAATGAAGCTGCTACTTTCGTGGTGGTGAAGGGATGAGGTTGAGAGGCGGAGTCGACGAGGCGCTTGAGTTTGGGATGAGAGGTCCGGAAACATGAAGACAAGCGGGAGGCAGGAGGAATATACATATGTAACGGCACTTGGGGCAAAACGGAGCTTCCCGTGTTCCCAACCTGGAACAGTTCACGCAAGCCAGCTAAATGTTTATCCCATGGCCCCCTGCACCTTGGTCAAAACGAAAGAACCATAGACGCGTCGTTGCTGGAACGAACAAGGAAGTTGGTGCCGAGATACCAGCGATGCTATACCCCATTCTCTCCGCCAAGTCCCCAGCTGGGGCCCCAGAGTCTCTCCACGAACCCCAACTTCTCCAGTCCCATCCCCGGGTTTGTTGACGTGCTCCAGGTTTGGGCCATCTGGAGATCTGGACGAGGGTCGGGGCCCCCGGTGAGTGCCAAGGATGAGGCTCCATGGAGCGGTCCGAATGGACGTGGACCCCCCTGGCTGTCAAAGGCGACCAACGCTTTCGCCGCGCCGGTAGTTGGCCGGTTCTCGCCCGCGCCGGTAGTTGCACCGCCCGCCAAGATGGGCACCATCTGACTGCCGTCCGTCCCTACTAAACTAAAGTCTAACGCTTGCTGAGGAATGAACCGTCATCAAAGTGTCTATTAGTCTTAAAATTCCATAACCACAGAACACTCACTCGTCTGATAGACCACACTGCGAATCCCCTGAATCCTTCCTGTCAAAAATGGCACCTGCGACCATCCCTGCATGCGCGTTTTTGACAGGAAGACGTGCTCGAGAACGTGTTGCCACACTGTTATCCGAAGCTCACCCGAAGAGGAATTCTTCGGCGATCATGGCCGTTTTCAGCCCTGTGGGGACGGTTTGACGTTGCCGGTGGCCGGTTTCCGCACGGAAATGTTCCAAAGAGTGGGACCGGCAACGCCGTGCCATGTCCACAACGACCAACGACCCCTCCATCGTGTGGCCCACTCTGCCACCGAGAAAGCGCCGGGTGCTCCGTAGGTTGGCAGGTTGGCTATTGAATATCGAGTTTGCTAAGACGACTCCGGACGAGTGGCTTGAGCCAGTGCTTCTTGCGATAAAAGTCAGCCTGCGACAACGGCGACTCATGTCAGGAATAGGCTGCGGCCGGCCATTGGCTCGAGATTGGGACACGGGCACGGAGTATCCCGGATTTTGATGTGAGAAGTCTAGACGGACATTGGGCGGCGATAAGCTCAAGTTCAAGATGTCGACCTTCTGTGTTTGATTTGGGTAACAAGCAACAGCATGTTTAGGTAACTATTAACTATCTCCACATCCTTGGCCCTGCGGCCGCGACTCCTGATGGCACATGCTGTCTCCTCAGTTGATCTGAGGGAGAGAAAATAACTAAAATCTACTCGACAAATGCTGGCTCCGCAATGCAACAATGCAAGGTCGTAATGGCATAATGGCATGGAGAAAAACGTATTGGGCTAGAACCCGGCGAGAACTTGAGAGGTCGGGACGGTCCGAAACTTAAAAGTCCCATAGAGTTCCAAAGGCGTGCAATCCAGCTGCAAAGAGGCCAAAGGTTAGTTATCGTTCGGCCATGTTATCACGGGGTATAACAACATACCCGCAGCGCAACCCTGCATCATCTCGTCGTTGCCCTGCAAGTTGGATGTGATAAAGATGACCTCAGCGCCGAAGCTGTCCCACACCTCCTTGAGCAGCTTCACGCTGTCGGGCCTCCCTCCCCTCTTCTTCGAGTCCCAGAGGATCATGCGATCGGGCGGGATGTTGTCGTAGATGAGGCGTGTTATCGTCGGGCCGAATGTCTTTTCTTGGTCCGACCCGATCCAAATGAGGAACCTGCGACATGCTATTGTTAGACGCCACACGTCTTTATTGTTTCAAGTTTCAACAAGGGGCCTGGGCCTACCAATCTGGGCTCTGGATGCAAGTGGACAGCGCCGCCCCGATACCGGTGCCCGTACAGATGCGGATTCCCCGCTTAAACATGGCGGAGGCGTGCCCAACGCCGGCTACGTATTTGGGAACTCCGTGTTAGTGAACATGTCCATTTTCGGCAACACCGACAACCAGGCGGCAGCAGGGCTGGCAGTACTCACCGAACTTGAGCTCCCGCGTCCACACCGTCTTGGGCGGGTTGACAATCAGGCCCCTAGTGAAGTCGCCCTGCAAGCCGCAAATCATATAATGGCAGCCGGATTTTCGGCCCTCGCTGATGATGCCAAAGGCGTGGTATTCCATGATGGACGTGCGGCTGATCCGTCCGAGGAGACCTTGCTGCATGCCGCGCTCGAACTTGAGAATGGCGACCTTAGGTGACGGCTAAATTGGCCCCTGTCAGTCGACTGACTCGACGCACGCTCTGGGGGAGTGGGGGGGGCTGTGGGGGCCAACTCACAATCTCGACTTCCACCTGGACTTCTCGAAGCGTTACCCAGGGAATGAGGACGCTACGAAAAAGACATTAGTCAGCTGTCGTTAGTAGTAAAGGTGTTGCGGGCGATAACCTACAAGATCGTCATGAAGACGGCGAACCACAACTCCTGCGCGCTCAGCAGAGTGTTGGCGTCGCTCCTCCATTCTCCCCGCTTGATGTCGTAGATGTTGCCTAGGACCACAAAGACCCAGGTGGCTGCAATGCCCAGCCATCCGATGAAACGGTGGTACCTCTCGAACGTGTTGTGGTAGTTGCTAATTATGAGTTGTCAGCCTCAATCTCGACATGCAACAACGACGTATTGAGTGAGTCACGAACTTGCGAATCCACGGAAAGGCGCTCAAAACCGAGATGATGACAGCGACGTTGGTGATGACGCCCGTCGCAATCACTGAGCTATGTTGCACCGCCCGGTACCTGATGATATCGACGATCTTGTAGATGAGCCAACTGATGATTGATACCGTCAGTGCGGGGATTCGGGGTACTGCAGTTCTAGGCATTTACTCACGCAGCGCCGGAAAGCGCACAGCCCGAGTGGATGCCTCCGACGTGTTGTAGAATTGAGGTCACGGCCAACTTGATGCAAAGCGGTGCCCACTAAACGCAGGAGTTAGTCATCCATTATCGCTGACAAAGAAAGAGAAGGGGGGATGTAGTACACTTCGCAGCCCATAGATCGAAATGAGATACAAGAACCTCAAAAACAGCTCATTGCGGAAGAGTACCGCGCAGAGCAGGTTCCCGAGCACGATGGCACCGAGATGGTTCTCGGCGTAGGGGAAGCGGCCCAGCGCCGCGAGGATAATGCCCGTGAGGTTGAGCAGCGTGACAAAGACGAAGAACTTGCGGTATGTGCTGAACCAGAGCTGAAACCGGATCCATCTGCTGGCCTTCGGTTTGGGTGGTGCCGCCTTCTTTGCCGGCGCTGGCGGTGGTGTTACTGTAGCATCGGCCGTCGAGGACGATGATTTGAGCGCCTTCTTCTCGTCGATGTGGGCTGTGGGTGGTGTTGCAAGCACTGATGATGTTGATGTGCTATCGTACATGCCCTTTTCCGCGTCGTCGAGCGCGGATGATGGGATTGTGGTCCCCTCAGGGAGGGCTTGTTCGTGATGTGACCATTCCGGGTGGGGGGCCATGGCGAATTCGCCGTTAGGCAAGGGCCAGACTGAAAGGGGAAGGATGAAGGAAGAGAAAAGACTGGGTAGGGCAAGGCAGCTGAGCTAGAGAATGAGGCTATGGCCGGTCAGATCTCGATCGAGTCGTGAGCTTTAACTGAAGTTCAGAATGTGCTCAGCTGGTGGTGGCCTTGGGGAAATCGGAGAGGTGGCCCGTCTTGAGCATCGATGGCGAGACTCTGAGTGTGGAAAGGATCGTATGAGACGAGACTGGGCGCGCTTCACCGACCCTGGAATTTCCCACAGCGTTCCCTGGCCCAGAGCCGCAACGTCGGTTGCAGGTCCCGATGAGTAGTGGCCAAGACGGAGTGGAAGGCTGGAGGGCTAGATCTGGGTTCTGATACTACCTAAGTAGTCATTCCCGGAACAGGAACTTTGAGAGGCGGTGCCCCCCATGTTTAAAACAACCACGTCGGACACCAAGCCATCTGATGATCGGCGGGTCCCGAAGGTCTAGACATGATTCACAGGAACGGCCGAAATGCCATGTACGAATCTACGAAGGAGCAAATAACACGCTCCAGATAGAGTGTCGACATACAATGGACAAGCATCCCGCATTACGCCCCAAACAAGGAATGCCGGGAAGGGGTTCGTGGGGAAGACCCCGGACGCGGCAGCCGTTGGAGCAATTGCCGCCGCTTCGGTGTCTGTACTACTTGGTAGCTATCCCGATTAGGGTCTCTAGAAAATATTTCAGCCGAGATTGGTCCTTTTTTGTGCCGCCCTCGTGGATAGCGCGCGCTGATGTCACAGGGACGGGATCGTGCCAAGGAGGGGGCTACTTCGATGGCTGGGGGCTAATACCGCCAGAAGCCCCGATTAGCCATATTACCCCCGAATTCGACGGCGGAATCTAAGCATCCGCGCGGCAACATGTGCGAGGATCCGGGTGCCAGAATTTTCAGCGGACGCTGCGGCAGGCTAAGTAGATTGACCCGCCTCTATAATTCCCTCGGACGAGAAGGATGCCCAACCACCGCCGCGCTGAAAGTAAGCCTCGCGATGTTTGACGTTGTAAACAACACCAGCCTTCCGAATCGCATGGACACGGTGTATACTACGAGAGTATTAGCGGCAGTGGATCACTACAAACCACCTCTAAAGCCCTTAGAGTCACCTCAGCATAGACCGTACTACGAGACATCATTTCCAACTCTATTTTCTTGTGTGTCTTGGTATGGGTGGTGGTGTACCCACCAACGACGGGATCACCAGGCACCATCTCCTCTCCCGCCTCACTAAGAAAGCTTCTCGGCCCTGATAACCTGGAAGTGGAGCCAGGGTAGGATCGATCACGGAGCTGTTCTTGCCAAAAAGCCGCAAGAGGCCGGGTAATTACTCCATTAAGTAAGGACCCGGTCTTGCGGCCACCCCTAAATCTGGCCACCCCTCAGCCCAAATGGAAAAAGCAGCGAAAACACACCATGTTAGAGTACATACAATGCACCACAAAAACTAAAATAAAATACAGTTCTTTCAAGAGATTGTAGAAAATTGGGCAATAGGTCTCCCTACGGTCTTATAAATTTGATTCCATTTTTTTTTTGAAGGAGACAGGGCTATTACAACAATCTGTTAGTGCACACACCTTGTGCAATAACATTCACTAACATCTTAAAGTTGCTAATAACTCCCACCACAGAACATGCATTACAATATACTTTCACAGCAAGGTTCTCCGTATAATACTGCTCAGGTTTACCTAGGTTAAAATGTATTTTGCATTGGGTATTTGTACCGTCTTTGAGGTTGGCGTTTCTTCATACCTAACTTGGGGGTGAGCTCTGGAAAAATGGCCAAATTTAGGGGTGGCCGCAAGAACCAGGTCCTGACTTACCACCGGAATGGGTCCATGTCGAGGCCCGGAAGTGGGGGTCAGGGTCGGATCGGTCGCGGAGCTGTTCTTGCCAAAACCGCCAAGAGGACTGGAAAACTCATGATGGGGGTATGGCGAGGTGAAGATGACGACTACAGACGTGGCTGAAGCCTGTTCAGTGTCGGGAGATCCCGCAGAAACCTGGTTGCCGATCCTGTCCGTGTGGTGAAGGGACAGCCTTTCTGGATCTTACGTTCAAGGTATCATCAACCCGCGGTAGTTCGACCATTGCTCACCTATGTAGGAAGTACCGGTGTTCCCCAGACTTCCCCAGACTCGCGTGTGTGTGTGCCGGCCCGAAAGCGGCAACGCTCACGCCATGAGCGGCCGGGGTCAGCCGAGATACCGCCGCGATGGAAAAAGTGCTGCAGGATGACGAAATAGGCGAGGATAATGAGCACGTTGGGCCAGGAACGATGCCGTTGCGTTGGGGGCTTTTTGTTCGGCTGAATCTGGAAGGGTACCAAAACAGGAAACCCGGATTGGAGCAAACGACCCAGAGCCACATGCAGTTTCAGCTCACGTTCTGCCAATCTACACGTGTACTTCGTAGCCTGTTCCCAAATGCAGGGGAGCATCATGTTGAGTGGCCTGTGATGAGCGATCACGGTAAGGTCAGATAGGGTATTCTCCGACGAGATAAGCTTAATAACTGCCTCGTGGGACACCGACGACCCCTAAGGGGGGTTTTTTTTTTTTTTTTTTGGAGAACACCTCGGTCGTAACTTCGTTCCTCCTTGTGAACCCAACATCACGCCATTGCGCCGTGCTCCTCAATGAGGTCATGACGGCTCCGGCCTAATATGGAGGTGGTGGCGCCCTCTGCTTACCTGCACTCCAGATGATACATGCCGCTGGGGCCCCATCCCATGGGGAATGAAGGATGGTAGCAAGGAGTCATGCGTGCACGGGCTGCATCAAACAGAGACATTCGGGCCGACGAAGCGGTCAACCCAGTCTCGCCTGTCAACAGCCCCATTTATCTTTCTGGGCGATCCACACACCACTTGTCCTCGGCGGCACTGCTCCAGTCCTCCTCGGCGGCCTCGGAAGCTCGTTTCCATTCTCTTCCCACCCATCAGCAAGTGACTGACTTGGAACCACAAATTGGAGTCACTCCAGCCACTTTTCGAATTGCCCAACGGTGACCTTGATACCTACTCCGAATCATCTCCACCACCACCTTTCCTCTTCCTTTTCACATCCCCCCCTTCCAGCCCCTTCGCCACCTTCGCCCTCGCAAACAGCGCATCCACCTTCTGCTGGCCCTTCTCCTCCTTGGTCACCTTCACCTTCTCGCTGGCTACCACCGGCGGCAATCCTTGTACCCGCCGTTTGGCGTCCTCGAGGAGCTCGACTTCGCGTTCGCGCTGCGCTTTCACAGTTGGTACGGACCACGAGTTGGACGAAGCCAACTTGTGCGCGAGTTTGTACTTGGACCCGGCCAACCGTGTTTCGTATGTGTTTGCGTCGATCTTTTTGACATGCTGTCAATTGGGCGGGAGGTAGAAAATTGGTGATCAGCAGGCCTGTCTTTCCCCTCGAAAGTTGGAAAAAAAGAAGAAAGAAAAAAGAAAAGAAAAAGGGTTTCCCGCCCGCAAAACTCACTTGGTGTGCCACTATCAACCAGTGATACTCGGTCCCTACCGGAGCGCCGCTCCCCTTTGGCGCATTTCTTGCCCTGCGTTTCGTCGTCTCATAGTTGATTTTCCACAGGTCTGGTTCGATCTTGGTTTCCTTCCACTGCCCCTGATCGTAGTTCCACGTGTGTGACCCGCCGACAGCCATTCCCGAGTAGACTTGGCCGTTGAACGATTTGAGTGCATTGTATCCTCCCGCGGCAGCGTACCCCGGGCCGCGGTTCCCCGCGCCTTGCGTAGTAGCCTTCCCTGGTAATGACGACTCGGTGAGGGCGTCTGACTCGAGGTCGTCTGAAACTTCAGCTTTGTCGGGAAGGGAACTCGGAACGTCTTGAACATCAGTCGCATTAATTGCCTCTGGCGTGCTCACATGGCCGGCGCTGTCATCGGCTGCCAGTGCTTCCCCGACATTTTCGTTTGCATTTTCCCCGCCAACCACTCGCTCTAATGGGGGGCTAGGAGGTGGCTGAGCCGTAGATGGGGGAGTAACTTGAACTCCCTTCTTGAGGCGTTTCCGGGGAGGCATTGTATGGTCGGTGTTCTTTTCTTGCAGTTCTGAGGCTGTTGGGCTGTTGAAGCGTTTTTTTTTTTTTTTTTTTTCCCTTGATGTATCATGTTGAAAGACGTCACCACACCTCAAGTCACGTACCTCATATCGTCATAGCCCGGTTTCTGGGCTCACTCACAAAGCCTGATTGGCCAGTCCGGGCCTTATGAGTACCTACCTATTGGATGACCTTCACTACATACCTTTAACTCTTTGCCTCACTGACCGAGGCCCAATGCGCCAGGATTGTTTCGAAAACCTCTTCAACAATTCCCAGAGTCTCGGTCTCGGTAGAGGAGGATATGGCCGCCTCCTGTTTCTGAGCAAACCATCGCATCCCGTATCCCCCATGCGTTGCTAGTAGTTAGTGTCCTGGGCATGACAGAACGTTTTCTGCCGCCACCGCAAGACAGCGCTCTTTGGGGCAAGACCGCCCGTCCGGGCCGACGAGTTGCCAAAGCAAACGAGCGATCTCGCACTGTCTAGCCGCGGAAGTAGTTAGGATAGGAGTGTAGTTGGGTTCCTGGGACTGCGGCACCGTTGGGCTTACGCCAGCAGCAAGAATCATTCGAACGCTCGTTTCGTCTCCTTTGAAGACGGCGCGGTCGAGCGCACGACCCATCAGCCTATGATCTAGGTCAATTTCGGGGCTCCGAATTCGCAACAGCTGTGCCAGGAATTCTCGGTTTCCATGCGAGATGTAAGAGGTTACAAAGGTGCGAAAGTCAGGAGGAGGTCTAGAAGGCAGCTGCCTGTCAAGATTCGCGACATTCGCCGATGCCATGTTGCTTTACTATGGCGCAACACCGTTCCCGGGTTCTAAATATTGGGACGGAAAGCTTGTAGTGAATCAAAATTCGGAATGGAGATTGAAGAGGAGTGGAGACCAAAGCAGTGGTATTTTCCAAAGAAGTAAGGGCGGTCCGAGAGATGGTTCTGGGCTGCCTGAGGTGACCGACGAGGAAGGAGCGAATTATAATCCTTCTGCATTGAACAAGGCAGCGGGCAACCTCGTTCTTCATTCTGGGAGACGACTTCTCCGCAACGCGCTCATTTGACTTCCACGCGTCGTTCTCTCGGTTTCCGGGTCACGGTGGAAAAGCGGGGTCGGTCTCGGCGCTGGCGACGGCATGCGCGGAGGCTGCCATCCCCCGGAACGACGGGACGGGGACTGCTTATTCCCGGGTGCCGGCTGAACCAATGAGCAAGTCGACATCGTGGCACCCCTGGCAATCCCTGGTGGAGGTCTCGGCAGGTTCTCAGGCCGACAAATCTTGGCAGGTTCAACCAAGACAACCAAGACAAAACCAAGGAAAGAAGGCCTGTCTCTTTCGCCCACGTTCTTGCTCGCTGTCAGTCGCTTCTTGCCCGGTAAAATGCCGTTAACTCTCTCCTTTCGCTCCTCGTCGGCGTTTGGCGTGGCTGATCGACCGATCCGGGATCTTGGGCACCCACTTTTCATCTGACGCGATTCCGGATCACTCGGAAACCCGATTCATTACGAAGTCCGGAATAATCATCGCCCTGCTCCACTTCCAGTCTCCGATCAGGTTCTGAGCTTTCCATCTTTTCAGATCCGACATCTTGCTCTGGAATTCGACATTTCTGACGCCAAGGGCTCCGAATCGCGTCCTGCTTGTCAGGAACTCACAGGCGACACATACCCGCCAAGTCCCGCCGAAGTTTGGACAATGGTGGCTGGCTCGGGAATGGCCCAGGAACACCATGAATGGCGTCGGCAATGACAGCCGACAAAATCCCGACCGCAACAGTCGCCCTCCCCGCCACGACCCCATCAGCCCCACGGACAGACGCCCTCAAGACCACCGTGCAGCAATGGTACCGTCGAATCATCGTCGAGGGCATTCTGCGGCAAAAGACGTTGCCCGCATCCCAAGACGGCCGACGGATACCACTGGCGCCACTCCGCGAAGAGCCGCTCGTTGACCAAAGACGGGGGTATCCCTACGTCTCCAACTCTATTCGAACCTCCCGCTACACCGTCTACGACTTTGTCCCCAAGCAGCTCATCTTCCAGTTCACACGATTGGCCAACTTTTATTTCTTGTGCGTCGGCATCCCCCAGACCATTCCCGGAATCAGCACCACAGGCAACTTCACCACCATCCTTCCGCTCTTGTTCTTCGTTCTCCTTACCATCGCCAAGGAGGGCTATGATGACTGGAGGAGACACCGCCTCGACAAGGCTGAGAATGCGAAGGAGGTAACCGTCTTGCGGCGTGCAGGCGGGTCTCCCGCTATTCAGGGGTGGTGGAAGTCACGATTCAAGGCTACCACAACCGAAGAGCATGGTGTCCTTGAGCTGTGCGAGACTGGACAAGCTTCGTATCTCGGTCTGCAATGGCGGACGGTCAAGTGGAGCGACCTCCAGGTTGGAGATGTCATCAAACTCATGAGAGACGATGATGTGCCGGCTGATATCGTCCTGCTGCATGCCGAAGGTGAGGAGGGCATCGCCTACGTCGAGACCATGGCGCTCGACGGAGAGACGAACCTCAAGAGCAAGCAGGTATCGGTTGCTGTGAAAGGGTGCGACACAATTGAAGGCATCTGCAGTAGCGGTGCCGAATTCGTCGTGGAAAATCCCAACCCGGACCTGTACCGCTTCGATGGGCGCGTAACAGCGAATGACGAGACGCTCCCACTTACCCTCAATGAGGTTATCTACCGGGGCTGCACCATCCGAAACACAGCCAGCGTCACCGGGATTGTCATTAACACCGGAGAAGAGACCAAGATCCGAAGAAACGCCAACCGTCATCCCAGCGCCAAGAAGCCTGCTCTCGAACGCATGGCCAACATGATCGTCGTTGCCCTAGTCGTCTACCTAGTTGCACTCGTTGCTGGGTGTTCCAGTGGGTATGCCATGTTTCAGCACAGCTATGAGCGAGCTGCGTGGTACCTCAAGGACGTCCCGGTACCATACTCGCACATCATCATGGGCTATGCGATCCAGTTCAACAACGTCATTCCCTTGGCGCTGTACGTGAGCTTGGAGATTGTCAAACTCGGGCAGATGTTGCTACTCAACTCTGACATCGAGATGTACGACGACAAGTCTGATACACCCGCTCGCTGCAATACCAACACCATCCTCGAGAACCTCGGTCAGGTCGGCTATCTATTCTCGGATAAAACTGGAACACTGACAGAAAACGTCATGAGATTCCGCAAGTTGAGCGTTGCGGGCACTACGTGGCTACATGAGATGGACCTTGGCGACGCAAAAGACGTCGACAGCCTGGCAAAGGCCGATCCAGGGCTGGATCTGAGTCCGGAGCTTAGTGGTGCATCTCCTCCTGGCAACGCGGGACTTTCGGGATTCCTGTCGCCAACACCACCAACTGTTCCCGATGACCCTCGCCGGTCCTCATCACAATGGCGCTCGACCGCCCGGCCCGACCATGTGCAGCCTGAGCTCACCACCACAGATCTGCTCGAGTTCATCCGGCTACGGCCAAATGCGCCTTTCTCCCGGCGCGCCACTCAGTACATCCTGGCCATGGCGCTTTGCCACACGTGTTTGCCAGAAGTCAAGGAAGGGAAAGTCGACTTCCAGGCTGCTTCGCCCGATGAGCTTGCCCTGGTGAGGGCAGCACAAGAGCTGGGGTTTTTGGTGCTCCAGCGGACCACACAAGCCGTCATTCTCCGGACAATGACTAGTGACGACACCTATGCGGAACGGACATACCAGATTCTTGACGTAATCGAATTCAGTAGCAAACGCAAACGCATGTCAATCATCGTGCGCTGCCCCGATGGAAGGATATGGCTGCTCACCAAGGGTGCCGATTCTGCCATCCTTCCACGGTTGAGGATGGCTGACCTCGCGACTCAGAAGGCAAAGGAAGTACGCGAGAGCGTCGAGTTTGAGCACCAGATGCTGCGCAAGAGCGAGGCCCGCGAGCCACGCAATAGCTTCGGTGGACGCCCGAGTCTTACCATACGACGGAGCATTGCCATTGCACGAGAGGAGGTCAGGGCCGACTCCAGCAGCAAACGCCCTGTGGTAGACCGAAGCAAGTCCTTCGAGATTGGACGGCTGGCTCCTCTCCCCAGAGTCCGCCCCCGGCCCTCACTCGACACTCGCACCGTATCCTACGATCCTCGTGGCCTAAGCACGCCCCAAATGGATACCCAACCTATGCCGAACAGGTTTTCTTTTCTCGATGACCCATCTCTGTTGGATGAAGCCGAGATCTTTACCCGCTGTTTCAGACAGATCGACGACTTTGCCACCGAAGGTCTGCGCACCTTGCTCTTCGCCCACAGGTTTCTCACCGAACAGGAGTACAGCAGTTGGAAGAAGTTATACCACGACGCCGAGACAAGCTTGGTGGATCGTCAAGAGCGAATCGAAGCCGTCGGGGACAAAATCGAACAGTCGCTTGACCTGATCGGTGCCTCCGGGATCGAGGATCAGCTTCAGCCCGGCGTCGCCGAAACAATCGACCGCCTCCGGCGAGCCAACATCAAGATCTGGATGCTCACCGGCGACAAGCGCGAGACTGCCATCAACATTGCTCACTCAGCCCGCCTCTGCCGCCCAGGATCCGACATTTTCATCCTCGACATCGCAAAAGGCGATCTCCAAGGCCAAATTCTCACCATCATAGAAGACCTGCAAGTCCAGTGCCAAACCAACGCCTCTCACACCCCGGGCCACACAGTCATCGTCATCGACGGCCACACGCTCGCTGCTCTCGAACCCTCCGACGCATCCACCGCCAAAACCCTCTTCTACCGCCTCATTCTCTCCATCGACTCGGTCATCTGCTGCCGCGCCTCCCCCGCCCAAAAGGCCCTCCTCGTTCGCGCAGTCCGCTCCTCGTCGTCCTCCTCTTTCAACATGAACCCTTCCCTCCCCCGCTTCTTCCACAACCTCCTCACCCGCCTCAACCCCTCCACAGTCCCCCTCACCCTCGCCATCGGCGACGGCGCAAACGACCTCGCCATGCTTTCCGCAGCCCACGTCGGCGTGGGCATCTCGGGCCGCGAGGGCCTGCAAGCCGCCCGCGTAGCCGACTATGCCATCGCCCAGTTCCGCTTCCTCTCCCGCCTGCTGCTGGTCCATGGCAGATGGAACTATGCCCGCACGGCGCGCTTCGTCCTGGCGACCTTCTGGAAGGAAATGTTTTTCTACCTGCCCACGGCGCTGTACCAGCGGGAGGTGGGGTATACGGGGACGAGTCTGTATGAGGCGTGGAGTCTGACGGCGCTGAATACCCTGTTTACGAGCCTGGCGGTGATTGTGCCGGGCGTGTGGGAGCAGGAGCTTGGGGCCGAGACGTTGTTGGCGGTGCCGGAGTTGTATGTCTTTGGGCAGCGCGAGGGCGGGTTGAATGTGGGGAAGTATGTGTGGTGGATGGTTGGGGCTGCTGTTGAGGGGGTGTTGGTGTGGTTTTGTTGTTGGGGCATGTATGGCGGGTTGGGAGGGGCGGTGACGAGGGATGGGGGCTTGTTTGCGCTGGGGAATCTGGTGTTTTCGGTGAATGTGGTGTGGACGAATTTGAAGCTTTTGTGAGTATCCCCTTTTGGGAGATGAGATCTGTTGCTAACGGGGTAATTCTGGCAGGATCCTGGACACCCACTACAAGAACAGCATTGTCGTCGGCTCATTCCTCGTTACCTTTGCCGGCTGGTGGCTCTGGCAGGTCTTTCTCGCTGGTGCATACGCGGCGGGTGTCTGGCCGTATGCGGTACGGGACGGTTTCTTTTCGTCGTTCGGGCCGGACCCGGCGTGGTGGGCGGCCTTGTTTGGCGTGCTGGGCCTGTTGGCCTGTCTGGAACTGGCGTACAAGTCGGTCAAGCGTAGCCTGATTGTGGCCGGTCTGTGGAAGATGGGCTGGGAGTGGCTGCATCGGACGACGTGGAAGAAGGCCTTTTGGTCGTCGACGGGCGCGGGGGCCGCCGTTTGGACGGGGGAGGGGACCAAGGGGAGTCTAGAGGAGTGGGATGTGGAGCTGTGGCAGGTTATGGAGCAGGATACGGCTATTAAAGCGACGCTGAGAAAGATGAGTAGGCTTGGATACCAAGATGGTGGAGACGAGGTGGACTGTGGATCTGGAGAGTTTAGGGAGCAGGTGTAGATAATCTTCTCATGTATGGTGGTGTTGACGGGAGGGGTGGCGTAGCTTTTGCACCGAGATACCCATTTTACATCGTTACTTGTAGATTCAAACCTGCGTTTCATGGCCCACGGACCCTCACTTCATTCTTGCCAGCTAGGTAACAAGCAGCTGACAAAACAAGCCACTGAAACGCCTGGCACCACACGTGAATTTCCAAGAGTACTTGCCTGGCCAAAACGGCGGCAGTTGCATGTGGGATCACAGAATAGTAATTAGTAAGCCTGGAGTGGGCAGGGCCATGGTGCCGGCGAGACTGCTGGCGTAGACGAGGACGAGGGTTTGGAGCGAAAACTTCATCTTGTTGGGTTGTGAAGCTGTGTTAGCTGGATTTGATCTGACTGGTCTCCTCGCGCAGACGTTGGAATATCCAAGGTTTTGTGCGACCAGGGCCATCGGTGCTCAGGGACTTGAACTCACATAAAGCGTAGAATCTGCTGCTGCTACCCGTCTTTAGGAGGTGTCTGGAAGATCAGGGGGATCTGGGAGGCTCACTGAACAAAGAGAAGGAAGATTGGAGGCGTGAGATCTAGTTGAATCCTGCAAACGAAGCTAGGAATCCAGCTGGTTTATATCCACAAAAGGCATCTCCTGCTGCGGCAGATGCCGAGCGCGCTCAGCTGCCAAACCTAACCGATCTGGCGGCCCCCAACGAGGGTGTCCTATCCTTAATTGGGTGCCTTCCCCGGCACTCATGTTGATCCCATTGCGCATGGAGCCTGGAAGATTTGTTGGGTTGTGGGTACAAATACTGTCATTGGAGCTTTCCCGAGTGGAAGCCGGTTTCCATTTTGGCCCAATACGATTACTCTTAAACAAGACAACTAACGATTCCAGTCACAAACACATCACATTATTAACTCATGTTCTAGACATGCTAAGCACAGCTGACTGGGTAGGTAATATCCACCGTATGGTCCTTGCCACGCCCTGCTTAACGTTGTCAAGCCTACAAAAGCACCCCGTCGCCCTACAGAGACGCCAGTTTGTCAGTTTGCGAGTGTGAAGTAAAGTAGAGCGCCGGGGCAGAGTAGGGGTAAGAAAGGGAGGGTAATGGGGGATTGGCTACGTACATTAGACCCTCCCGGTGGATTATTGTCAAAGACAACATCCTGCCGGGGGACCACGGCACCCGAGCCTGGAGGTGTCGGGGGAGGAGGCGGGGTGATAGCGATGGCATTGCCGCTGGCGAGGGCGAGGATGAGGGCTGAGATGAACAGTTTCATTTTGGTGGCTAGAGTTGTGAAAGGATGGAGGTGGGCTGTGAGCTGTTGGGCCTGGTAACGTTGGGTCTTGAGGATATAATCCAACAATGGTTGATCGTTGATGACAGCTTCCAAAATCCCCTAACCAGGGCCTTTAATGCCAGTCTTATAGCCATGACCCTTACCAGGGTTCTGTCTTTTCTTCGGATTTTCCGACGTTTCGTGAGACCAGCACCATCGGTGCTCCGGAGCTCCAAACATCTGAACCATGATCCCTGAAATGCTGCCGCTACCCGTTTGTACTACTGGGATTGTTCGTCTCTGAGCAGACGAGTAAGGGTTAACATGAGTTCTTAAATGGCATGGACGTGATGATATTCTCAGAATCTCGTAAGCTGATGGAAACCATGTCCTGGGTAGCGCAAACCTTGGGCCGTATTTTGGCATGTAAATAACCCGGAGTAAATATACCATAGAGCTGAGACAACAGTAGCAATCAGCTTAGGGTCAGTTAATGTATTATACCTGAAACTTGCCTTAGCGCCGCTGGTAAGGAGAGCAACTCTCGAATAAGACAAGTAGAAATTTTGGTCATGGCACATTATTAACTGCATACAGAACCCGACTCCGCCAAAATTACTCTTCCTCCGTCAAATATTCCTCCTCCACATACTCCTCAAAGTCCCTCCCACCATACCAACCCCCATGCTCCGTCGACATGTGGGCATAAATCTCCCCCACCCCAACCTCCTCACCACAGTTCCAGCACCAATGCGTCCCACACCCGTCCACCGTACACTCCATATGATCACACCCCGCCACCTTCTCCGTCGCCACACGACACCCAGGACACTCCTTCACCACCGCCTTACCCCCCTCCCCCTCCACTACCCCAACACACTCCTCACACCTCCACCCCTCCACCTCCTCCACCGCCCCCCGCGCACATACCCTCTCCACATACCTCCTCGCCCGCCCACACCCCCCTCCACACCACCCATAAACCCACTCTCCCTGCTCCCTAACCGCATCCCCCAACCCCGCCAACACCCTCAGTCCCCCGGGAAGTTTCACCCGCCCCGTCGGCATCCGCCTACAAAACGGACAGCTCAGCGCCGCGACATTGATTATCTTGCCAGGCGCATTCAGCCCATACCACTGCGCAACACACCCCTCACAGACAATCTGTCTGCACCCCTTCCTCCCGCCGCACGCCAATCTCAGATGCTGCTTCGCGCGGGAAGAGAAGCAGAGGGAACAAGTATCCCGCTGCACGCGACGCGCCGAGATCCAGGATTGCAGGGATGCGATCAGGGCGGGGGTGTTGTGGATTGTTTTGCCGCGGAGGGTGAGTACCAGGGATGGGTTAGCGGGGAGGATGGTGACCTGGTGGGGGAAGGAGGAGAGCGGGCCGGTGAGGTTGGAAATGGTGTGGAAGAGGGAGCGTTTTTTGAAGAGGAGGGTGTCGGGGATGAGGGAGGAGGGGTTTTGGAGGAGGAAGGCGGTGCCGTTTTCGCCGAGGAGGGTGTGCGGGGTGGTGGGGGCCGGGGTGAGGGTTGGGTGGGTGCCGGTTGTGCAGGCCGGGCAGGTGTAGGTGGAGGGGGTGAGGTCGGCAGGGCGGTAGGGGGTGGGGTAGATGATGCGGTTGAGGCAGCGGGTGCAGGTGAGGCAGGGGGCGGTGGTGAGGCGGGTGTGGTTGGGGTCGGTGGGGGAGACGGCGGTCTTTTGGCGGCAGTAGTGGCACTTGGGACGCACATTGAGCTTGTCGGTGTGGTAGACGACGTACTGGGCCCGGCAGTCGGTCATAGAGCACTCGGACCAGGCGGCCAGGGTGGTACTGTTATCGGTCTTGGAGACTTTGGCCGTGATGAAATTGTCGTGTGTCAGGCTGCCTGGGTAGCCGTGGGCAGCCACGAAAGCGCATATTCCGCAGTTGCCATCCTCTGCCATGATGGTCACGGATCGAGGGAACTGACACGTCTTGCAGATGGCGACGGGACCCATGGGGACCCTGCTCTTGTTCGGGGTCCATCCGACCTCTGCCGTGAGCGTCGTGCCGAGGTTCATCTCGAGCAGCTTGTAATCGACGAGAGCCCGGAAGAGCTTGCGGTCCTTAGCCGGCAGGATGGTCTTGTCGTCAGCCAGGGGTGTGTTTGCATCCACCATCAACTGCTGATACTTTTGGTCAGCATCGAGAAGCAGGCTGAGGCAGTTGGTGCTCCATGTCTCGGGAATATCCAGCCTGTTCCAGTTGTACCGGTAGGCAAAAAGCTCGGTGTATGCAGCAGTTTCGAGAGGCTTCATTCCCATGCGCAGGCTGAGGGCGGCGAGCAAGGCGGCAGGCCGGCCGGCCAACATGGTCCCGGGAAGAACAGTGTGTAGGAGGATCTTCCAGAACTTGCGGTCATGTTCCGGCTGAGCTAGGGCAACAGGGATTCTGGGCACCTCGGTCTCTGGGACGGCCTTGATGTGAGCGGGCAGTTCATCCTCCGAGTTGACATACGTCAGCCGAGTAAGAATGCAGCCGAGGCGGCGCAGAATGCGGGCGTCGCAAGACCGTCCAATCTCCAGAAGCTCATCGCGGGTGAACTTCATCGAGTTGCTCGTGCCGTCGGCTTCGTCCTCGACATGCGAGAACTGTTGCGTGGGGTCGAGGAAGATGCAGGGATACCGGGCCACCTCTGGAACCGACTCAATGGTCTCGAGGATCTCGCCGGCCCAGTCATATGACTCCTCCAGCCACTTCTTCATGTCCTCCTTCCTCTCCCCCACGGCCTTGTCCACCTGGAGCCCAAACTTGGTAATTAGCTCATTCCGCGCAGGGTTCAGCCGGTCGTTGCAGACTGTGCGCCACAGTGTGCCAAAGACGGGGTTGAGTGTGATGGCAGCCACGTCGGATTCGATGATCTCGGTCAGCTGCTCGACGACAATGTCTCTGTACTCTTGGTCGGCCTTGTATCGCGCTGCAAAGTCCATGACTGGGTGTTCCCGACGCGGGACGATCCCAGGCAGCGTATCGAGAGACAGGGGGGAGTGAATGAGGTTCTCCTTGAGGGCATTCTTGTCACTGTCCTCTTTGGAGACTGGCAGGTGGCAAGCGGCGGCGGGGTCCGTTTCCGAAGTGATCTGGTCCAATCCCTCGGTGTCGGCAAAATGGGCGTGTCTAGCCAGCTGCTGCTTGTCTAGTTTGGCGCCCTGCTTGTCGGCGCCCATCCAGGCCAAGAGAAGGCCGACGGTCAGCTTGGAAATGGCGGCCGCCGAGGGGTTGCGGTCGAAAGCAATACAGATGCCCCCGGTGCGCTCGGCGAGGTAGGTATACTGGGCGGTGCTCTCGGTGGTGAGATATCTCGTCGGCTCGATGATGGTGAAAATCTGGGCTTGTTTGTCGCCCTGGCTCAAGGTATTGGCGGCCGATGCCCAGTCGGCGAAGAGCTCAGCAGTCCCTCCATACACATCCGGCTTGCGCAGCTCGTCCTGTTCGGCCTGCCATAGGCCACGGGTCTCTTGAGTATGCGGCGGGGCATCGGCATACAAGAGGACGATGGTCTTGGCGCCGGGGCGCATCAGCTGGTAGGCGTGGGCAAGGCCCGTCTTTGTGGCCTCTGGCCAGTCTCCACCAGACCGTGTCTGGAAGTTTTTGACAAAGGACAGCAGGGCGTCCTGGGTGACCTCGGACAGGTCGCCATCCCGGCTGTGCCAGCCCGACCATTCGGTGACGGCGGGGTTGCGCTCGTCGTAGTCGCAGTAGCCCAGGACGCCGATTCTCGAGAAGCACGCAGTGGTGGCCGAGATGCGGATAATGTCCTGCAGTGAGCTGTTGAGAGAGCGCAAGAACGTCCGCATGGAGAAGGTGACGTCGGTGAGGATCAAGAGGTCGTAGAGTTCGCCAGCCTTGGTAGGGCCCTCCTGTGCCTCGAGAGCAGGAGTATCATCAGCTGCCTCGGAAGCCGGAGTAGCAGCAGCCTCGGCGACATTAGCGACTTCAGCAGCTTCGGCAGCTTCAGTCTGTTCCGGCTCAGCCTGTGAGGCCGCCGCTGTGCTGCTTTCGGGCTGTTGGGCATTGGAGGATCTGCGGGGAAGTCGAATTGACAACCTGCGCAGGGCAGTTGTCAGCTTCGACTTTTGCTTCCCCGATGTTTCTTGGGTGTTCTCCATTTTGCGTTTGGAGTGTTTCAAATGGTCAGGTTGAAGTTAGAAGGAAGAAGGTCGAAAATGGGAGAAGTGGTTGGCCCTGGTTTCTCTTCTTATGCCAAAGCCCAAAAGCCACCAAAATGTTGTTGGTAGGGCATGAGTCGATGCCTGCAAGGACCCGGCGTGACTCAACTCAAAAACATCGGATGTCCTCAATTCCAAGCAAAGCACCAACAAAAAACCAGCCTCACGGTCCTCACCAATTGGCCAATCGCCGTGTTTGTGCACCCTGCATTTCCGCTGTGGCTTGCCGCATTTCACCTAGGCTGAATGGTTGGTATTCAAGGCAGAAACACTTGGACTGATTAGCTTCAAACCTGGGTAATCAGCAGGTTATTAGGCACGTTTAATGCCGGTTTCCATGCAGCTTGACGTTGCTCTGATTCCGATTGAGCAGTGACAGTGTTGTACTGTGGAAACACTGTGCCTTGTGCTGCCACCAGACATGGAAACAAAAGTTGAACGAAAAGGGAACTTTAGTATGTACGGCAAGTTTGGAAAACTGTTTGTGCAGTGGGTGTTAACGCGTTGTAAATAACGACTCGTCAGGTAATTCTTATCCATTGCGGCCCATGATACCCACTCATGATGAGAGCTGAAGCAATGATGTAGACATGATGTTGATCTCCCCGTGTGACTCTTTTCAAGGCCACAGAGGCTACGAGAGGAGGATGCGCCAGAAACCGCGTCGAATTATTTGCAAATTAGGCACCTGTCTTCCTATTCTATCCAATCCATCCGTGACTGTCATTATTTACCCATCTAGGTCATCTCTTCGATCTTTAAAACTGCAACATGCACAACACAATACAAACACCAATTTCCACGTCCAAAAACACCCCTTCAACCATCAAAAATACAGCCCAACCCAACCCGGCCCAGTTTCAACCTAAACACCCCTAAGTTCACACCCCACCCCCACCCGCCGCCCTCCCCCTCTCACCTCCCATCTCCCTCAACGCAATCCCACCCTCCCCATCCGTTGTTACACTACCATCCGTCCCACCCCCTCCCCGACTAACCCCATTATCACTTCCACCTCCACCCCCAGCAACCGCATCCACCCCGACCGTAACCCCCGGCTCCTTCGAATACGCCGGCGGCGGGGTGACAATGCTCGTCCCGTAACTCGCCTCCGTGTTAGCCCGCCTATGGCTTTGTCCGTGCCTGCTATTAGACGGCCCTTGTCCTTGTTCGTTACTGTTGTGTTTGGGTTTGCGAAAGACAAAGAACCAGAGTGCAGGGACCAGGAGGACCACGAGGACGGGGACGATGACGCCGATTGCGATTTGTCCGACGTGGGGGAGGCTGTTTGAGATTTGTTGTTCCCGGGTGGGTTCGGGGGTAGAGGTGGAGGTGGGGGTTGCTGTTTTTGAAGAGGGTGAGTGGGAAGTGGGTGTGGGGGCGATTGATGGGGTGCGTGTTGAGAGGGTTAATGATGTTGGTGATGAGCTGGTTGGGAAGGAAGATATTGATGTGGTGAGAGAGGTTGTCGAGGACGGCCTGGCGGTGGTTGATGAGCTGGTATGCCGCTGGCTACTGCAAAAGGGTGCGGCTGTGTCCTCCCCCACACAGGTCTGCCCGTTGGCGCAGCAGATGGAGCCGCATTGGAAGTCGCCGGCTGCGCAGACTCGGGCGCATCCCGCCGCGCCCGCACCGGAGGGACAGCAGAAGAATGCTCCGCCAATTAGAGAACATGTCTCGCCGGGACCACCTGCGATATCCCAAAAGGTGGTCAGTGAGGTTGGCAAGAAAACAGGCTGTGTCTGTAAAGGAAGCTCACTTACAACACCAACTACCCTCTGAACATGCCGTCTCGCCGACTCCGCAAACCGCGCGATTCTGAAGCCGCCGCCCCGAGATACGACTCCCAGAGCCAGCAGGCCAAGCCCGATGAGACAAGAGCGCAGCTGGCGGGTCTGATCCGTGGAGTGTCTCTACCATCCTCTCCATACTTTGAGGATACCAACGGCAGCGGCCCGGCCTGATTCCAAAGCTGGTGCACCGGAGTGCGGATATGCAGCACAAGGATAAGAGATGAACTGAAAACTGAAAAAAAGGGCCCAGGAAGAAGAAAACCATTCTCATCTTGGCGGGCTGACAAACCGCCATCAACGCCACGATGACCGTGATGCAGGCCCGTGCAAGTGACACAGCCGGGGTTGGTGCATCGCAGTCGATCAGCCCGGCAGGTGGCGCACCGATCATGGCGGGGGATTGGACGAGATTGGCTGGCAATTTGAGATGTTTGCCCATCAGTGATTTGAGCTTTCTGGGCATGCTTGGCATGGCGATGATCTGGGGTCGAGGGTGTCAGGGGATGAGGGTTGATCTGTGAAAGAGGATTGGATGTTTCTGTCCGAAACCCCTTGATCTGGCCCACGCTTTTTTCTCACTCCCATTGTGCTCGGCTAGACCTCCCGAGGTCTTAGTTTGAAACGTCCATGCTAATCTGAACCTGGTTCGACTTCATCGACTGCCTCCTTCTCTTCTCTCCGAGATGCCCCGGTCTGATGTGGGACATGAAAGATAAGTGAGCCGCACATAACTTTTCTGCAGGGGAAGATACGTACCAAGACCGCATTATCTTCGTTTCCTGACTTCCTACAGTCTGATGGATGCCTCATGTCCGTTCTCCAATACCTAGCCATCCAGTCTAACGACCGAGAAACCGCCTAACCCTGCCCCGGCCCAGAAGTTGTTTAAATCTGTGCTGAAGGGCGTCCCTACGCCCTGTAGCCTGAGGGTTGTTCTTTTGTGTTCTCCATGTGGCGGCCGGTCCTCCCTGATTTGATGTCGATGACTGCGCTTTTCCGCCTCGGCTCGGTGAGCCGCGCAGTATTCTTGTCGCCAACTCAGGCGAGAAACGCGCCTTAATTTTTGCCTCTTCCTTGCCAGACAGGTCCGCCCCATGTGCAACGAGAGCGGCGACAATCTGGAACGCGGCGTGACTATCCTCTGCGAAGAGGCGTGAGAAAGAGAGCCACTCATTCTCTAATACGAACTCTTGAAAAATCGTCTTTTTCGAAACCCAATGTCCATTTGGATTTGCACCAAGGCCAAGAAGGTATGTGACGAGATCAACCTGCCGCTGGGGGGAGGCGCCGAACCCGAACAACGCATACCTAAGCAGTGGGTTCGAAAATGGATCGGGGTGATGCAGATTTGACCAGTCGTAGTCCATGTGCTCCAAGAGTTCCAACAGGCCATACGTGCAGACCCATTCTGGGATTGGACTCTCCAGGTTGGGCCTAACTGCGCGCCATGCATTCTCGACTGCTTTGAAGAGTGGGATGATGGCATTCTTATTGTTTGCATCTTGCAGTGCCATCTCGGCGAAACTTAAAAAACCGCACACAAACTCGCGTAGGAATTGAGTATCGCTCTTTCGTCGCGCTGCAAATGTGCTTGTCTTTAACAGCATGCCAAAGCCTGAGGGTGTAGGATGCAACGGAGCATATCTGATCTCGGCCAAGACAGCTCGACAGAGGAGGACCCAAACGTTGGAGACGTCCTCCTCCTGACCGTCGGTCCGAGTCAAGAAAGATTGCACCTTGGTCGACGAGTCCAGGAAGTCCTTGACCGTACGGTGCAAAAAGTCGACCCTGTCTCTAAAATATGGCTCTGTCTCCTCAGGCACACGAACAACCTCGATGAGGCCTTTGGTCCATCCCTCAAGTTGACGTCTCATGCGTTCATGACGAAAGGTCAACTCCGAAGGTTCCAACGGGGACTGGGCCATTTTGAGGCAAAAGTCGGGATCAGCTTCAACATCGTCCAAGAAGGAGTGGAGCATGAGGAGCTGAAGATCCGGTGCCAGCATGGTGACTTTGAATGTTCGGGCAGCCTGGTGTCGGTACAGTGGGGGGATGGATTTGATCATGTGCAGGAAAAAGTCCTCGAGATCGTCGGGGAGCTGGTCGAGCCGCCGAAGCATCGTTTGTATTGAGTCGTTATACGTAAGGCCGTCGAGGATATCCCTGACTACGAGGTACACCCATAGGAAGACACCCTGCGCTCGCATGGCTACCTCCTCAATGAGGTACTCGTAACTAGGATCACGGGCCATGAGCCGCTGGTATTGTTCGTGTTCTTCAAACTTGTCCGCCGCATAACGACGAATGTCTCCACGTGTGAGGTCCTCCAACTTGAGAGAGTATGCAGAGCCACTCTGAAAGGCATCCAGGAAAACGGTCCATGGTCTGCTAGATGCGCACATCTTGGCGTTAGGGGCTTGGGTGATGCGATGGAGAGTGTCAATCAAGTCTCGGTACGTTTGCTTGTTCTCCTCTTCGTACTCGTCTAGCCCGTCGACGAAGAAGCAGAAAGTGGCCGAAACCCTCACGCTGATGACGTCTTGGAGGGTTGACAGCAGTTCGTCAAAGGACCAGGACAATGCCGCTGCGAAGGATCCTGGTTCCTCAAAGTTTTCGGCAAAGCCCCTATGCCTATTACGTGCCCTGCGGATGTGGTCTATCAGCTCCGGACACTGATGAAGCACGTCGAACAGGAGTGAACGCAACAACCCCTCTTGGGACTTTTGCAACTTGGAGCCGGCGTTCCAGAAGAAGTACTTTGCCGTCACCAACTTGGCAACCTCGTCTTGGCCGTCCCCGTTGCTCTCGGTCTGCCGTCGATAATATGACGCGATTAGGTCGGCCTCATGTTTGAGCCTCTGCTCTAGTTCAGAGGTTGGAAGCAGGCTTCCACCGTCCTCACAGGCCTCACGCAGCTTCCGGGCTTCATTGTGCCTCATAACCAGCCCGGATTCGGCTGTACCGGGCTCTTCAAGCGACCTGCAGTGGCTCGTGGCCCGGTTGCCGAGGTACTCATGCGTCTTGGCATGGTTGCAAATGAATTTCATCAATGTCGACTTCCCAGATCCGGGTTTGCCGCAGATGAAAAAGATACCGTTTCCCCACTCCAGCCATTCCACGAATTGGGTGGGCTTTGAGTCCTCGGGCAGGGGATTCCGGAATATCCATTCATACGTGTCGGCATGTGCCTTTTCGATCTTTTCGTGACGGGCCTGAATCATGGGGAAATGAAGGCTGCCTAGGAAGTTCTGTTCGTAAGCCAGGGCTCGGGCATGGTCACTAAGACTCGGAATGGCAAGCGATAGGGCGTGGATTAGGTCGCTGCGATGTGGCCCGTCTCCGTCTCCGGATTGCAGGGCTTTTGTGGCATCCAGGATATCCTTCATAGTGCTCTCCATGGTGGCCAGCTTCTTCATGTCGAGTCTGAGAAGGTTGCTGGTCTTGACGAGACTGCCGACAGCAACCGCGATCTCAGACATTTTGCTTCTGGTAGTTTTATTTATCTCATGTCAGTCTCTTGTTCACCACAGACACAGCCTAGGGGAGGGAGAGGAATTGTTACCAACCCCATCAGATGCTGTACATGGGCCGCGACCTGGGCCTGCAGCTTTGACAGTCTTTGCTCCAGACGATCAATCTCGTCGTGACTCCAGACCTCCCTCAGGGCCACCTTCAGCGAATTCCATCGTGTTTTAGGACCCTTGACCTTGAGCTGCTCCAAGGCATTGAGCAGCTCGCCGGCCACGCGCTTGCTTTCCGCTGCAAGGGTTTCAAGATGCTCGGAATGTGCCTGTTCGACTACAACTGCGTCGCTTCGAGAGCTAACATCGCGGGCGATGGCTTCAAGAGCGGAGTTGCCGCCGCTGGTGCCTGACTGTGAGCGGTGAATGGCTTGTGCCCCCGATAGTAGCTTCCAGGTGAAGTCGACAAATGTGATGATGTTGCCTGCTAGGCCGAGGGCAGTGAACGGGTCCATCGCAAATTCGCAACTCGCACGCGCGTCGCGCTGATGGCGGGATGCAAATTCCAGTTGAGAGAAGACGAAAACTCAGCAGCCTGGAGAACAACGTCGGGCAGATTCAACTTTCCAGCCTGCTGAGGCTAAAATCTGCCCAGCTGCATACTTGTAGCACAGTCAACGATTCGCCAGGAAGGGAGGACAATTCACGTGGATGACCACCAGTGGTTGGCCGAATGTGGCATGCAGCATTCAAAGTAATTACGAAGTACCAATGTGAACCTGAAAACTCGTTGTCGAGGTGGAAAGGGCATCATATGGACAGGTACGCAGTCTCTTCAAAAGTCCATCCTCAGTATCAGGTAAGGCGGCCCCTCGTTCAACAAACGGCTTCTGTTGAAGAATGCAACTTGTGGAAGGCACGGAGTCGTCAGTTGGGCGTTAAACCTTTAGTCCCCGTATGGCCCGTGCGCGGCGCCCTGACCACGCTTGGCACTCCATCCAAACGATCCAATCGAGGCTGGAGCATGTCACCGAGGCAGAAGCCTGCCCGGGCGAAGAGCAAGGATGGCCTCAAAATCTTCCGACAGCGCAACACGCCATCCACGGACGATGCGACAGCCACGACGCGAGCATCTCTAATTGCAGCATTTCCATCCATCCGGATCGCTCAATTTTCCCCCGAGCATTCGCTCCTTATGAACCGACCGCGATAGCTTCCCCTGCGAGGGAACTGGGACCCCAATTCAATCTAGCCATTTTGCCTTCTTTTTATTGAAACATTCGAGACACTCTTTTAAACCCCCTCCCCTTCCTTCAGCGGACCCTGCTCGCCTGACCCCACGACGTCATGGGGAACTGTTCTTCTTGCCTTGGCAACCGTCGCCGCGACGACTACGACGAGGTGAGCCTCTGCCTTGTCGGCTCGACAGCTCGACCAATCCAACTGACAGTTGCAGGACGATGAGGCCCAGCATCTCTTCGACGACCCCAACGGCATGCACTATGGCAGCTTCGACCAGCAACACATGATGGGACAAGAGGACCCGCAGGAGGTCCAAAGAGAGATTGAGGCTCTGCAAAGGGTCGTGGCACGCACATCAGAGTATGTCGACCCCTCCTGTTCCCTTCCCCCTGTCTCCCCCGCTCCCAGTTCCACGGCTATGGGACGGCGCATGGCTGACTTGGACGCACAGCAACATGGTCGACATCTACGACATCGTGCCGCATGACAAGGCCATGCAGGTTGTCTCCGCCCAATACGCCTTTCCCGGCCAGGACCCGACCGTGGCCCGCTACCAGACCCTCCTCTCCAAGCTGTCATCCCACGACGACCTCGCCTCTGTGGCACGCGTTGATTGGGGCTCACCGGACGACGACACCATCGAGATGCAGCAGGGCACCGTCCCCATCAAGTTCGACGGCGGCGACGCTCTTGTCGGCAACTTCGCGGACGCCGAGGCCGCCATGCGCTGAATTGCCGCACCCACACACCACTATTTTTTGCTTGGTCGTTGTCAAATGATGGAGCGACAACCCCATATAGCCCCCCGGCTAGGCCAAGGAGGGGGTCTGCTGACCCACGCCTGCTGACGCTCGTTCCGTTCCCTCGGTACTTTTCTTTCGGTTCCACCCCTTTGGGACCCGGCGTTTGGTGGTTATTTATGGTTCGGGAGGAGTGCGGCGAGGGCCAACGTGGCCATGGGACGGCCCGACATGGACGCTTGATACCCCGGAGACAGGATTGCCGTCTCCATTTGTCTCATTCCCGGTCGCATGGTATGGCCTGGACGCCCCGGTAGTGTGGGCGCCAGGGGACTATGGAGGGATGCGTTCTGCAGTCCATACCATCTGTACGCGCTGTTCAATCAAAAAAAGCTTCTTCTTGTCTGTGACTGGCTCTTCTCCAGGTCTCAACTGGCCAATCAAGATTTCCTATCACAGGTCGTCCTAGGCCAGCGCGCTGAACGGGTCACACGCCCCCTTTGGCTGCGGCCACGTGCAAGGATTGCTAATGTTCCATTACGGCGGAGACTTAGTATAAACAAACTCATGTCCTACTTCATATTCCCTCTCAAGTTTCACCAGTCAGTTGTTGGTGCGCCGCTCGCACGCCTCGGCGTTCGAGATGACTCGGGTCTTCGGCACGAACTTCCTTGCTTGAACACCCTCCATGGACCATCACGACATAACCACGGCCATTGCCGAAAGCGATACCACTCTACATCAACACCGTCCCGACCAACAAGGAGCGAAGGCGGAAGTCCGTGTGTGATTCGGCCCACCATGGCAGTCCCATTGGGCGACCTGCAGCCCGCAGAAGGCTATCGAACAGGAACGGGGCCGCCACGAATCGAGAGGGAGGGTGAGGGGGGACGGCCTGGGGGGGCGAGGGCCCGGCGTGGACCCCAGAAACGAGAGGATATGCAGCAGGGCTGGAGGCAAGCACGCACGACGTAGCCAAGCAGATGCATCACGTCACCCAACTCCGTGCTCAGCAGCCGCCCGCGAGCACCCAGCGAGGATTACGACCGGAACTGGGGACACTGCGATCTGCCACTTCCAGGTCGCCGCTGGCCCGTCCCCAGTTCCCTGCGGAACCCGTCTCGTCCACCAGGATGTCCTTCAGGGCTGGGAGATGCCCAACTAAACCGATCACGGGATCCATCAGTCTCCCTTTCTACCCGAAAGGTTCTCCCCCCGGCAATGACCGCCTATCCGGTCTTTGACAGAGCCGTCCCGGGGCTCTCCCGCACCACTCACAGCACAAACAGCGAAGGTTTTCCCTCCCATTTCTCTCCGGAACCGAACCCGTTCCCCCCTCTTTCCCGCCCCGTCCGCTCCCATCCCATCATGGCTCGCATGGTCGGGTGAGACACGGCACCACCGCTTACCCACGCTGCATATGCCCTCGCCCCCCGCTCCTTTCTATTCGTCCACACGGGCCGGCTGCTTGCCTCACATCTCGCTTTCTCTCTCGTCTCTCGGCTACAGCTCGTCTCTCGGCTACAGATGCTACATACCGTGGATTGGGAAGACTCGTCAGATAGCCACCAGTCAGCAAGCCCCCTGCGCCATCCGTCTGCTCGTCTTTTTCCCTGGCTGGCTGGCTGGACCTCCGCTCTCCTCGGTTAGTCAAGAAGAGGAGACGAGACATCCAGACGCTGTACCAGTACCGTACACTACCGTCCTGTGCCCTACGATCTCCCCCCTCCATTAGACACGCCTACCTGCGAACCGATGGACCCGATGGACCCGGTGGTGCGTGTGGGGAGCAGAAAGCCAGTGGGGTCGCTCCCCGGCTTTCTGCAGGCTGCGGGTCTGCTAAAGAAGAAGGGGCTGCTTACCGTCTGCGGGCCGGTGTTTGCCAGACGGCTGCTGGGCGCGCATGAGCCCTTTCCCCTGGCGGCAGGTCTCCCTGACGGGAAGTTGGGGAGGGGCAAGGATGGATGGAACAGGGAGAAGGGCGATTTGGGCTGTTTGGGTGGTTTCGGCTGCTTCTTGAGGGGTTTCTTTTGTCTCCTTTGGGCATCAGCCGGTGTTTTCTGCTTGTCAATTCTGGGTATCAGTGAGAAAACGGGTTGCCTCAGCGAGCGGTGGCCGGAGCCTGGGAGAAACAAAGTCTGTAATTTCGGTACTGATAGAAAGTGATTTTTCCCTCGCGTTCCCCGTCGGAACCCCCCATTGCTGGAGAAGAAAGTCCTGTGTCCCTTGCCGCTTCTTTCCCGATTCCCATACCACGAAAAAAAAAAAAGTCATTACCATCGAAAACATGTCAACGCCCGTAAACTCGTTGAGACAAAAGGAAAAAAATTATACCAGAAAACAAAGGAAACCCCGCGTATCGTCCCTTTCCGTTCCTTTTGCTTGTCCCGTCAGCCTTGCAGCCGGCGAGACGCCCCTCCCGTGCCTCTCTGCCTCTCTTCCCCGCCCCTTTTCGAGCGGCCCGGGATTTAACTCCGCTTTCTCTAACCCTCGATAGAAGAAAAGAACAGGAACAAAACCAGAAAACAGGAAACAGATATTCGGCCTTTCTCTTGGCCTCGTCCCCATCGCGACTTCTTCCGTTCCTCGTGCCTCTGAGCCACTCATCTTCTTCCGTTCCTCTCGCGGAAGCAGATGCTTCTCCCCCCGGGAGAGGATGGCGCACCACGCCATGCGTCATCCATCCCCGTCAGCCCTAATATCGGGCTGCTCAGTCAGGCTCTGACGCGGATCGCGACTCAGGGAGTCAGGGTGCTTCTCGATCGGCCGTTCTCGAAGCAACCCGCCCCTCCCTGTCTCTCTTCGGTACCCGCACCCACACACATCCGCCAGACCCGTTTCCGTTCCCCCTTTCCCACCGCATGCCTTAACCGATGACAAAGGAGACGAAGAAAAAGAGAGCGAACGAAAGAAAGGCCCATCGCCAAAGAAGAAAACATCATACAAAGGGAAAGTCGACAACAACAAAAGAGAGAGAGCTCTCTAAACTAATAATCAGTCTGCTTCAACCTCGTCTCATGCTCCTGACACAGCGCCCGAATCTGCCACTGCACCTCGGCCATATCCCGTAGCGTCTTCTCGATGGTGGCGCGGCGGTTGCCCTCGCGGCGCCAGCGCGCCACGTCGTCGGCCATCTTGGCGACGCGCCGCTGCTTCTTGCTGATCTGCTCGCACTTGCTGCACGGCTGCGAGACCATGGTAGTCGCAAACACCAGCTTCATGCCACACGTCTCGCCCGTGCGGTACTCCTTGGGGCACTGCTCGCGGAAGTTGTTCCACTTCCAGAAGCCGCACACCCAGCGAGTGCAGTCGTAGTAGCACATGGTTGGTGGTTTTCTTCTCTTCTTTTTTCCGTGGGTGTGTTGTTGTTCCTTCCCTTCTTGTCCTTTTAATGTCCCCCTTGTCCACGGTTGTTGTTGTCGTTGATATTGTTGTCTCTCCCTGCCGTTGTCGTCGTTTTATATCCGTCTTAGGGGGTGTCGGATGCCGGCGTGGTTGGGTCGGAACCGTCGATGTCCTGCCGGCGGCGTCCCAATGGCCTCGCTGTATTCTTCACCGACTCTCGAAAATGGCCTGGCAGATATATGATATGTCGCCAGAGGTCGTTCTCGCTTTCTCAAGGACCGACCGGATCTGACGTGACGGCACTCCGGTTAGCCAGTTTGTCCCACCCCGTCGTCCTCGGCCCTGCGGCGCCGGCCAATCTGCAACCACAGTCTCTGGGGTGCCACTGCAGCCTGGTTGCGTGCTTCTTAAGCAATACTCTTACTCACCCAGAGGAAGTCGTGAAGCCGGAAGAACGGGGTGGTGACCGGTGGGTGATGCGCGGGTGGTTTGAATTCAGGGGTCGAAGCCACTGGTCAACGAGCAAAGGTATGATTGCCCGTCTCTTATATCGTCGTCCTTGATTGAAGCCGTCGATGTGATGGCAGTGATGCCTCGGATTGGAGTCTTGTTGTCTCTTGGTGCAGGCCGTTGTAGCACCATTGAAGGCTTCCAGATACGACGCAACGAGGGATGCCGAGTCGGGAATACTTATACCTGATCGATGTCCTTGTCCTCGATGCCAACGGGGTATGCCGTTGAGATATGACAGCACTCCCATGCATCAAGCGGTGCCAGGGGAGAAGGAAGAGACGGTGAGGTGTAAAAGGAGGTTCTTCCGAGATCATGATCACATCCCCCGCTGGTACCTTTCCATCCCACCCCCTCCCCCCCTCCAACCCCGGGTGATGCGCGTCTCTCGCACCCGTTGTCAGTCACGCCTGCGATCACACGTCAGGGCGACCAAGTACCTGCCCCAACCGTGGGCGTGCGCGATGGCACCCTCGACGGCAAATTAGCCCGTTCTCCTGACCCGGCAAGGTTCCTCCTGGAGTGGGGTGGCCTTCATAGGAGCCACGTCGTTCACGGCTCATTAGCCAGTGTATGTTGAGCACACACCTTCCCCACCATGCCATCAAGCCCAGACTCGGCTTAGACGGGAACAGGTTGGGGTGGCCAAACTTGGAATTGTCCATTGACGTTGAGGGGGGCAAATCTGTACCCGTCGCGCTTGTCTCATTCTGAACTGCGTGTGCCATTGGGCCGAGCCTGACTTGCCGTTGCCCGTTCGCGTCGGTACGCAGGAAGTGTCCGCATCGTACTCTCTACCATCTCTTTTTGTTATTTTCCTTTTCCGCCACGGCACTTGCTGCATACAGACCATGGTGCGCGCCACCCCCTGCCCGTGGCCATTGTTGTTGCGGCCTGAGTATGGACCCCTGACTCGTCATCTTTGTTAAGGTTTCCTCCCATGGGAAAGCCCTCCCGCCTAACGTCGGGCCCTTGGCCTTGGGGGGATCATCGCGAGGATCTATCCGTTCAAACATTGCGGGCGCCGGTCACGGCCCTTCCGGGTCGACCCACATGGCAGCATCTGTTCGGCTAGACTGGGCCAAGTGGTCGCGGCCATGGCCGGGCAGCAGCAGGGGTTTGGGGTTGCGGCCGCCACAAAACGGAAACAGAAGGTTTTCTTTAGCCTTCTGTCCTTGTGTGACCAGGGAGGGGTGTGGCCGGACGTTCCTTGCATGCCCAATGGGTGTGTACTGCCAAATGCTTCTCTTGGCATCATCGGGGTTGACGGTTGAACTTTTGAATCTGCCCCCGTTACTCCAGGTTCAAGCCGATCACGCCCTTCTGAATGAATCATTGTACAAGGCTACGCGAGAATTGCCACACAAATGAGTAGCATGGCTCGCTTACTAGCGAAGTAAGCCGCGCATCAGACGTTCATCGTCAGGAGCGGCCGCTACACTTTTCCTCTACTGTGCCTACGCAACCGGTTATCTTGTGAGGCTCGTGGTTGATTGGTCCCCTCATGTTCCCGTCCGCAATGGATCGGCAAGCAGAAGCCACTCGTGGAAGAACCCTGTTTGATAGGGGCGGCGCTGGTCGGGTACAGGCGAACCTGCATGCAAGTTCTGTCACTGTACTCCTGGAGTAAGCACGGTCGCCACCACAACGACTGAGCACCGGCCCCGAGGGCACGATGGTGTTTCTTTGGTAACAAGGAAACCAACCTGATAGCATTAGTACAGGTGACAAATCAATGCCAGCTGCCATTCCATGATAGCGTCAAGGAGAGAGCTTCATCATCTCTCCAGTGGAATTTCCCCCACCAAACCGCACAAAGATGCCTTTTCATGATCTCATCAACTAATAACCCCGTGGACCCATAGGGCAGCCGTTTTCGACGAGCCCCCAAGGCATAGGCTGCCGCCATGCTCCGCTCTACGACTCAAGTGGTGGAGCGAGGAGCCATAACTGGAGCACGCTCGCAGGAGGCTTCTCTCACATGAGCTGCTGTCTGGTATCCCACAGCAATGGCCCCGCCGCTCCCCTCGATCTGGTTTGGTCAGAGCAGTCAGAAAAGCCCAGATAATCTCCACAACGGCCCGCTTGCTGTACCGGTGGGTAGTTAGCGAGCGGGAGATGCGACGTGGCAGTCGTTGACTAGCCCGGTCCACTTGGAAATTGCGTTTTTTGCCCCTCTGAGCCCGTTTCCTGGAATCATGGTTGCATAGTGTACCAGTCAAGGGAGTGAACGGATTAGTGCTTGGCATCCTGCCTTAGTGACTTCTGGAAGTCGACCGAGGGTTCCATACGTGCAGGGAACCCTGTCCGTAGCCACAGTCCAATGTCGTCCAAATCGGGTTGGCCAAACCAAGAACAGACAGAAATCGGAAAAAAAAGTCTGGTGTCGGCCTGGCCCGACAACTTTCCTCCACACTAGGGGGTGCGTTGAAGAGGCTGGTCAAGATCGTCGATGCATTTGATGAACGGCCCGGTCTAAATCAGGTTCCCGCGTGAACTCCGGGCCACAGAGAGGGCCAGAGAACAAGGGATAGCTGGCAGAAGCCAAAGACGCAAGTCATTTCTGCCATGGCCTCAGAGAATCGGCCTTGCCATCCAGACTGCTATTGCCTCCCTTGCCCGGGGCGGAACGGGATGGAACAGTGATTAAGTTTGGTGAAGTGGCCAGGCCGACCACCCGGCCGACAATGGGGGCCGTGACTTACACTTCACCTTGCTTCTGTGGGGTGATGCACGCAGGGTTGGTCACGAGTTGCTGGGAGTTGGCAAGTTTGTTTCCGCCCTCGCGTCGGGAAGAACAACATGCGGCCCAATTTCCGGGGCAGGCCGACTTGTTTCGATCTCTTAACTTTGAGGGTCAGGCTCCCAAGTTCGGGCCCGATGTCTCGGCCGGGGGTCGAGGGGAGACGCCGCGCCAGAGGTTTGAAATCTGAAAACGAAAAGAGAAAGCCAGCAGGGCGATGAATCAATGTGGGTTTGGCGGCCGCAAGGGCGGCCCATAGAGCAAGAAAGTGGAAGTATGGGCCGATGTAAACACGGCCGCTCAGGCCGTTCAGGCCGTCAGGGGCGGCCAGGTGTTCGAGGAGTGCTGTGACGTCGCGGGAGGCCGCTTCCGCCCTTGCCTCATCCCAGCACCCGAATTCATGATGCTAATTGTGTCGATTATGTTTCTTGGTTTCTGGCCGGGACGTCAATTGTCCAAAGCCGGGAGCGGGCCGTTCCCCAAGGCGAGGTCGCGTTTCTGCCCGTTTCGTCAGAAATTTCGGTGTCCCTTCTCCCATTTGGGGATTTTCTGCATCATTTACGCTCCAACTAGACAACGGGGTCTAGTATTAATCCTGCACGCCCCCCCTGAACGCATCTTCAAGTACGTTTCAACAAAAAGTGGTGAGTTGAGGATGATGGTCGTCTCCTTGCGCCCCGTGTTGCCGGCGAATCAGGTGTTGTAGAATCTTGAAAGTGGGTCCGTGGGCGGGTTCCGACGACAATGGCCTAGGCCACGACATGATTCTTGCAGAGGGGTTGCTGAATTGAGACAGTCTCATTGAAACGGTCAGAAGTTCTCATGTTGTTGAGCGAGGCTGACTATCAGAACGAAGCTGGTGTCTCGTATGGGTAGTGTTGACGTTGAGTTACCGAGGTACAGGGGCGATGGTTTGAAGCGATCCAGAGACAGGGGTGCGAACGGGACCCCTTGCGGGACGGCGGGAGTGTTTTGGTAACAGCCGCAACGGACCAAGCTGACCAATTCGATTGGCCAGCCCTAACTTGGGGGGAGCGGACCGCAGAACAGGCCACATGCCCAGGCCGGGCAAGAGTTGCAAGACAAAAGCGTCAAGAGAGCTTTCCGCGGCCCCAGAGTGTTTCGCGCATGCACCCCGTACCGTGTACCGTCTCGTGCTTTCAGAAGTCAGGGTCAAGCATGCCCAACGGCGGATTGTTCTGACGAAGTGGTTCTTCAGGGGGGCTGCAGGCATCCCTGTCGGGATCTTTCACGGCTGCCGTGTGATTATCGGCTGCTTACATGCTGGATCTATGCCTAAAATCGTCACACCGGCCCGGCGGCGATGCCCGTCTTTCAATAACGCCAGGCAGTTATTTTTTTTCCCCGTCGCGGCCGCTGACGTGTTGTGCGAGCTCGGTGGGGTTTGGCCTCAATTGATGCGGCCGTGGTCCGCGATATCACCCTCATCATCGCCTGTCGAGCACCAGGCAAAAGCTCAGCCTCGAGCCCGAAATCCGGTCAGCAATTCGTGCCATTGGGTTCCCAACGACAAATGGGGGCTCGGTATCTGTTTGTGGTTTGGCGCTGTTGAAAGGTCTCGCGTCTAGCACCAGCGCGTATCAGCCGGGTCAAGATACCTCATCTCGGCGCTCCTTGCAAACCTCGAAACTTTTGCGCATCAAAGGACTCGCCACCCAGGCCGGCACAAGTCCCCGATCATTACTATTCACAAACCCTCGGCTCAGCAATCTGTAGCCAAGACCAACGCCAGCTCATCACCGCCATCTGAGCCGAAACAATAACCCCCTCGACTCGTCACGACGACATTACTACTGTGTAGTGCCCCCGATTGCACCCCGCCGGTTGCGATTCCGAGGTGAGAGATCGCTCTCCGAATCGGTGGAAATCATCTGTTCCCAGGGGCAGGGCATTAGCTCCCGATGCAGTGGACGCAGGCAAACAAATGTGAGATGTGACCGACTCAATTGACAGGTCCCAGCAGGCAACACGCTCGCAGACGAGCAGCATGGCGGCTGCTGGAGCTTGCGGAGCCGGATCCCTTGGGGCTGCAACAGTGGACTGTGTTGCAGCTTTTGCTCCGAGCTGCAGCCAACCCCTGCACATCATTCTCTGGGAATGGCGCACCTGACCCCTGATGCAAAGTATCGGGTAAGTCTGGGAAGTTGAAACCGCCAGCGAATAGTTGGAAAACCAGGGGTCATGACCACTGCAGCCTCGTCGCGGGCCGCCAACACCTGCTCTGTAACAAGTTAGCTGGTGGTCCAACCTTGAAGTTTGTTGCAAAAGTGGCAGGCTGGCCAGGGGATCAAGTTCCATGTTTGGGGCCTGTATCCGCGATAACCGTTCATATGGATCATGAAAATGCGGTAGCCTAAGAGGGAAAAGAGAGAGGAGATTCTGATTGATTGGAAAATGCAAGATCTTTCAGGCAGGTACAAATTGCACGGAGTATTTCCGGCTCTTTTCAGTGGTGTTTTGCCCCTTCCCAATTCCGTGCCGTAATATTACATACGTCGCAGCGTAATAATACTGCCCAGTGTGCGAACCCCGCACAAGTGCGCTTATCGTTATCGGGGGATGCTGACTGCCCCGCCTTCCGTTTCGGAGTCATTTGCACGCTGGATGAAGGGCGGTTTGAACTTGGGAAATCCAATATTGTCGGGTGTCCCGGTGATGTGTATGTGGTTAATTAATACCGTACTAGCGTTTGCAGGTGGAAAGTAAAATGTCCAGATGGCTCGGGTGGAACTTGCATGGTACATTGGTCCCTGCCGTCTGCCTGCTGCCCTTGCGTCGTCTCTTGCGTAATGCAAGCCCCTTCGTACCTTCAATGCCTGCCCTGGCTTTCCGGGTGCCTGTTTCTGCCCGCTGCTGTGACGACGCATGTCTTGGTTTCAACCTCCACCGACTTACACCGTGCCAAATAAATGACCACACAACTTCAGAACAAAGATCTCGAGTGCCTCTGGTAAAAGTTGACCCCTCGAGTATTATTTTTGGAAGGTTACTCTAGCGGATCATTTTCCCGATCATCTCAACATTGGGCGACGAATCCATCGCTCGCCTGCCGCCTTCGCTTCGCACCGACGCGGTCATTTTACATATTGAATTCAGGTAAACTGCCGAGTCTCCCGGTTTGACGGACGCGCCGAGGTATCGGCTGGCTCATCTCGGGCGGGAGGACAGTGCTCGTTTCGGTGCCCAGCCACCCAGTTTGCGAGGCTTTGCTTCGGCCAAATCGGCGGCCACCTCATGGGCTTCCTTGCTTGACGCGATCCAGTTTAGCCGCACACACGAGTAACAACCATCAGAAGTCGCCACCGCTTTCTACGCGCAGAGCGCGTCTTCTCGGCAGAATACGGCGGCAGTCCGCAAGCACCCATATCCGCGATTGGCGACCACGACTCATCGCTGGGCAAGCACTGTGGGAACAACTAAAGTCTGGCTTGTGACGAGCTGCGCAGAAATTCCGGGACTAGCCCCGTACACGGCACTCCGGACACGATTCCGCGTTGGACAGCACCAAACGTGACTAGGATTCTCGGTACCGGAGAGACAGCAGTGACAGCGAAGCCATCAGCCTCGCAGCACGAGGTAACTCTCCGCAGAGGACTGCTGCTGTCGTGCCCGAAAAGGGCATGTCAATGCCAGATCATCAGGCGCAAGGCGTGAACGCAAGTTGCCCCTTTGAGAAAGACGACGGCACCTCCTGACCAGATTCGCGCGTCAATGGCGTCATCACCAACCCACCTAAAGCAACAGCAAGGCAAACCGTCTCGCACGCGCGATGAGGTGTACGGCGAAGGCGTAGATCCGGACCCATCCGTGGCTGGCCAGCTCATCGAACAGACTGCCAGGTTAAGCATCTCGAGTCCCGGAAGGGGGCCCGACGAGCTCTCGGTCCCGGGCAGCAGCTTCGACACCAGTTGTCAGGTCGAGACCATGCACTCCCCAGATCTGTCACTGTTTACTGGTGCGGGTGCCCGACCATATCAAGACAAGGTGGAAGGGGATCAAGCAGGCGACGGCGAGGCGAAAGCCGTTGCGACGGCGTTGAGCTCCTCCTATTGCCCCATGACAGAAGAGGCACCCTCGAGGGGGGAACAATCCGAACAGCGGCTGGTTACCAGCGAGAATGGAGTTGTCCAGCAGCGTATGACCCCCACACAGCTGCTAGACATGCCAAACGAGGTGCTGCTCCACATACTCAGCTACCTCGAAGTGTGTGATCTGCTGGCAACCTCCAGGGTGCGTCGACCCTTTCCTTGACCTTCAGTTTCCTGTAGAGTCCCATCGGTTGGGACTGGTTCGGCCCCATGTCATGCCACGTATTCAACCACGACGAAATACCTTCCCAGATGCTCTTTCCAACACCAGCCAGGTTTCCCTCTCCCTTCAACCCAGACACCGCCCTCTGTAAACCCCTCCCCTCACTTCACCCAGCTTCTTCAGAACGAACCCCTTTCCCAACCAACACTTCTCCTACAACTCAAACAACCCCCTTCCCACAAACAACCCACACAACTAACCTCTCACCAAAAACAGACAACCCACCACCTCCGCACCCTCTCCCTCCTCCCCCACCTGCACCACCTTCGCCTCCGCCGCGTCCGCACCCTCCTCCAACCTTTACTCACCTCCCCCTCCCGCCCGTCCCCCACCGACCTCGCCCGCCGCAGCATCCGCCTCACCCACACAGCGTTTGCCTCGCGCCGCCTCGCGCACAACCTCGCCTCCATCCGGCTGGCGCACCGCCTCGCGGCGCGGCCGTCGGCTGAGGCGCTGGCCGAGCGGGCGGTGTTGCCTGTCGAGTGTGTGCGGCAGCATGTGGCGCCGGGGTTGGTGGCGAGGAAGAGGGCGGTGGAGAGGGAGAGGGTCAAGGATGGGTTGAGGGGGTGGGTGGGGAGTGTGTGGAGGGGGGAGGTGAGGAGTAGGGGGAAGGGGGTGGAGAGGGAGATGGAGGGGGTTGGGAGGGTGTGGCGGTTGAGGAGGTTTTGGGAGAGGGTTGGGAGGGGGGAGGTTTAGCTTTGTTATGATGAGGTTTTGGATATGGTTTGTTTGGAAGTGTGCTTGTTTGTCTTTGGGATAGGTGAGTTCGTTGCGGGCGTTTTGGAGGGATGCTGAGATATGAATATGGGTCAGCGAGGGATATGTAATGGATGGGATGGTATGTAAATGACTTGAATGCGGCGTCATATTTCCTGGACGTACCATGATCATACAAGAGTAATGTACAAGTGTTTCCTGACAGAAGCATAATCTCGAGATGCCAACGTTGCAGCAAAGCCCTCATGCGCGGAACCTGAAGCCATCCCAGTCGTCATCGTCCTCCTCCTCATCCTCGTCCTCCGGCACCATAGAGTTCTCCTTCCCTGGAGCCACGTCCTTGTCGCCCTTCGTTGGAGCCGCAGTACTCCCGCCCTGCAACCTCAGCGCTTCTCTCCGCTCCCTCAGCTTCCGTGCCCGCGCCTCAAGTTCCTCCATGACTTCAAACTCGCTCTCGAGCGCCCGTGTAGCCTCCTCTTTCTCGTCTTCGAGTTGGATATCCACAAGCGCCCGCCGCTTGGCTCGCTCCTCCTCTTCTGATTTGGCCGCTATCTCGGCGGCGCTCATCACGGGCGCCGAGATCACTGCATCGCTGTCCAACGCTGCCGCTGCCGCAGGTTTAGTGCTGCTCTTCCCGGCCGCTCCGTGCACTAAATCGGCCTCGAAAGCGGCCCACTCGTCCTCGTCCACTGGTACTGCTGCCGGTGCTGTGGCGGCCGACCCTGTCTCCGGAGCCGATGTCACGGATCGGGCGGGTTGCGCTATTGGCTCATCTGGTATAAGTGGAGACCGGCCAATCGGCCCTGGTTTGGGGGTTGTGGCTACTAGTGTTGCGGTGCTGCCGCTCGCGCTGGGAGTCGCCGGGCGCGAGGGGATCTGCATCTCGACGCCGAGTGTTGGAGTGCCCGAGGTTCGGCGGGTGAGGGGTGGCGTGAGTGGCGTATTCTTGTTATCGTCCTGCTTTGCCGCATCTTCTGGTTGTTCTGGCGACGTGCCCTTGGTCCGTTTCCTGCGTGCCTCATCCTCGTCCTGGTCCCCTATCTCTTCGTCCGAATCAACGAGCTTTCGCTTGTTGCCGCCGCCTTGGGCAGACTTTGCGTCGACAAAACCGGCATAGCTATTTGTACCGCTCTTCCCCGAGGCTTGGTGCAAGCTCTGCAGCCGTTGTCGGTGGCCGGCGCTGCGCAGATGGCCATCCCAGAGAGATTCCGTCTTGATTTGGTCTTGGCAGACGGTGCACGTCAGCCTGCCGGAGTCTGAGTACGAGGCATGCGGATGCTCTATTCTACGCGCAGCGCGTTGCTGGCGCAAAAGAGCACGGACATCGGCCATGTCGGGGCGGGGAGGGCGGTGTGTCGCGTAGGTGGTGCTCGATTCGGAGAATGCAAATGCGAGGCGAACGGTGAGATCGGGTGGCGGCGATGTTCCAATTGGTAGGTATCGAAGACAGGCGGGTATGTGAGACGATGTTTAACGTTGTTCAAGAAGGCGATGAAGGTAAGAAGGTAACAGAGTCTAAGACGAAGGTGTTGTTGAGGTGGTGAGGATCATGGAAGGGGAGAGTGGCTGCCCAAGAAACGCCACAGGATGTTCAGCTGGCCTCGCACTAGCCACTGAGCCAGGGTAGCTTCAGCCACAGTCGCAAAGGTTCCCACCCCGCGACCCTGAGATTGGCTTTCAAAGACCATCCCACTCTCCGTATTCGGTCGTTTCCCGTTCCCCTCGGCGCGAGTCGAGTTGAGCTCCTCCCTTTACAACCATTGTCAACCGCGCTGACGGACTTGATCCGCCCTTGATCCAGTGAATAATGGCAAGGCTTTTCTTTTCCTACACTTGAGCTCGAAACCGCGCATCGCGACAATTTCCAGCGAAAACCATCCACTGCGACCCTTGGCGATATGGATGACCATGAAGACGACCCCACGAGAGTAACGGCGCTGTGGCCGGACCCGCCGCCGTTCTGGAAGGATTTCACACCCGATAACATTGCGCGGTATGACAGCCTCAAACAAAACTACGCCGAACAGCAGGGCGTCAGCGCCGACACCCTCCTCCGGATCCCAGACGTCCCCGAGGAGCTCATCAACCTCCAGCCGCCACCCGAGCCAACAGACGGAAAATGGAGGCTGTTCAGCGAGAGCGAAACGGTTGGTCATTCCCACGCGACACTGATGCACATATGTTAACCTCCCGCACAGCTCACCGAAACCCTTCAAAGCCTCGAGGACGCCGGCATCCAGCGGCTTGCACCCACGACCGAAACCGACGAAGACACTAAACACCTTGACCGCGGCTTCGAATTAAAGAAACTCGCCAAGTCGCTCCTCCTAAACTACCTCGAGCTGGTCGGCCTCATGGGGCATAACCCAGACCAAGTGCGCCGCTCCCGCCACCACACCCCGCGGCGCAAGGAAACCCCCACTAACAAACCAACAGGCTCTAGAAAAGATCCAAGACATCAAGACCCTCCTACTCAACTTCCACCACATACTGAACGAATACCGCCCGCACCAGGCCCGCGAGCAGCTGATCCAGATCATGCAAGACAGCCTCGACAACAAGCGCGCCGAGACGGCGGGGATCCGGAGCGTGGTGGACAAGGCGAAGCGTATGATCGAGGGGCTGGCAAGCATAGAGACGCCGGTGCTCGATGCTGCTGGGGATGAGGGGGCCGCTAGCGGTAATGGCGAGACACCGGTACGGCAGCGCCAGAGTGTGGAGTGGGCTCGGGTGGATGCGGATTTCGCATAAGGATGACTGGCCCTACTACTATTGGTCTGGGTTTTCTCTGGGCCAGCCCTGCGTTGGGTAGAATCTGGGCCGGAAAGGGGCGAGAATAGGATTGCATAGGTGTTAGCCCTAGGGTGTCACATGGCGTTGATCTGTAAAGAATACTCTCGGTTGGGGCTAGGTCCCAAATAATAAATGAAGAAAGTTTATCTGCTTCGCCTGGATACTCATAGTATCAGCACGTTGAGAATTGGACCTTCAGGGGCCAGGAGAATAATGATTGAATGTGACCAAGTGCATGCACTGTGGCTTTGGGTTGTTCCCCCAGAGACTTCACCCAGGCAACAAAAACTATGGACACAATGTAGCCACCTTCCCAAAGACTCATCCTCAAGTACTTCGTAGAGCACAAGCATTGCGAGCAAGATCCGGGCCACAACGTCCCAATGTTAAGTATGTACATAATGACAGTAACCGCCCCCGACTCAAGGAGCCACAGCCAAGAGACTAAAAGAACGACAAGTAACAGTACACAACCCAAACAAACCCAGCGCCCCCCAGCCTTGAAGCAGAGTGAATAGGCAGCGAGAAATCCCAAGCATTACAAACTCCATTTGTCGAAAAAGCCAAAAGCCAGCCAGCCAGTCAGTCAACCAATCTCGGAATTGATCGATCGATATTGTGCCCCCTGCCTTCCTTTCCAGGTTCCAACCGAGAAACCCATCTCTCCCCATCCTTCCACTTCTCGAGAAACCAAACCGACGCTCTCTGCCCTCGACAAAAGACGGCCAAGTAGAATCATCCATCTCCAGCCATGAGTCTTCCTTTCGAAGGCTGATTCGAAACCCTAACAAACACAGACACATCTACCTCCCTCCCTCGCCATAATTCCCAGTAACCGACCCCCGAGCCCCAGTCGCCGCATCCCACCAATCCACACCCCACCATTCCATCCCCATTTCACCACCCTGATCCTTATCTAGAGAAGGCGAAGATGGAATGGAACGAGGGGTTGACGGCCTCTGCGGAATCGGCCCTTCCGTAGGCCCCCGTCTCTGGAGAGTCGCCGAAAGAAGCGGCGGAAGCACGTAAGGAATCTGCGCCCCCCGCGGCAACACGCCAAAACAAACTGCCCCGCGCCGGCCCCTACAATCGCCATGGCCACCACTAGCGCCCTAAACAGGGGGTTTAGGACCAGTGCCGGTGTCAGCGCCGGAACCGCCTCGACCCTTGCCCTTGCCCTTGACCTTGCCAAGGGACGGAATAAGGGATGGCAGGACAGGCGTCTGCTGCGGCGCGGCGTGGGGGCCGCTGTTGGCGCCGGTAACGGCATTCTATGCCGGAGGTCCGGTGCTAGCTGTTGCCTGCGGGGGAATGGGCGGAGGTGGGATGGGCGTTTGCCGCGGCGGGCCACCGCCCACATGAGGGATTGGCGGCGGCGGGATGGGGCTGTGTCGGACGGGGGGCGGGTGATGTTGCTGAGTGGGCGGGGCGTGGTGTTGCTGAGGAGGCGCGGCGTGGTGTTGCTGCGGCGGTTGAGGTTGGTGATGCGGTTGATGGTGCTGCTGCTGCTGGGGTGGTTGTTGATGGTGATGCGGCGGCTGCGGTGGTTGTTGATGGTGCGGCGGCACCTGAGCGTGCGGGGACGGACCAGCAGGCTGACGCTGCTGCTGCTGCTGGGCCGGGGCGCTCTCCTTCTCCAGAACGTTGCTGAGGTACGGGAGATCTTCGCGCGCCTTGGGGTCCCGCTCATAAATCTTCCTGATAACCTCCCACTCCCTACGTGTCATTTTGTGCGCCTGAGGCAACAAGAAGGCTACTGTTGGGCTGGTGATGAGATGGCCCAGGACCTCCCGGGCGATGACCTCGCCTTGCCGTTGCAGCTCCTCCTCGGTGGGACCCTGCCTAACTTGGCTTTGAGGGTGCGGAGCCTGAGGTGGAAGAGCCTGCTGCTGCATGGGGGTGCCGTTTCTCGGAGAGGGATATGTCGGGAACGGCCCTTGAGGAGATGTTGGAGAGAAGGCCGGCGCGGAGATCGACGGTCGACCGTTAATCGGGAACCCTCCCTGGGCGGGTGACGGGCTCGGGGGTGGCTGGGAGAACTGACCTGGCCCTTGAACCTGGGCCTGAGCAGCGTGGTGCATCTTCACAGGGGCATTCGCATCGGCCGTGCCATGGATGCGCTGGATGGTTTCCGGGTCGTTGCGGTAGACAAAAACGGCTAGCATCATGGGCTCCGTTCTTGTCTCGGGGATGAAGTTATCCACCAAGTTCAGCATAAACTCGGGCTGGTTCCCGGTGCCAGGAAGCACAGGAACCAAGTATGTATCGCGGACGTTGGCAACCCCCTTGTCGCCAATGACTCCATACCTCTTCTTAGACACGAAGTAGTCAATCAACTTGCTCATGCCCGACTTGGAGGCATGTGATGTCGGCTCGAGATTGACCACTACAACGTCCGTTGGCAGACTATACCGGAGACTGCAGAGATAAACAATGGCTTGTTGCTCGTCAATACGACCGCATACCGTCAAGCTCTTGGGAAGCAGTTTCTCCCACGGCAGCCCAATGGTCTCGCTCAGATTGGCACCGCCAATGTATTTGGCCGTCACCTGGACGTCGGCAATGGTATTCATGAGGAGATTTCCTCGCCACACCACGTCCGGATCACTCTCCTCCTTGGGTGAGTACGGCGGGGACTGAGAGCCGTCATCGAGAAGTCGGTCAACGTCAGGGTCGAATCCCGGTCCGCCGGCGGGCGCGGCGGGCAGGGTCGAGGGGCCATGATTCTGTGGTAGTGTAGGCGACTTGACGCTGGAAAAGACCTTGTTCAGGTCAAAGTCGGCTCGGCTGGGTGAGTGCTGCGTATCCACAGTCTGGCCATCGGCGGGCGACCGGCGGTGAGCGGCTTGGGCTGGGAATTCCGGCGTGTCCTTGGGCTCCTGCTTTGGTGCACTTAGTCGACGAAGCGGTGCGGTAGACGGCACGTCGTAATTTGTGATGGTGTGGTTATCGTCGTCGATCACCTCGTCGCCTTTGTGGGTTCTCCGAATACGCGGCATGTCGTCAGTGATCTTAATAGCCTGCTTCTCCGCCCGTGCCCGCATCTCGGCGGTTTCTTTTTGCATCTCCTTTGATGCCAGCTCCTCGGTGGACATAGACGCCAGCATCGGCGGTGTCAATACTCGGTCAAGTAGCCGGGCGCATAGCTCGGGATTGCCCTTCAGGTTGAAGGCCAATGTTCGAATCTGGCTAGCATACGAGCTGCTTGTTGGATGCGTATCATTTACTGCCCGCTCAATATGAAGAGCGAACCGCTCTGCCCGGTCAGCAGTGGAGACGCCGTCCGAGGGAACCTCGCCCTTCTTCTCGGCAACCCCAATCGAGAAAGCCAGTGACTTGTACAGAGCCTTCGCGGGCCCTTGGCGCGTGTCGGGCAACTCTGCAATTTTGGCAGGGATATCTGCTGGGGGGGAGTATGCGGGGACCGGGAACGACTGATTCTCGTTACCTTTCCGCGGCTTCTGTAGACGATGTGTTAGTGCTTAACTGGACCAGAGGTGTAGACAGCACCAATGCGTACCTTGCTCTCTTTCTCCTGCGCGCCATCCACATTCTTCCGCTTCTGGCCGGCAGGCTTGGGCTCCTTCTTGGGCTCAGGCGGCGGGGGCGGGGGCGACTGCTTCGACTTCTGGGAGGCGTCCTCCTTGAGGTCGCTGGTCCGCTTCTTTCCCTTCTTGGGGCCCTTCTTCTTCTTCTCAGACTTCTCCTCTTCGTAGGCCTTGCGACGGGCCTCCCACGGCCTCTCGCCGGCCTCGATGCCGGCAAGAAGCTCCTTGTGGTTCTCGGGCCGACAGACCTCACAGAAGTACTCCTTAGGTAAATCTTCTGTGTACTGGCTCATGCCCATGCAGATATTATGCTGCCAGGCGCCACACTGGTCGCATGCGATCCACGGCTCGCCCGAGTCCTCATCCTGCTCTGTCGCGCCGCAAACACAGCGGATGATCTCTTCTTCGGGCTCTTCGGGTTCGGGTGCCGCCTTCTTGTTCTTCTTGCTTCCGCCGCGTCGCTTTGGAGCTTCGATCGGCTGGTCGAGCTGCTCGAGCGCCTTGTGTTGGCCCTTCGTGGCTCTAACCGATCGGCGCGGTTCCGGGTCTGGTGGGGGTTTATTGGTCAGCTGCTGGCCGCGATTGCTGCGACGACGGGGTGGCATTGTTGCGGGTGTTGGGCTTGTCGCCGTCACCGTCACCGTTGCCGCCGTCGCTTTGTTTGGGGATGGGATTGCGCGAACGAGTTTCAAGTGCTCAGTGGTGGCTGCTTACCAGACATGGTCGCGTTGAGACGGGATGGAACGAATAGGTAGCCAATTGACTGCCTGCCGACTGCCGGAAGGCGTCCGCCCTTGTCCTTGTGTTGCGCGTCTCTACTGCAGACAGATGATTGCTCAAAGCAGGCGTGAAATGTTGCACGCGGTCACTTGATAAGGCAGGTATTTACGCATGCATAGATGCATAGAACTAATGATGATGGGACTGGGCAAAATGCTGGCAGTCTCGAAAACGGGAAAACAAATCCCAGAAGCTATCCGTAGAAATCCAGCGCCTGTCTCTCTCCCAGCTACCTTCCGCCTGTTGCGCGCCAAATGGTGCTGCAGGCGATTTGGCAAGGACAAGAGGCGCGTCGTCGACCGAGGGGAGCTGCCGGGTCCAAGCTCCAAAGCACCGTGGGGAAGTGGCGCGTGCTGCACACAAAGATGACAGCGTCTGGGAATCACGATTCTCGATGTTAGCTGTTCGCAGTAATCGTGCGACAGTGGGCGCAAAAGTTGCAACTGGCGCGAAACCAGATCAGGGCAGTTGTCGGGGTGTCTTGTCGATGATGCGTGACGGATTGCGGAGGTTGCGAGAGGAGAGGAGTTTGCGGGATTGGAGGAGCGCGATGCTTTGATGAAATTGTTAGAACATTCCTCCACTTTAGGTTACATAAGCCAATCGATAAGCATGACGGCCGGGCTTGGCAAACTTGAACCACCGATGTGGGGTCCGTGCACGCCCATCCCACCTGAAGTGCAAGGCAACGAGCAGCTACGCGTTGTGTTAGCGCTTGCCTGGAGCTCCAGCCTGGGCCGCATTGCAACTGGAAGGTCCCAGCATCAGCCTTCCGCCGCAATCAACCACCTTCCCAACCTTCCAGCAAACCAAAACCGACAATCCGTTTGACTTTGGTCTTTTCCCCTAAAGCCCGACCGATACCACCCCCGCGTTTCTTGCAACCCCGCCGCCATGTCGAGAAGATACGATTCCCGGGTACGTTACGTTGGTCGCTGTTTCGACTCCACCGAAACCAACTTGGAGAGCGGGCGCAACACGGGCTTGAGGGGGGACAATGAAGCTTACCGGACTTACAGACAACCATCTTCTCGCCCGACGGCCGTCTGTACCAGGTCGAATATGCGTTAGAGGCTATTTCCCACGCCGGCACGGCCATCGGCATCTTGGCCAAGGATGGCATCGTCCTTGCAGCAGAGCGCAAGGTCACCTCGAAGTTGCTCGAGCAGGACACATCAGCTGAGAAGCTCTACATCCTGAACGAGTATGTTTCAGTCTGAATGTTAGGTGGTTTAAGCCAATGGAGCTTCGCTGACGTACCCCCGCAGCAACATGATCTGCGCCGTCGCCGGCATGACGGCCGACGCCAACATCCTCATCAACTACGCCCGGCAGGCCGCCCAACGCTACCTCCTCACCTACAACGAAGACATTCCGTGCGAGCAGCTGGTGCGCAGGCTCTGCGATCTGAAGCAAGGCTACACACAACACGGTGGTCTGCGGCCGTTTGGCGTCTCGTTCATTTACGCCGGCTGGGACCCGCAGCGCCAGTTCCAGCTGTACCTCAGCAACCCCTCGGGCAACTACGGCGGGTGGAAGGCGACGAGCTCGGGTGCCAACCACGCGAGCGCGCAGAGCTTGCTGAAGCAGGATTACAAGGAGGATTGCACACTGAAGGAGGCGTGCGGCATGGCAGTCAAGGTGCTGAGCAAGACCATGGACTCGACGAAGCTGAGCAGCGAGAAGAGTGAGTGGCAGTCACACAGGTTCTGGGCGGGCAGCAGCTAACATTTGAACAGTCGAGTTTGCGACGGTGGGCCAGACCCCGGACGGCAAGATCTACCATAAACTTTGGAGCGCGGAAGAGATTACGGCGCTATTGAAGGAGCACGATCTGGCCAAGGACGAGACGACGGAGGAGAAGTAGGTCCCTGCGTAGGTCATGGGTTAAACGGGCGGGATAAAGGATGGGAATGGGACTGCTGCGAGCGCTGCGTGTACCAATAGAGCAAGCACCATGCTATGCCGTGGACCTAAACTCCTTGCCATGACTTGTCGTACAAACTGTCAACCAAAAACTGAACCGACCCCTAGACTCCTCATATTCCATATCATTACACCCAAAAGTCATGCCGCCTGGCAAGGTACTCCTACCAGCTCTGAGCCATGAACCCCAGACGCTTCACCCCGCTCGAAGCCAGGTCACTATCAAGACGCGCGTCAGCAAAATCATACCCTCCTAAATTCTCCCATCTCAATAGCATCAGCACCTACAATTCCCCCACCCCCTTCCTCCTCATCCCTCACCCTCGCATACCCCTCCCCACTCCCCGCCGCCGCCGCCGCAGGCGGGTCCGCATACGGCTCGTCACACCGCCCGCTGCCCAGCCTAGGCCAGTACCGCCGATAACTCCAGTACGTGACCGTCAGCCCCAACAAACTCCCCGCACACACATCCCACACATCATGTCGATAATCCTGCAGCCGACTAAGCGCAATCATCATTGCACCCACAAGCGGCGCAAGACACAGCAGCGCGCGCAACAAATCCCCCCGCACCACCTTCTCCGTATGCTCCGTGATACTGCTATTCCTTGCGGCGTGCGCAAAGATGCGAGTTTGGCCCGCCAAAAAGAGGGTGAGGTACCCCAGCCCCGCGAAAGCAAAGGAGCTGTGGCCCGAGGGAAAGGAGCGCCAGCCGTCGTGGAGGACGTGTCCGTTGGTCTGGGTGCAGACGGAGAAGGTGACGAGGTGGTTGGGCGGGGTGTTGGGGGTGGGCAGGCAGCGCGCGAGGAGGTCTGGCCGGGGCCGGCCGGCCATGTTTTTGACGACGTCGGTGAGGAAGGAGGTGAGGATCATGGAGATTGCGAGGCTGAGGATGGTGACGTGGTGCTTGTGGGCGGAGGCGCCGGTGAGGCGGTTGTAGAGGATGAGGATGAAGAGGGGTATGAAGAGGGCGTAGATGAAGGCGTGGACTGGAGTGTGGAGGGGGTTGTTAGTGGGTGTTGGGCGGGTGAGATGGGGGTAATAGATGGTGAAGCTCACGGAGAGGCACGCGCTCGACTTCAGCGTATGGGAAGGATATGCGAAGGTCGCCGACGGAAAACATGCGGTGGAAGGGCGTGACGAGAAATTGCATCTGTCATCGAGTTAGTTTGGCTCGTTCGTTCACTGTTGTCGTAGATCGAGGTGCGAGTTGGTTTGGAAAGACGCACTACGAGGTATCCGGCCAGCAGGAGGACGAAACCCGTGTAATCCGCGGCGTAGGTTCTCTGGCGTTGCATCCTGATTAGCTGGGCAAGTCGCGACAATATTATTAAACAATTGAAGCTCATGCGACGCAGACGTACATGCCAGAACCTCGCCAACGACCCCATGATTCCTTGACCACCACAGCATGGTCCGCAACCCGCCATTGCAGGCGATATGGCGATCAGTCACCGCCGTCGAATGGCCTTGAAAAATGTCCACAGCATCGGGGTGCGCAGCCGAGAAAAACACGGTGCCGAGGACGGGTCGTCGTTGCTGAGGTCGTCACTTGGACAGTTACCGAATCCGAGTTGGCCAAGGACAATTGTTGCCTGTGCTGGAAGCCTTGCAAGGCTAGCTGGTGGGAGCAGGGACAAGGCTGTCAGAACGCTGCAGGGGTCTCGATTGGCTTCGTCGCGAGCTCCATCCACACCCCTGTCCCGCCTGACCTTCAGCGCAACAAGGTCACCAGCCGGCGAGATCATCGATCTTGTCAAAGTTCAGAGCAACTGGTATTCTTGGATTGGTCTGGGCCTTTCCCTTCCCGAGAAAACAAGACAAGCACAAATAAAATCCCGTGGCTTCATTACGTATAAGACCTCGCAGAGGTGGCCTGTAGCAGGTATGGCAAAATGCCCCGAGATACAAGCAACGACACAACCCAGCTTGCCCGCCACGACCACCACCCCCGCCTTTCGTCGTTCGAATAACCCATTCATATCCCAGCATGCTGTTCTGCATGTCGATCGCCGCGTACCAGACGGAGAAGGATAAAAGACCGAAGCCACCAAGTGTCAAAAAACTGATAGACATGTACACTCCGCCTGAATAATATACCATGTTGCCGTGCTCTCCCGCAAACCACGCCGCTGATGATGAAGTGTAAATGCCCAGTCGGTAACAATGCTGGCGCTTCGATTCCATTTTCGTGATTTTCCCAGGTCGTCCCTCATTATAACCCCTGCTGCACCGAAATGACGCCCCGATAACGATTTGACCCGTTGTCCAGAAATAAATATCAACTTCCCACGCAAGCTCTGGATAGGTATAACGGTGAATGATAAATGTTGTATGTCGCCGGGGCCGGCGTCATTATGACTCTTCGGCAATCAGCCGCTGCACTTCCGCCTCGTTGAGTAGTTTGCGTTTCCCCAGCTCCTCAGGGGGCTTGCCATCGCGGGCCGCGCCAAAGTCGAGGATCTGTCAAGTTATTAGTGGTTTGAACCGCATATGGGGAAATGGTATTGCTTACCTCCACGTAGGTCAAGTTATCCCGCTGCACAGCCGCAACGCATCTCCGCTGGTCAAACTTGACCTGCCAGACGCCACTCAGATCCGTGAGGAGGTCCTGAACGCAGTCACCAGTCTCGACATCCCACATCTTGACCGTCTTCTCGCTGCCCGAAATCACTTTCCGGCCATCATGCTGGAAACACGTAATAGCCCCCGTATGAGCTTCTAGCGTCTTCTTGCACTTGCCGGTTTCCGGATCCCAAATCCTCAACGTGCTGTCTGCCGCGGCCGACACCAACTTCTCGTCCCGCAGGTCCAAGAGGCCGACCAACATACTGTGGCCTTCGAGCGTGTGGAGGCAAGTGCCAGTGTTGAGGTCCCAAATCTTAACCAGCGAGTCCATCGAGCCCGAGATGCAGTGGTTCCTCTTGTGGTCGAGCACCACCGAATACACCTTTTGAGCGTGGCCATGCAGGACGTGCAGTTGCTCGCCAGTGCTGATGCGCCAGACACGGACAGTGCTATCGTAGCTGCCCGAGACGAGGGTATCACCGTGGGCTGAGATTGCGCGGACGGAATGAGTGTGTCCGGCGAGGATCCGGATAAAGTATGGGCACTGGTCGTCGTTTGCCGGCGGGCCAGTCTGGATGTAGCGGCGCGAGCCCGCCTCGGGCAACCGCCAAACACGGAGCTGGCTATCGCGGGAGCCCGTAATGATGAGTGGCTTGGGCGGCATCATGACCGGCTTGCCGTCCAGAACCTTGCCCGTATCGGAGGGCATGAGGATCTGCAGACATCTTACGGTGCTGGTGTGACCGTAAAAGGTCTGGGTGCAAATGCCCTTTTGAATGTCCCAGACCCGGACCGAGCGATCCGTGCTCCCAGAGACGAGCGTATTCCCCTCGTACTGGAGGGCCCAAACACCGCCTTCATGGCCCTCGAGCTTTGTGCGCAGCTTGCCCGTCTTGGTATCGTAGACATGTATTAGAGTGTCGTCACTGCCCGTGATAATCTTGTCGTCGTCAAACTGCAGACAGGTGATGACATGGCGCGGATGAGCCGCGAACGCAACATGGCCAGGCTTGACCTTGCCGCTCATCCAGCTCTGTCGAATCATGTAATGTCTCCGATAGAGCGACTTGAACAGGTGAAGTTGCCGGAGGCTCGGGAGGCCGATCTGGGGGTCGGGAACGGCAAGGGCGGCAGCGCTGGCAGCCGAGTTTGGTCCCTCAGATTTATGTGTCTTGGCAAGAGGGGAAGTCCTGTCGCCCCTCAGGTCATGTGCGGCGGCACGCCGCTTCGCTCTGTCAGCGCTGACGTGGGCCAAACCTCGCTTCCGCTTCGCACCCCTGGTCTTGGGCAGAAGCTCTGATTTCTCAGCCTTGACAACTGACCGGAGTAACTCAGACTCGCTGGACGTGAGGCGGCTCTGGTTGCTCAAGTCAACTTCACAGCCCTCGGGCCCAAAGTCGTGGGGTCCAACAGGATCCTGCCAACCCCATCCTTCCGTGATGGCTCTCTGGAGTTCCCCGGGGGGGAGGTGGAAGCCATCGCGATCAAAGAGTTCCTTCCAGCCCGTTTCATTGCTATTCACAATGTGCCGCCAATGTTTGGACACCTGCGCTGCGCGGCAGAGGTCGCGGTGGTCGAGGTAGGACAGAACGTGAAGGCCAAGCTCGATCGGGAGCTGCTTGATGAAGTCGCACTGAAGAGCCGGGTTGACGACATCGGCAATGACATGCAGAGTCTTGCGGGGGCACCTCCGAAGAAACTGATACATCATCCACGTCTTGAGCTCGTTCGGCATAGCATCAAAGCTCTCCAGCATCAGGTTGGGGTCCGCATAAGGGGGCTGGCCAGGCCTTCCCCGCGAAAGGGAGTTTTCGTAATGGACTGGCGAGAGGTCAGTCGCCGCCTCCGCGTCACCTTCCTCTGTTGTTTGGCTCTCGCCGAGCCACTGCCGCCGGCTGGCGCGTGCGAGTTGCGTCGAAAACGACACGGCGTCGAGATCCTCGCCATCGTCGTCAACCTGGCTAGGCTGTAACTGGGCGGCTGCGAGTGTAGGGGAGAGCCGAGGGCTCGGCAGGCTAACATCTTGCGCCGCCACGGCATTGATGCTTCGTCTCGGTTGCGGGCTGGGGCCGGTGGATGGGAGCGCGTCTTCCACATCGTCGAAGGGTTGCAAGTCGGCATCGGTAATCGGAGGAGTGGCAACATTGCTAAAGACTGTTTGCGAGTCGCTACCCGCGGGGCTCGCCGCGTCGTAACCCGATGTCGACTGGCTCGTTCCAGAGTCCGATGTGTCTACTGGCAAAGGGCGGAGCCGAGAGAGCCGATCCAGACGACCACCGGCGAGGTCAGAGGTATCAGGGGTGGCAAGGTGGGCGGACGACCTGCGGATCGCCTTGTCTGCCTCCCTGCGTGGTCCACGTGTCACGGCACGGCGCAGTCTATCCGATGTAACTTGCGCAATGTTTGTAGGTTTTGTGATAGAGCGGGAGCTCCTTGTCAGGGCTGGGGCGTAGTTTGGAGAAACAGCCCTGGCAGCTGACCTTCGTGACCTTCGCAGGTATGGTTCTGCGTCATGGAGGGCGCGGTGAGATGTGCTAGAAATAGGGCTCTCGACCCCTGGTTCACATTTGACGTCACCAGCGTAGTCGGCGCTTTGGGAGCGTCGAGGCTACACGATGCTTGTTAGTGGACATAAAAAAAAAGACCCAGGGAAGAGCCAGCAGCTCACCTGGGCTTGTATGTCGCTGGTATCCTCCCAACTGGCGAGCTCATGGTTATCAACGTCAAAGGTCAGCCTCCGCAGCTCGGGCGGAGTGGGCCTTGACGCAAGGGGGTATTCTTTGGAGTCGAGCGAGTGTACGTCGCGGGGTTCGCGGAGAAAAAGCGGCGGATAAGAACGCTTTGTTGTGGTCGTCGTTGTAACCGTCTTGGTCTCGATGCACTCGTCGGCAAACTGCATCATTCGATGATGTGTTACCATGGCCTCGTCCTCCTCCCACGACATGGAAACCTTATGGCTCGATCGCGGCCGCTGAGCCTCCATGGTGTTTTTGGGCCGGGTGGACGTTACGGCAGGAGGCGGTGGGGTTGCCGAAATGGCTTGCCACGCGCAGGGCCGCGGGCGTCGGGACCGAAGACTTGAAAATAGTCCCGTGTGACTTGGTTCGAGGCGGCAGATGTTCCGTTCGGCGTCGACAGTGCCGACGTTCTCGGTGGTCCAACGCGTACCGGACACGGAGCGACCGTGTTTCCAAAGCGTGTCACACCCAGGAGGGTCCCCCGCCAGTTACCGGTTATAAAGGAGCGTCAAAATGCGACTATCATTTTTCTCCTTTTCGCGATCGGGTCGTGGTGGGCTGGAGACGGATGCAGGGAAGGCGGATGCACGGAGGAAGAATCTGTGACGAAGGGGTTCGGTGCACACTTTTGACAGAAGCCGTTGGTCGGAAGAGGCAAGATTAGAAGGGCGATCCCGGTCGACGAATGTTGGTGTCAGCCTGCTCCGTCCGCGGGAAACTTAAAATGCCGGCATCAAGGGATGGCCGTGGTCGCGGTGGAGTGGCGGGCAGGGTGGCAGGTGGTGGGAAAAGCGAAAGTGGATTTGAGCCGGTGTTGGCTCTTGCCTTCGGCTGAGGTGACGGTTGTGATCATCCAGCAGTCAGCAGGAGGCAAGACCCAACCTGGCACAGGCTCGCTTCGATTTGCGCACGGCGCTCGTGCCACCGCCCCCTTGCCTATTCGCCTCGAACAGAAAAGAACGAATTGGACCGCAAACAATAGGTCAAATTCCACAAGGTTTAGTGGCCTCCGATTGGAGCTAAAGTTAGAACTTTTGCCGAAATGGACCATGAACGAATATATTCTACTTGTAATGCACTCTCTCACGATGCACCGACAAAATGGCCGAGTTGCGACGTTTTCGCCCTCTGGAGAAGCAGTTCTGCAGTCGTCTTTTAATGTTGCAACCTGCCATTTCCGGTCTTGCTCCGGCTGGAGACGTGGGGCAAAGTGATGAACGCTTCAGGTACCCGCTCACTAAGCCCTTGACTTCGGCCTCGCCGGGCTAGAAGTTTGAAGATTCTACAGACAAGATTTTCTCAATCAAGGCTCGGATCCTGGCTACACGTTCGATGGTCGGCACTTACATAGAATACCCCCTTGAGGCTCGAGATTAGTTCAGTTGTTTGCTTCCGATGCCAAGTACCAAGTGGGGTCATGCCATGCAAAAGTCGTTTCCCCGCCGATGATGGCATCCTGAATCTTACAAGGTGCCGGGGTTACATAGTCAAAAACCCCCAGCCAAGCAGTGAGCAACGATATCGAGGAATATCCAGTCCTACGGTCATGTATTAGCCCGTTAGCAATCCTTCCATCAACCTCAACATGATATTTGTACAGTACTCTTGTATGCGCCACATGTCGGGGGTACCGGAACACCTAAAACAGTTAGCGTATCCGGCGTTACCCTTTGCTTGGACTTCTTCTGCCAGTGGTTTCTCCTCAGCTCGAACGAGGCAAAGCAAACAAACGGACATCTGATCTCGAAGCCATGCGAAGTATGGATAATGATAAGCCGAGGACTGACAAGGGAACCCCAAACACTTTGGGGTGCCCGTTGGCTTTTTGTCTCATGATTCATCAACCATCTTGAAGTTCAGAACTTGGAAGACCGCAGTGATGCTTTTTCTGGAGCACGTGGTTTCTCACGGGGGATCTTGAGCCACCAAACCATTAAAGTTGAGATCATTGGCTGCCAAGCGACACACCGCACGTTCGCTGTTGGAGAAGTGCTTGTTTCCTTATCTCGTTGGGGAAAGTGGGGGAAAAGAGGTCATTTCAAGTTCCCGCTCTCGACGACGTTTGACATTGTATCAGGGAGCCATGGCATCTTCAGGCGACACAACGGGTCTTTGCCCAGATTGGGTCTTGTCGACTATGTCTGACGTCCAGTACGCTCCCTCAGACTTGCAGAGACACAGCGCAACAGCTGAGGGAGGAGGGGGAGTTGACCAGGACTGACTGATTGCCTTCTCCAGTATCGCCCGAGACCGCGCCTGGTTTTCCACATATACCCCCTTCAACACCTTCACAACTACCCTGATGCAGAATGACGGGGTTAGCGCTATCGGGATTGGCGACGTCGAAATCCCAGTTAAACTGTTCCCCAAGCGCAGTGGTCCCAGGGCTCACGGCACGCTTCGCCTCCGCAATGTCCTTCATATCCCTACCGCTCGCTGCAACATCATCGGTGGCCCGCAAACCGATGACTACGAGGGCATGCAGCTCGGGGCGCTAGGTGACGATGGCCGGGACGCGGCGATCATGAACGGCGATGGTCAGCGACTTGGATATTTCACCCGCACGGGTGGCGTCACCCTCTGGTGTCTCAAACTCAGCGGTCCTCCGATCGGGCCAGTTGTTGGCCGGTCCCTTTTGGACCCGAACGGGATGCATATGATTCACGCCTTTTGGCCCGAGTCGGAGCGTCGCAGATGGGAGGCTGCGCAGTCAGTTCCCGGCCCGGCTGGAAACAACCGAGGCCAGGAAACGGCGCCCTACTCCAAGAGAGAAAAGGACTGGCTGAATGAGGAGTGGGGAGGTGAATACAAATTTCTCACATCCCACGGGTTGAGCATCTACAAGGATGACGACCGTGAGGAAGGCAGAAGGATTGCCCGGGCCATGATGCGCAACGACGGAGATGACGAAGATATGCACAACGACGAGGATGACGAGGATATGGACGACGGCGAGGGAGAGGATTCGGGTTCCGATTTATCGCTCGAAGGCCACTTTGCCGACTACCACTTCACATCCGAAGAACTGGACTTCATTGAGAATGGCTGGGGCAACTCGCAAAACTTTATGCTCCAGTTTGGCCTCAAGTTCTACAAGGATGAAGACTGTGAAGAGGCTAAGGCCATTGTCAGAGCCTTGATGGTCGAACACTCGGGCGTCGAAGAGGCCGAGATCAGTGACTTCGAGGGCCCGTCCGAGCAGACTCGAGTTGCTAGGGATATCGGGAAACGAGAGAGGGAACAGGTTTATGTTTTCGGACCCATTCTGGCCCGATCAGCTGATGGCAGCTACCCGGTCAAACGGTCAAGACAAGCCTTCTAGGACTAGCGTTGGTCCCTTGGTCGCACCATACTGAGCGTTACTGTGTAAACTTGTATCCGTTGAGTGACAGCAGCCTCGAAGGATAGGGCTAACGGGGAGGGAGTGACGTGGCGACTGGGTATCGGATTCGGTTACAAAGAGGTAGTCGTGCTGGCTGAAACATACCCAAAAGGACTGTAGCTTTTCTGAAGCGCGCCCTGAACGGTGCTACGCTCTCTCCCCCAGTCTGAACAGCGATGGTGGTGCAAAGAGGGTGCATTGCTAACAGGCAGCTGAAGAGGACAAGTTTAGTTTGCCACGAAACGATTTATACGCAAACTCGGCGTAATGCCGAAAATGAACTGACAGTACCTTATTGGAATTGTTGAGAGTTAGCAGAGGGGGCGTCAGTCTTCGGCTCCGAGCCGTCGGTGTTGGTTGGCAGCCACTCTTCGTCGCACCTTCCTTCACAGCATCTGTGGCTCTTTCCTTCACCCACACCGGGAAACCGACCCTTGGGTCCGGTGGCAGTAGTAGCCCATTGACACACTGAACTTCCAACTTTTCGACTGCGACAGTGCACTGCCCGACCAATCTATGCAAGTTTGCTTGAGTCTGTCGAACGTCAACCTCGACCAGCATACCCCTGAATGGCTGTGTTTGTTTCGCAGCCATGCCCAAACAATCGACGAACCCTCAGCATCGGCCAAAACGAGATCTCGAACTGTGCAAAGTCGTCTTTGGCGCAGCAGTAAGTGTTACCCCAGCACCTGGTTGGCTGCGCGCACTTTCCTTACCCATTATCGCAGATAAGTCAGGTATTGTATGCCAGGTAAGTTATTGCGCCGATCGATGCGCGCAACCTCGTTCTGAAAACGTCTAGGCGCGCATTCGCACCTGCATGTTTCCAGGTGTTGCCACTGGAACAGGTCGTGTCTCGATCGTTCGACGACATCGTTACCTCCGGAACCAAGGCTCAGCTCCACGACAAGGAACTTCTGAGGGACCAAAACAGCACCGTATTTCTGCGGCAAGGACAGCATTATGACATCAGCCGCTTTCTCGGAATTCTGGTAAGCCGTTCCCCCTTTGTCGAACGCCGAGCTGACGCGCAGGCAGAGAGAAGATATATTTCCGCTTATCGAGACCGAGAGCCTAGTGAAGTTCCGCATAAACTACCTCCGGACCAAGGCGTGGGCCGAGAACTGCTTGGCGGAATATTACACGATCTCGTTGAAGTATGAGCTTGATGGGAGATATGGTCTGGACGTCTGGAGGGCGGGAACCGGAAAACAACACATATCGACGGGGGATTCCCAGTTATGGAACTTGGGAGACTATCTCAGCCGTCTTCCCTCATGGACAGGTTGCGCTCCTCCTTGTATCCGTTCCAATATTTGACTAGGTGCTAACATCAGCAGAGGACATGCACTGGACGTTGGCCTTTCATGCCACAGAACGCCCAGACGATCCTCCTATCGGCGTCTGGAAATTCGACCGTACCAGTTTTGACGATGCGAATCTTGCTCTTCAACAACGATCTGGATACAGTTATGCCAGAATTGCAAAGCTCGAGTCCGTAACATCCTTGCATCACACTCACGGTCCAGCTGACTCCTCTAGGATTATGCCCTCGCCCCTCAAAAACACGGCAGAGACTGTCATTGAGCTGAGCTCGGATCCCGAACCAGATTTTCCGTTTCACCAACAAATGCAACCAGTTGTTCAAAGCTCGGAAGCATCCAGCCCGGCTATAAGAAAACAAGGAACAAAAGCTGGGGTAAAGACGAGGGAAAAGCCTTCGAAATCTCGGGCTCGGGGTGCAGTAGCAGCGAAACGCTCGACAACGCGAAAGCGCAGCCCGCGCGGAAAAGCTTCGAAGAAAGCCGCCGCAGACGTAGAACCCGAAGCAAAGGTTACGGCTGAAATTGCGAGCAATGGGACGGCGCAAAACGGCAAATCGCAGAACGAGCAAAACATTCCGAAAGCTGCGTCCGCAAAAGGGCCGGTCCCAAGAAGGAAGCCAAAGCGGCCCCTGGTAAGCTTTTCTCATGCAGTGGCTCATCTACTCCCACTAACAGATGCTAGCAGATATTCGACGATGCTGCGTCGAGCTTGCCAGCGACACAAGTAATCGGTGAAAGTCAGCTGAGCCAGAGAGCCCAGCTTATGAAGAGGCCCGGGGACCACGGTCTGAACCCCACATCAACACCGCAGAAGCGGCTCAAATCCGACATACCACGATCGTCATCTCTAGACGGCTTCGGGCTTCTTGGCGACATCGCTTTGTCATCAGACGCAGTCTCCGAGACAGATGAAAGCTCTTCTCGCATGGCGCTTCCCCCGCGTGCGCATGCAAGCAATCATTATGAGGGATACGGGGAGGCGACGAGTGACGAGTTGGGAAGTCTATCCAAGCCTGGCACGGCTTCGAGCGTGTCTTTGGGTTTCCGCGGTGCTCAATGGGAACTACAGGCGTCACCACCGGAAAATCTGCTGGGAATAACCATAAGCGATGACGAAGAAGAGACAGCCTCGGAGGAGGAAGATGAGGGGCAGACTTTGCCTCAGCGCCCGGTCGACTCGGTGCAGGAGACGGGCATAAGCTACAGTTTCGAACCGAACACTGTGGCTCGGCGAACATCGCTGTTTTATGACATCCCGGAGGATAGTGATGAGGAGTGAGAGGTCGGTTCGTGTACATGTGCTGGGATGGTCATACAGTTTTGCAGATGTTGCTAGGTTGAGCCATGTATTGTCTCTTGCTTTGGGATGAACTGGGTCTCATGTCCGATCAGCGGATAATACTAGTGGATTCCGACTTCAGCTGCTTTCACGGACCATTCTTGAGTCTCTTGGAGAAAGAAAAGAGCTTATGCTTATGCTGCCTCTCCTAATATGCAAACCGCTTCCTCAGGGGTTGCAAAAATGTGGGTCAACGCGGGGTTGTTTGTCGAGGTTGCTGGGGAGATGCTGTTGTCTCTATGAGCCCCTGAGTCGACCAACGACAGAGGCTGGCTAGGCATTCACGCCATGTTAACGTCTCCTTATGGCAGGAGGAAGAGGCATTGAGACATCGTAATTGGTTATCTGCAAGAGCAAACGCAAAGTTTTATTCCGTACACACTGGGGACTTCGGCTGTCAAATCCCCCCTTGCCAAGACAGTCCGTGGCATTACCCCTTTCAAGAGACAGAGAGACCCAACCTTCAGTTCCCAATCCCAACCCAAGTCCTTCTCAAAATACAAAAATACAAAGTGGAATGTGCGTAGCGAATAAGGTCTCTCTCGGCCGTCCGATACAAGCCCTTACCCAAGTATTGTCCCGCGCACATAGTAAATAAATGTCAGCCACCTGACAAACCCCTAAGCCAACTCATTAAGCTCTCCGACCGAGAAAACCATAAGGTAATGGAAAAGTAATCCGAACCACGGCCAACACCATACCAGGGATGGTCAGTCGTCAACGGATCAGGTAAAAAAAAAAAAAAATAGCAAAACCATGAGAGAAATGGACAAAACGTTCTGGGATGGTGGGGTGAAGGTGAAGCTCAGACACGGCTGCGGATTGACAGTGTCGCCAAGAGCAAAGCGGTGACTCTGAGCACCACCAGATCACCGTGTCAAGAAAATTGGGTATTCCCAGCGTGGGCAGGCAGCCTACGCATCGCCCAACTGCGTAGCCGAGTGTGCCGCCGAGTAAATCGTGGCCTGATCGGCCGCGACGCTGCCGTTCATGTGGGCGCCGTCAAGCGTGGCCATGCTGCTTTCGGCCTGGGAGGCGTCGACACCGTTGGCGTACAGTGCCGCCTGCTCGCGCTCACGCCGCTCGAGGTTGACGATGATGTCCATGGCGCCGTTGAGCTCCTCCTTCTCACGGCGCAGGTCCTCGCGTTTCTGTTCGATTTCGGGGCCTTCGCTCATGAGGCGTTGGAGGACTTCTTGGGCTATGGAGTAAGGGGCTGTGGTTAGTTGGGTAGTTATAATGAAGGGTGAGGGAGGGGACGTACTTGTTGCTCGACTGGTTAACCCTAGCTTCTCGTGCAGATAGGTCTCGATGACGGAAGCCACCTGCGGCAGCAAGCCCGACATGACGTGAATAGAGACATAGTCGACAAAGCGGTTGGCGGCAGTGAGGTAGTAGCCGCGAATATAGGCGGCAACGGCAAGCTCCTTCTCAAATTGGTCTGGGCCAAGCTTCTTGAGGTCCTTGTCCATTCTCGCGGCCTCCTGCTTCAGCTCTTCGTCGGTCAGCTCATCCATCTTAGGGACGGGACCAAACTCTTCGCCGTTATGGGCTGCGATCCGGAAGTGGTTGCGGTGGCGGACGAGAATCTCAAGCTCGGCAGCCTTGTTGCGCTTGAGCGACTCATCGTCGGTAGTGAAAAGACGCTGGGTCTCGAGCTTGTAAATCAGCATCAGCTGATCACGCAAGGCTTTTTTGTGGCTGTCTACAAACGCCTTCATGTGCTCTAGCGACTCCTTATAGACGGCCCGATTTTTCAGGTGCGAGAAGGCACTAGCTAGAATAGCGAAGACTTCCTTTTGCAAAAAGTCGAAGGTCTGGTTGATGAACCAGTCGAGGTGGGGTGCCCAGGCCTTGGCCGCTTCGATGAAGAGAGGCTCGTGGACGCTCGCGGACACAAGGTCCGGCTGGCCCGGAATGGCGGCGCGGTTGATAAGCATACGAATATCCATAAGGCTCTTGGACCTCGGACCCCGAGACGGGGTGCCCGCTGGCGTTGTATGGCGGATATGGCTTGGAGTCGAAGGGAAAACAGGTCGATCGGGAGTCTCAGACTTGACTGTCCCATTGGTCTGGTGCCCGCGTGAGCGCTTCGGGGTAGACTCGCCAGTCAGGTCCATAACCGGGGCCGAGCGTTTCCGAATAGTCGGGGAAGTCGTTGGGCTATCCAGAGTGATGTGGTTCGACCTGGACGATCTCACATTGTCTCGCACATTAAACTTGGGCTTCATGTCGATTATATCCTTCTTGAACTGCGTGGCGAACCGACCGTGCCATATGTTCATAAAGTCCTGGTGTAGAACGCGGTCCTTGACTCTGATAGTAAACTCGGCCAGGCTTTTTATCACCTCGAGTTCGGGGTTGGGCGGAGGGTCGGGGAACTTTTTAAGCTGCTCATTGATATCCTGCAGACGGCCCACAACCTTCTGCTTCACCTCAGGCAGGCTAGAAGCAGTTAGCTACAGTCACAGATAGTGGCGACAGGGAACTTACATAGTTGCAAACTTCTCCCCGAGCTTCAGTGACAAGAAAGCCTTAAGCTTCTCGACTCCAAATTTCTCCTTGAACTGATCAAAGATCTCGGGCCAGTCGCCGGTAGCATCGGCCGTCCGGTTAAAGAAGGCCTCCTCCATCTTGTTTTGGTCCTCCAAGTCGTTCCCCTGCCTTGACGTGATGAAGTAGCCAAATCCGGTCTGATGGGCGTGGCCGTTGAGCATAGCGAGCCAGGTGGCAGCAGAGTGGTCATCCTTGGGGAGCAGGTCGGCCTTGGTGATAACGCCGATGCACCGGCTCTCGGCCCGCAAGCCGCGGATGATCTTCAGTGCAAGCGAGTTTTCAGTGTCCTGGTTCATGGGGACAGCACACAAGATGAGCGCACTGGGCCGCGAGATGTACTCGCGGGTAAGATTCTGGACGACTTTCTCGAGGAAAGTGTCTTCAGCACGCCTCGCCGTCATAAAGACACCAGGCAGGTCGTAGAAGCTCAAATCGGCCAGGTCAGGGCCTTTGACTTCGAGCGCCACGGTGTTTGGGGAGAACTGAGCCTCGGACCTCTCCTCCTTCTGGTGCACCTGTTCGAGGTGGCGTTGCCTGACCGATTCCGGGACCTCACCCTTGAGCTTTGGGATGAAGACCTGGAAAGGGGTGGTCGGGTTCAGAATAGCCACTTGGGCGCAGCGCAGAACAGTCTCGATCTCCTCGGAGTCGAACTGGTCTCTGACAGTCTTGAACTCACGCCTTGCCCGGCGATTTGGGTCGAGTTGGACCCATGGGGGAAACCTGTTGGCTGCCGTGACATCCCTCTCGGTAAGGGGATGATCGGGAGGGCGAAAGTCGTAGTCCTGTTTGAGATAAACACGGCAGGACCACTCTTCGGCTCTCGAGACGCGGATGTGGATAGGGCACCGCGTGCAAGTTCCGCTGCTACGGGGCAGACGGAGGCCAGCAATGGCAGACATGAGGCTGGATTTTCCCGAAGATTGGTCGCCAACAAGCACCAGCTCGGGTAGGTTCGTGACGTGCTGGATTCCGCGGGCCTGAAGATCGCCAAGGGCGTCGTTGATGTCCTTGATGTTCTGGCCCATGCATCTGAGAGCCTGGGTGGGCCCGATGAAAGAACCGTGCATGCTCTGGGAGCCCATCGGTTCCGGGTCGTTCTCAATCTTGGGGGTGCGTTTGACCTCCATCAAGATGAGGTCTCCATCATCATCCATCTCGATCTCGTGGTAATCTTCGGTCGACGGAGGCGGCCGGCGACTGTCAATGCTAGCTGCAGGAAGTCAGGTTTCTGTTTCTGCTCGGCTCGAGAAGTGCAGAAACTTACGGGCAGTCGACCGGATGCGCCGTGTCCTCAGAACCTGCTCACTAGGCGCTTCTGATCGGGCATCGACGGTCAAGGCGGGAGTAGCCATGGTCCTGCTCCCGCCATTGGATTGAGCGCCAGCACCTGGCTCTTGTTTGATCCGAGGCGCCATTCTGGATTCTGGTGGGATAAGGTTAGCGTGGGAAACAGATGAAGGTGGCACGGGAAGGTGGGAAACAGTAAGTGAGATATGGGGATTGGGAAAAGGGAGTGGGAGTGGGAAATGATGAGTGGTTCGTTTTACCTTCGTTGACCGACTCGAATGCAACAGTCGGCAACAACAACTCAGTCGTTGGTCGCAATATGCAGCAGGCAGATGCTACGAGAAAGAAGACAATGAAGGCATTCAGAGTTAAAACAAGGGAAACAAGGGTGTTGCGATGAGAGACAAGAGAAAGTTTGTTCCTGGAGTCGTTGCAAGATGGAACCTGTAAGTTGGGAGAGATGGAATTGGAGGAAACGAGTGAAGTGAAAGACAACAGGTAAAGAGAGAAAAGGCGTGGTTCAGTTGATGATTGATGGGGGAAAGGCTTGTTGTTCTCCCAAAAGAAAAGCAAGTGGAATGCAAACTCCAAGTGCTCTCCTATCTAGGATGGGGATTGATAACGGCGTGTGCAGAAACGAGAGGCTGCAGTAACAGAGTTTATCTGATTGTGGAGAGCTTCAGGTGCTGGAGGTTGAGATGACAGGAGGTGCTTGAAAAGGCTGGGAAAAGTGGGGTCGCAGGGGATGAGATTGGTTTGCAGTGGCAGCCAGCCGTGGTGGGTTGCACAGAGCTTCACGCAACCGCTGCGAACTGTGATGAGGAATCGTGCATCGTGGTGACCAGAGATCCAAATTATTCGTCAGGAAACAATCCGATTCGAACAGCCGGGAAAGAGGCAGGGTTGATGAAACAAGAGAGATTCTACTCGAAAAGAGACAATCGTCGTAGAAAGCACAGCACTGAGAGTTTAATTCGAACTGATACTCCATAAATGCGTGTGGATTAAACAGTTCTCGCTTCGTCCATACCATAAAAGATCTTATCGCCAATGGGGTAGAATAGTCCCAAAGGAAGACGTGGAAGAGCATTTGAGACGCGACTTGAAAGCAACTTTGGAAGCAGGTGCCAAATGCCAAATCCGATATGCCTCAGCGGAAATGCACTGGAAGCCTGGTCTGGAACAAGGCGGGGCAATGCACGGACCACGGCTACCCCGATGCGACCCCTGCAGGTGACAACATCGCCCATCCAAGATTCAGGGGACGTGGGCAGGTGGGGCATTCGAGTCCCAAGCACCGCTTGAGCTGTACCCAACCTCGTCCACGACAAAGCCTACGAATTACTTTCTTGGAATTGTTCCCGGTACACATTTTGTCCGGCAGACCATCATCATGTCTCTGCAGATTCCCCACCGTGAGAAGTCAAACGGCATGGCCGGCGGGGCCACCAAGGCCGTGATTCTGGTGAGTTTCGGTTGGCGGGGCTTGTTGTCGCTGGAAGTGGACAGCGAATCGGTGCCACATCGACATGTTTGGCAGCTTGATATTGACAGAATGTCCAGGTCGGCGGCGCATCGCGCGGCACTCGCTTCCGCCCGCTGTCACTCGACGTCCCCAAGGTACGCCACTCATCGAGCGCATGCGATTAAACGATTCCCTCCCCCGCCAAATCCCGACGCTGATGCCCGTTTGTGCAGCCCCTCTTCGACGTCGCCGGCCACCCCATCATCTGGCACTGCCTGACCGCCATCAACACGGTCCCCTCTATCCACGAGGTCTACCTGATTGGATACTATGAAGAATCCGTGTTCCGCGACTTTATCAAAGATGCGTCGACCGAGTTCCCCAACCTGTCGATCAAGTACCTCCGCGAATACCAAGCCCTGGGCACCGCCGGCGGCCTGTACCACTTCCGCGATGCCATCCTCAAGGGCCGCCCCGAACACATCTTTGTCCTCAACTCGGACGTCTGCTGCAGCTTCCCGCTCAACGAGATGCTTAAGCTGTCGCAAGAAAAGGACGCCGAGGCCGTCATCCTGGGGACACGCGTCAGCGAAGACGCCGCCTCCAACTTTGGCTGCATCGTTTCCGACTCCCACACGCGCCGCGTGCTGCACTACGTCGAGAAACCCGAGAGCTATATCTCCAACCTGATCAACTGCGGCGTCTACCTCTTTTCGACCGACGCCATCTTCCCCTCGATCCGCAGCGCCATCAAGCGCCGCCTCGACAGGCCGCGCCTCGGCTCGTACCGCTCCTCGGAGAACCTGGCGAGCTCCTTCATGATCGATGACGACGACGAGGGTGAGAAGAGCGAGGTCATCCGCCTCGAGCAGGACATACTGGGCGACATGGCCGACAGCAAGCAGTTCTTTGTCTACGAGACCAAGGACTTTTGGCGGCAGATTAAGACGGCCGGGTCCGCCATCCCGGCAAACGCGCTGTACCTGCAAAAGGCCTGGCAGGACGGCTCGCCCGAGCTGGCCGCGCCCTCGGCCCAGATCATCCCGCCCGTCTACATCCACCCGACGGCACAGGTGCACCCGACGGCCAAGCTGGGCCCCAACGTGTCGGTCGGCCCGCGTGCCACTGTCGACGCCGGCGCCCGCGTCAAGGAGTCGATTGTGCTCGAGGACGCCGAGATCAAGCACGACGCGTGCGTGCTCTACTCCATCATCGGCTGGAGCAGCCGCGTCGGCGCCTGGGCCCGCGTCGAGGGCACACCGACCCCGGTCACCAGCCACAATACGAGTATCATCAAGAACGGCGTCAAGGTGCAGGCCATTACTATTCTAGGCAAGGAGTGCGCCGTGGGCGACGAGATCCGCGTGCAAAACTGCGTGTGCTTGCCATTTAAGGAGCTGAAGCGGGTGAGTTTGCTGCTGTGTTTGGGGTTTGGATAGTGCTGACGTGTGTAGGATGTTGCGAATGAGGTGATTATGTAGGGTGGGAGATACCCCAAGGGATTATTATGCGCAGAGAGCAGGTCATGTGTAGACCGCGAGGTTTCTGCATTTACAGGCCCGGAAAACGAGTTATAGATGGGCAGGCTTCAAGTTTTGTAAGCGTGGGAGTTCTCGGCTTGCCGTGAACTGTCGGTTTGTGGTTGGCGTATTGTGATGTTGGGAAGCAATAGTCTGGAGGTGTTTAGCTACCTCGATCACGCTTAGCAACATGACTGTCAAGGCCACTTTGGATCATCAGCTCCAGGCCGTTCATACAAGCGGTGAACAGGCTCGGTAAAACTTCTGCGGGCGATAGTTTGTTTCTTAATTACAATGTCACCGACAACACAGGCCATAACCGAGCCGAGCTCGGCAGGACTCGTCCAACGGCCGATCTCCCAAACGCGCCACCAACGAAGTAAGATCCGTCGCAACGACAACTTCTCTGGGCATTGTCCAACGCAACTCCACAGTATAACCGATATGGTATTAAGAGCCTAATGATCGACGTCGCTCATGGCCGGGGTCAAATTCTTGAAACATGGTTAGTTAAACCTCCTGGATGCATGAGCGGCTTACCTTCTGCGCGAACCTCGTTCATTTTAATGAACCCCTTCAGGCCTGACCTTCATCCATGCCAATCTTGGTCTTTTTGCCCTTCTTGATTTTCTTGCTCTTCTTGGCCCCCTTGCCCGTCACAGTCTTCTTGACGTTGACCTTCTTGACGATGACCTTCTTGATCCGGATCTTGACCTTGGCCTTCTTAACCTTTTTGGCCTTTTTGGCCTTTTTGGCCTTGCCCTTCTTTCTCTTCTTTCCATCGTCCTCAGCCCTCGCCTCACCATCCCCTCCCACCACTGCCTCGCCATCCCCTCCCACCGCATTACCATCCCCTTCCACCACTGCCTCACCATCCCCTCCCACCACATCAACCGCCGCCGGCACCTCAGGCACAGGCATCGGCACCACCAAATCATACCAACTGCTCACCCCGTTCCCCCACCACAACGCACCACTCCCCTGCGTCCCCCTCTCCGCAAGCCACTTCGCCACCGCAATCACCCTACACCCCCCGGGGAGCACTCCGCCCCCCACAAAGAACGCCATCACCTCCGCCCGATACCATCCCGCAACAAACAGCATCTTCAACGCCGCAAACCGCCCCAGCACCAGCCGCAGTCTGTACAGCTCCCATGTGCGAAATCGAACGGCTTTGTGCGGGAGGATCCAACACACTCTTTGCGCCTGCGGCTGTCCACCTCCAGCCCCGGCACCAGCCCCGGGACCAGGTTGAACAGCGGGCAGATGATAGTGATAATGCTTGTGCTGCTCCGCAATAAGTGCCAGACAGGCCAGGTTGGGCGCGTGTTAGGATAGGTGGGTCAGGAGGGTGATGTACTATGCGATGGGGCGCTCGGTGCGCAGGCGGAGGGTGAGAGAGTGTAGGGCGAGGAGGGCTGGTAATTGTGTGAGGGATGAGCGCCGGCTGTTGGGGAGGGGGTGGGTGAAGGGGCGGAGGAACTTTGAGAGGGGGTTGTGGGCGGGGGAGTTGAAATCTGTTTCGTATTCTGGGGGAGTTATTAGCTTGTTGTTGAGGATATGTCCTTTTCTCGATCTGGGGCACACTTACGGTCGCAGGGCTCGATAAACACAAAGGTGTTGTACCCGTAAACGTAGGAAGAGGCTTCGACGTGGATCTGCTTGTTGACGCGCAGGAGGCCAAGGTTTAAGAGCGGATGGGCCTCCCAGACGCCGGACACGTCGATGGCGTCGCGAACAAGCAGCACGTAGCTATAGACCCGGTTGCGGAGTTCCGGGGGCAGCCGAGAGAAGATGTCGAGCGAGGGGCGTGGAGCGCAGCGGCGGGAGGGTTGGAATCGGGAAGGCGGCTGGCCGGCCATCTTGGTGTGATCGGGCATTGTGGCTGATAGTGGATGGTCGGAGAGTGGTGGGCTGCAGTTTGGATCCAAGATGCGGCCGAAGTGGTGCAGCATCATGGTGATATAGAAGACTGGGCTTTGTCGGGTACCGACCTTGGGTTGCTTGGTTGAGAAGTTGAAGTTGCAGTCGAGTCCGTCGTCGTGTCTGAGGTGAAGAAGAGAAGAATTTGTTGGTTTTGTTTCCTGTGCTGAGGAGAACGACCAAGTCGCGTATGGGACGCGTTGGATTACGAGGCGCTGGAACAACCGACCGAGTTCAGACAAAATTCGGGGTTTTCCAAGCAGTGACAACCGAGCTAGAGCCTTGACTTTTGAGGCTTTGCTCTTTGCTCTTTACTTTGAGTTCAATGGCAAATGGTCAAGACATGAGTTAACCAAGAATCATTTTTTGGTCTACTAAGCCACCATTTTTGAAGTTCAAGTTCAAGTTCACCAAGCGTCACTCTGTGAGTCCAGGAGTAGGTCACGGCTGGAGCCATCCGACTTTTTGAGGACCCCTTTTAGGGCTAAGACACAGACAATATTGTAGTTCAGCTGCTCCCAGACTTTCTGAAGTTTGCGTTTTCTCTAACTTGCCAAGGTTAATGAGCCTTGAACAATCCTGACGTTTGTTATGTCGTTATCTTTGATAATGCATGGGGAGTAAAGGGGTCGACTTGAGCAACCCCCAAGGCCACTGCGTTCTAACTCCCACGGTTCTGCCCTCAAAGGCGCCTTTTTCTTTCACCAACAAGCTCTTTTTAGAATCAGGGTTTCCTGCCCTTTTCCCCGAAGGACCAACCCCAGCTCTTCGCCACCCAACACTTGGACATCCACCAAAGTAGGTAATACTACCACATATAGCGCATCGAGTGCCTCCCAAGCCGCTACTTGGCGTTCTTTTGTTTTCACTCCGAACCTCAACCACCCGCCGAGGGTCGTCGTAGTCGACTGAAGGTCAGTATTGGTGCGATTTGTTCTCTCGTCTATTTTCCCAAACAAAAAGGTTGCCCCTTGATTCTAATTACAAGTCTTACATCCCCAACGCCTCTATGCAATTTAAACCAACCTGAACGCCACTTCTTCCCGATATATCAACCCGAAGCCTGAGCCTCCAACAGCCCCTGCCGCATCGTCTTAAACACACGCTTCATAACCAACGTCTGCATAAACGTAAACTCGTTTCTGCAGTAACTATTCAGAAATAAGTCAGCCCAAACCCCATCACACCCCATCATCAATATCAAGAAGAAAAAAGACTCACTCATTCGTATACGCCATATGATTATGAATCGGATCCCTGCCCTCCACACCAGGACACGTATCCGGCGCCGTCTTGGGACACCCCCCCGTCATCATATGCGCCGGCGTATCCGGAATCCCGTCCCCGGGCGCCGTGCAGTTCCCCAAAAAGGTATGCTGCAACCCGAGCCAATGGCCCACCTCGTGCGTCGTGATCTTGCCCAGGTTGCACCCGTAACAGTCGCCGCCGGGCAGCGTGCGCGTGGCCATGTAGCAGCCGTCGCGGATGAGGGCGGCGGAAGAGGAGGGTGGTGGCGTGGGGAGAGGGAGGTAGCAGTAGCCTGTGCCGCGGGGGTGGGCGACGTCGAAGGCGTGGAGGTAGTACAGGTTGAGGTCGGCGTAGGTGCCGCGGCGGAGGGCGCGGCGGTAGTCGTCGGTGAAAGACGGTTTGTCGGTCGCCCAGGAGGCGTTGATTGTCCAGTCGATGCCGGCGAGGCGGAATTGGATGGCGGCGGGGGCGAAGTCGGCGTTGAGGATGGCGAGTTGGTTGAGGAGGGTTTTTCTCTGGGGCTTGTTAGTTTGCGATATAATGCTGGGAACGGAGGGCGCCTACCGGAACATAACCCTTCTCTGCCGTGGCCCCGGATGCGATTACATGCATGTAAATGTTGATGACGGTGCCGTTGGTGGTGTCATTAGTGTCTCTGGTGTTGAGCGCCTGGTACTGTGCTACTGTCTCAGAGGCGAAATCGACAAAGAACTTTGTTTCTTCGGCGGTTGTTCGTGGCGCGAGGCAGTTGGGCTCGTGGGTAATGGCTGCGGCGAGGGCAGTCGTAGCCAAGACGGTGGCCGCCAGGGCAGACTTGAAGGCGAAGAGCATGATGGATGGGTTTAGATGCTCTGTGGATGGTTTGAATGAGTAGGACGGTTGAGTCTAGTCACGACATATCGAGCTGTTTATAATTCAACTCAACCATATCCCATGGTGTCGCCAAGGGTGGCTGCTATCTTCTGTTTACATAGCATTTTGTCGGTCTTTTGTCAAGACTCTTGGATTCTACCTGCGCCTTGAGGCTTGCAAGTCTAAGCCTTTGGTATACTTAGCAACATCTCCTGAAGGATGCGGTCCCCGGCCCCCCACGAAAAGAGTCCGAAGCCCTTGGCAGAAATCCGAGCTAACCCCCCGCATCTGTTTAGATGCTAACACAGGTCGCATGACTTCTCTGCTGTGGCTGTTAGGATGTGATGTTGCATCGAGGCTTCGTCTCGTCTGGGGACGTAGTATTTCCTCGTGTCCTGCAGTCCGCTACCCGGACAAGAAGTCGGCGGTACACGACATCAGCCCCTGCCAAGCATCAGCATGCGACGTACCTGATCCTCTGCCTGCTCCTCAACGGCTTGGCACAGAGCCTTCGTCTACCATGTTGTTGTTGTCGTTGTGCAACAATGCTCAATAGCCCGCTCGGTAACAACAAACAATCGATTCGCATTCTCTGTACCGACTCCAGAGATGCGAGGTTTGAAGTTGTTGATGTTCAAAGATTGGCAGCAGGACTATCTTACTCTTCCGTGCATGGCAGTATCCCGACGCAGTGTCCCAGATCCCATCGCTTCTTAGGCCGGATAGGATCAGGTCCATCTACTCTATAAGGCTTCCGATGCGCCCACACAACTATACCCATTAGCTTAACGAGGAAGAAGAGGAAGGGGAGAGATGAGAGGACCAGACAGGGGAGGGATCAGAGAAGGAGCAGGGGGTTCAAGTACTCCAGCACCTTGGACAGCCGACCACTCCGCCAGCCCCGTTTAGGGCCGACCAGCCACAGCCGTAGTACGACACACATCAGGTCTGACTGGGCTATTGTTCTACTTTACTCACGGCCCATCTAGTAAGAGCTGCTTCGCCGAAACGTCACGGTCCGCGCGATCCATGACTCGATCGTCCTGGTGTCGCCGACATCCCTCCTAGCAACAGTCGACCGCCCATCCCCTTCAGAAGAGTTACCCCCCTCGTCTGATTCGTACAGATTATCAATCCACTCGTGCTCACGAATGTTTCGCTCTGCGATGGGAAAGCCATCCGTTCCTCGTAGCCACAGGAAGATGCTGCGGGTTGCACCTTCAGAACTATCCTTCTCGCGGTCCATGTGGCTGTAGTCGACCTCAATCTCCTGACCTTCTTCGTCCGCTAGTTGCAATATGTTCTCCTCCGGTGGTGGGCTGGGGAGCTTGCAAGGAGAAAGAATACCGAGTGGCGCATCGCGACAGTCCCATGTCCAACCAGCATAGGACAATTGGTGACGACTACCGCAGCACGCATGCTCCCGCACTTCCAGGCTACAGTCCGCAAGAGCCGTCATACCAAACGGCTGGAATGGCACGATCGGAGGGTGAGTGTGGTCCAAGGACTGAGACAGGAACATCAGCTGGCATTCGCCCGCACGGGCTATTGCTCCATCCGCCAACGCAATATCCGCAAGATCTGAGACGGGTTCCTGGATGAACGACATAAGCGTATCGGTCCATCCGGCGAGAGTCAAATCGACAGGGTAGAAGACAGCCCGCATTCCCCGGAAGATGAAGTCGTGGATTCCGAGAAGCGTGGCGCCGAGCCAGAGGAAGCCGAGCTTGGGATTTCGTGCCATGAGAGTGCCGGTGAGGACCTGCAAGTTGGCTTTCACCGGCTCCGAATCCAGTACAGCGAAGACTCCCTGAATCCAGGCGCCACAGATGTTGCAGGGTATACCTGGTTCAAATATGACACTGCTCAGGAGCGACTGGATGAAGTTATTACAGCTCAGCGTGAGCAACCTGTCCAGCTGGTGCACATCATCGCCCCAAGGGAGTGCTCTTGGAACCCGGGAAGGCTGCTGCTTTCCGCCGCTATAATTAGTTGTGAGCTGGGGCGCGGGGAGGCTGATTGTGCTCTTGATACGGCTGGCTGAGGGCAACATCAACGCGGTAGCGAAGGCAGCCCGGCTCAGGTTCTCGGCGCCGTGATGAGCCGAGTACGTCGAGATAAAGCACGCGGCTTCCCAGAATGACGGCGGGCTCATGTTACGCGGCGGCGTTTCTGTGGTACCCGTCCGCGAGAGCAAAACTGGCTTGCCGGTCTGGGCGAGGTTTGTTGACCATGGCGCTGGGCGGAGACCATCTTCGTGGCGTATGCCACTCGTCCATCCTTGATGCGGAGCGAGGACAGCGGCCCACCACCTCGCAGGCCTGTCCGAGGCTGGCCCGAGGTCGACTGGGATGCCTCTGGCGCACAGATCTGCGCTCACTGTTCCGGAGTTCTTCCAGATGGCACAACTATCGGTGTACTCAGGAGCGGTGGCTCCTGGTACAATTTCGGCCCATCGCGCGGACAAGACATAGGCCCACGCGAGGGTTAAGATTCCAAGATGACTCCCTTGTGCGGCAAACCATGTCGGAAACCGTTCTGGTGACGGCTCAATAGAAACAGGAATCCGGCGGTGAGCTGTGACAGGAACGGAGTAAGGTCGCTGAAAGGGTCGAAGATCGCAGGTACCATCGCCGTTCGATGCTCGCCATGTCGAGGTTCCTGTCGCGTGGTAGTTGTAACCCGGTTTCAATTCCACGCCGCTGTGAAGATAAGGATGACGGGAGCAAGCGTGCTCAAAGTCCACAAGGTCGGTGGGAAATTCGAGAGAAGCTGCTGCCTTCCGAGACAGTCTCTGCCATACTCTGTAGCCCTTGGCATAGCAGTCTCGGAATGTTGTTGCACTCGGTCGAACCGCGTCATCCATCGGATTGCTTTGTCACTTTGACTCCAGCTCCAATCGCAATTTGGAAAAGAAAAGTGAGGTGCAGAAGAAACGGCCAGAATGCGGGGGAACAAAGGCGGCGAGGAAGGAACTTGTTGTGTTGCAACTTGCATCTCGTTGTCCCTTGCGTCGTCTCAATGACCAACGTGATTGGTTGGTTGTCGATACTTGGGTGGGCGGGGGATTGTGCTTAACCAGGCATGGCGCCAGGAAAGGCATTTGGGCCTAAGACATGGCCTGACAGAGGAAGCTGTAGATACCGCATCGCCACATACGGGCTGGCCGAGGGATACTGGGACGCAAAAAGTCATGGTGCTCGTGCAGGAGGGTGCAGTGGAGAGCAATCAGAGCCTGCCATCGCTCGTTGTTGAGCCTGTTGGTGGGATCCGTTTGCGATATTTGGTTGTTGCCAACTCCGATGCACTTGCTCTCGACCATGACCAGACCGGCGTAAATTGACCATAACCCGAGAAGGATTCACTATGAGCCTGCTCCGGATTCCCGAGCCTTGAGATTCGCCTCCCTGATAGCCCCATCACGGATTTCCTTCGCTAGATCTCTGGCGTTTCTGAACGCAGTAGCACCTCGCACGAACGATTCCCTGTTGTCCATCAAGTCCCAGCTACCCATGTTAGAGTTGTGGTATTCGACCGGTTGCCCAGGTCTGTCTGACCGAACGATGAAGGTGGCATGTATTTTGAGGATGCCGGTTTCGGGATCGTAGGTTGCAGTGAATGCGTCGGCTTTGCCGTCATAGGTAGGTTCATCACAGCCGTAGTTTCGCAGGCTGCGGATCGCTCTCGCACCAAGCGCCCCATTGTAGCAAGCACGGCATCGAATCAGGTTTCCATCCTCGCCGGGGGCTTTAATTTCCAGAAAGAAATTCGGCACAGCTGGAGCTTGTGGATTCGTTGTCGACGGCATGATGAGATGCTGAAGGTCACCCTTCACTCGTTGTTCAATATCGGCAGGGAACGTCCCATCGTATAAGGCTGGCTGTGGGAGTGGGATCTCCTCGACAATCGGGTGCAGTCCATCGAGGAGTACACTCTCTCCGTGCGGAATGTTCGTGTTGCCGCAGAGAAAAGGAGATATTCTGCGCAGCAGGTTGTTCTTAAAGATAGCCGCGTCATCCTCTCTCCGTGACTCCTCAAGCGCAAGTTCCTCGAAAAGAGACGGCGATAGGAACGGCATCCTGTGGGCGACTTCGACCCCTGGTCGAGAAGGAGGGCAATGCGGGGTCATAGGATAATTTCGGGCAGGATGGAATGCGGGCTGGTGGGGCTTCTAGCAGCTGCCGGCCACTGTTACATAGCACAATAACAGACCGACGATTTGTCCTACAAGGTTCTAGCTGTGGCCTGGGTCCTCGTTACGGAAGGCGGCAACCCCGTCACAGGAAGAGATGTTCACTGCGTAGAACTCGTCGAATATCCCAGGATGGAATTGCAGGACGTGATGCGATCTTTCAGTTGGTGTCTACAATTATTAAGAGGACAAATCCGCCGTTGTAACGAAGCCTGCTATGCTGCCTTCCGGTTATACTATGACTACAACGCTACTAGCGTCAAACCTTACTAGAGAACAAACAGTCCTCACGGTGCCGGCTGAAACTCGCCGCTTACCTTGTACTTCAGCTCCTCACCATTGACGGAAGCGCCAGCAGAAGACGTCGAGGAGGAAGTGGAACTGGACGCGCTCTCTCTCATGGGATGAACGTGATGTCTGGGCGGGTCCAGAGGGTAAACGAGGACGTTATCCAGATCTGTCACCATGAAATTGTACTTCGGCCGCTCCGCCGCCGAAACAGTCCCTTCAGGATTGGGCCTCCGTCTCCCCTGTGTCATACGTTTGATGCGCTAAAAAAAAAGATAAGCTAATTATACGGAACTCGGGATCCTCGGGGCCAAGAGATAGAGCACTCTACCTTGTTTACCTCTCACCATCCTATCCAGTATCTCTGTCCCTGCCCTCTGTCTTCCTGCTAAACCCCGCCTTGAAATTCTTCGCACGACAGCACCGTCTTCATTGTCGCGTGCCCGTGCCCGTGGTTTTTTATTCTACCTACGGAGCGCTTGTGGTAGAAGTCCCAGAAATCCCGGAGTTCTTCAATGCTCAGAACCTTCGCTCCTTGTCCGACAAGGGATGTTTCGAGGGACTAACGCTCCAAAACGGGAAATGGTGAATGTGTCGCCCTCTCAGCCCAAGGCCCGCTTTTGAACCTTTCCCCAATCTTGGTTAATCCAATTTTGAGGCGTCTCCAGTCGAGGGCGAGATCAACGCGACCAATGGCTTTCGGATATGTCCGTGCTCTATCCATGTCTGCTAGTTCCGGGGACGTGGCGATACCTCGGCGCCCCCGGCAGCCCCGGATTTTGGCTGATCGAATGACGTCTCATCCAACGGTTCTGCGTTGCCCAATGCGCCCAATGCGCCCCAGTCGGATATCGCGGCTTCGCCGTCGTCCGCAACGTTGCTTGCTCCAGTTTCTCACTGGGCACTTGTCCAAATTGGTGTTCGGTGAGCGGGAACCGATGGTATCCGGTGGACCTTGGACGTGGAAAGGGGTCCACCGCTCCACATGGAAAATCCTATTCGAGTTCGGTGTGACTTGGGATGAAGTAAACAACTATTTCAGATGGGCAGACCTCCTCATGACGTTGAGATGAATGTTAATGCGCGGGCGATAATGGACAGATAATTGTTCGTTGTCTCGACTGACCTTCGGAGGTGATGCCCCTGAACACGAATCTTACCAAAACTCTCACCGAGTGTGAATCTGCGTGTCTCACCCGAATGCAGGAATTGAGACAGGGTTCGGCTTGCAGAGTCTCTAACAAACCAGGCTTGAATGGCAGTGTTGCGCAAGTTCTTTGAAACTAGCTGAATCTGTCGGACGTAGAACCTTGAACGTTGAGTCTGAAGATCTGCCGTAGATATCGAGAAAGGCAGGTCCGAGAAGGCCCAGATGCATCTAGCGAGCTATTACTTAATGGTGGAAAACTTCAACCACGACTAGCCGGTCATCGGAAGTACCCATGCTTGCATGGAGAAATCCCGAGGTTCGCAGCCGAGACCCAGCAGTTGACAAATCCACAATGGCTCCAGTCTTGTTCGTCGAGTGGCGTCGAGTGCGGCCGAGTGGCGATACTCCGGCCAGACCAACAGCTCATGTACCGAATACCCCGGACGGCAAATGCTCCACGGCTCCACGGGTTTGACACATTGTCGTGCCTGGATCTGCCTTCGAGAAGCCCGTTTCTCCGATTGCGGCGAAAAGGGCCCAACAAAAGGAACGCAGTTTCCATAAATTCCGCCGCCCATCCTGCTCTTCCCCAGATTTTGTCGAGATTCCATCCCGCTCCGTCCCGTCTCGACAACCCCTCCAACCGCATCAAGCGGCATCCCCTGGAAAGCTTGACCTGTTAGCGCTGCATTAGACTGCGCAACAGGCTCCACCGGATTTGAGCCCCCTCCTCCCTCATATAAAGAAGGGAGCAGCAGCCAAACCTCGAATCCTCAACCGCCATTTTCAGGGGTGCATCCAACCACCCAACCCATCCCGCCGCCATGGACTCAAACTACCCCGTCTCTGGAGTCGCTCCAGACACCATGTCGGAAAAGAAGGTCGATACTGCCAGCATTGCTGAAGCCGGCCGCCTCGAAATCACCCCCAGCCGTGCGCAAGGGAGCCAGGCCGCTGAAGAGATCAACTACCACACCCTCACATGGTGGTATGTGTGCCTGGCAATGACTCATATCCTGGCCGAACAAAATAGCTGACCCCCGTTCCAGGCAAGCCGGCGTCGTCATGATCGCTGAAACCGTGTCGCTCGGTATCCTGTCGCTCCCCGCCGTCGTGGCCAACCTCGGCCTGGCCCCCGGCATCGTGCTCATGGTCTTCATGGGCATCCTATCGACCTACTCGGGTCTCTCCATGGGCGAGTTCCGGAAGCAGTACCCCTGGGTCGAGAGCTTCGGTGACGCGGGTGAGGTTATGGGCCGGTCCATCGGCATGGGAAGGCTGTTCCAAGAGGTCTTTGGCTGGGCCCAGACCATCTTCCAGATCTTTGTCATGGGCAGCCATCTGCTCACCTGGACCATCTGCCTCAACACCCTCACCGACAGCTCCACCTGCACCATCATCTGGGGCGTCGTTGGCCTGGCCATCTTCTGGGTCCTCAACACCCCGCGCACGCTCAAGGCCGCAGGCTACTACTCGTTTGCGTCGTTCGCCTCCATCTTCAGCGCCGTCATGGTCACCATGATCGATGTCGGCATTGAGAAGCCCATCGGTAGCACCGCCATCGAGGTGTCCCGCACCATTGGCTTCACCTCGGCCTTCCTGTCCGTCACCAACATCGCCGTCGCCTTCAGCGGCCACTCGTGCTTCTTCAGCGTCATGTCCGAGTTCAAGCAGCCCAACGACTGGCCCAAGGCCCTGCTTCTCCTCCAGGTCTGCGACACCGTCCTGTACATTGTCGTCTCGGTCGTCATCTACATCTACGTCGGACCCAACGTGCCCTCGCCGGCGCTCTCGGCCGCCGGTTCCGTCGTCGTGCGCAAGATCATCTGGGGCATCGCCATCCCGACCATTGTCATCGCGGGCGTCATCTATGGCCACGTCGCGGCCAAGTACATCTTTGTCCGCGTCTTTGCCGGCACCAAGCACGTTGCTAAGCGCACCACCCTCGGCTGGCTCGGCTGGCTCGGCATCACGGCCGGCATCTGGATCTTTGCCTGGGTCATTGCCCAGTCCATCCCCGTCTTCAGCAACCTGCTTGGCCTCGTCTGCGCGCTCTTTGCCAGCTGGTTCTCGTACGGCATTCCCGGGTCGCTGTGGTTGTGGATGCACTACGGCACCTGGTTCAACAGCCCCAAGAAGATTGCGCTGTTTTCGCTCAACGTCTTGTTGATGTTGGTCGGTACGCTGCTGTGTGCCCTGGGCTTGTGGTGCTCGGGAGAGGCGATTGCCCAGGATAAGGGGACAAAGCCGTGGAGTTGCGACAGCAATGCTGCTTAGATATCATGTTTTATGGCTCTTTATAATATTAATTTCTTCTACTGTTCAATCTGGACAACTCAAAATCTGTGCTACTCACCAAGATGTGTGCGACATGTTCGGGGCTCTGCAATACCCTCAACACCTTTGCCTAGAGGCCCTCAAGCTTGTCCCTCGGTCCTCGGGATCTTGAGAGTCGTGATGCCAATTATCCATTGGATGCGTCCCGCACCTGATACAGCAGTGATTGTCATCTTTGCCAGACCCCCAAGATGTGATTCACAGCTTTTGGCGCTTGTATTCGCAACAAACCCCGTGTTGGGTTATTCCAGCGACGCTACTCCAAAGCGAAACCCTCCTCTGTTCAGACGTCGTCAAGAGCCTCGGCACTTGTGGGCTTGGCGACCCAAAGATATTGGAGGGTTAGCTGAAAACGGCCCTGTCTCAGAGGCTAACCCCGCAGCGCCAACACGTCAGGAACGCGGGGCAAGCTCCAACGTGGTATCGGGGTGGGTCGCCGTCTGGGGTTCCCCGGACCGCGTGCTGCCGGCGTTGCATCGGCCGGGAAGCGCCGAGACACCAAATCCGCTTCAAGTGTCGCATCCAGTGTAGCTTCTCGTGACTGTCATAGACGCCAAACCTAAAACGGGAATGCTTGCGGCGACCGCGGCACTTGGGATCTGGGGTGCGTCTCCAGGGGTCCGTCAGGGGTAGCATCGTAGCTGTTTACCCCATGGGGAAGCGACGACAGCACGGCACTGGCGATGGCCTCGCCGGTGTTGTGAGAGTCAACTCCAAGTATAAGTAGACGAGGAATCTCCGTCTTCATCTCAACTTTCTCCTCAGCCCCAAGCGACCAGAGCAGCAGCCCTCAACCCAACACCAAACCCAGCCCACCAACACCAGCTCATCCCACCGGAAACATGAAGTTCCTCAACCTCCTCGCCGCAGCCGGCCTCGTCGCCGCCCTGCCCACCGTCCCTGTCGAGGAGACCGCCGTGCTCGAGACTCGCCAGTCCACGACCCGCAACGACCTCGAGAACGGCAACGCTGCCAACTGCCCGCGCGTCATCTTCATCTTTGCCCGCGCATCCACCGAGCCCGGCAACATGGTACTTTCTCCCCCTCATTCCCACATCCCCCCCTCAAACCTCCCACTAACCACCATCACCAGGGTATGTCCGCCGGCCCCAACGTCGCCTCCGGCCTCGCCAGCACCTACGGCTCCTCCCTCTGGGTTCAAGGCGTCGGCGGCCCCTACACGGCCGGCCTGGCCGAGAACTTCCTCCCCGCAGGCACCTCGCGCGCCGCCATCGACGAAGCCAAGCGGCTGTTCAACCTCGCCGCCCAAAAGTGCCCCAACGCGGCCATCGTCGCGGGCGGGTACAGCCAGGGCACGGCCGTCATGAGCAACAGCGTCAGCGAGCTGTCGACGGCGGTCAAGGACCAGATCAAGGGGGTGGTGCTGTTTGGGTATACCAAGAACTTGCAGAATGTCGGGCGGATTCCCAACTTTGATAGTGGCAAGACCGAGGTGTACTGCAATGTGTCGGATGCGGTGTGCTGGGGTACGCTGTTTATTGCGCCGGCGCACTTTTTGTACACGACGGATTCGACCATCTCGGCGCCGCGGTGGTTGAAGGGCAAGATTGGGAACTAGGGAGGGGTTTGAGTTGAGATGAGGGTTGGTTTGTCGGGTGGTGGTGGGATGGTGGGGAGATGGTGTGTCATGAGTGATGAAGTGGACGTGGATGACAGCCTGCGGCTGCTGATGCTGGTGATGACTTGTTTCTTATCAATCTTGCTTGCTTCATTTAGTTTTTCCTCGTAAATAGTTGTACCTGAATATACTCGCCCATGGGTTAAAAATGTTGGATGACGAATAAGTGGTCTTGTTTGCTTGTACAAACCACCCCACACAACCGTGAGACGGCACGCTAATTACCGAGGCGAATCCGAGGTAAGAGACGCAGAAAACCAATCCTCCCACGACGGAGCATACACAGCTTCATAAACCCACCACCCAAGGCCAATTTTCATGTTGATCGGATGGGCGTAACCCGTGCCAGATTGTTTCTTCGGCTGGCGGGTCGCTGAGCATGGCTATCCAGGCATCTAAATCGTACCGCCCAAGATGGACTAGGACATTATTGATGCTGCTGTCGAAAATCTTTGTCGTGAGCTGGTTAAACTCGATGTATGACACGCCGAACGGGCCACGCAGTGCCTGGACCTCGAGCGGTTGGGGCTTTAAAATATCGGCTAGCCTCTCATACCTCTCGTTCAACGTGGGTACCGTGTGCTCTGGAGGGGCAGATGGGCTCGCTTCGGGTTCTGGACCGCGCGGAGAGCCAGATGGAGCCGCCGCTTTGCGACTCAGGACGACAGAACTTGCGATCCCTAGCCGCGTTTCGAGCAACCTTGCGATGAGCGTCTTGGACTTTTCAAGCTCAACGGTCAGTTGCTCCAAATATTCAAGGAGGTTGAGCACGCCGAAAAAGAGAAGAAAACGCCCGACCGGGACAATGGCGGGCTCGTGTTGTTCTCCGCACCCGGGAGAGCCAAAATATAGATCGTCCAGCTGAGCGCCGCAGTCGAGCAGCAGTTTGACGGCGTGCGGATTCCCCGAGAAGACGGCAAGGGACAAGGGCGTCCAGCCGCTTCTCGTCCTGGCACGGACATCGGCGCCGTTATCGAGCAGTAGCCGCGCCGTCCCGACCTGGCCGATCGCTTCGCTCCAGAAACCGAAGAGACAGGCGTAGTGCAGGGGAGTCCAGCCGCCGGCGTCTCGGGCGTCAACGACGAGACCAGTAGATGCTGGAGTCCCGATGTGGTTGACGAGCGTGCGCACGCGCTCTCCCGAGGTGTACATTGCGGCGTGATGGAGTGCGGTCCGACCTGCCTTGTCGGCGCTGTTGATGTCGGCTCCATAGTGCAAGAGGAGGGGAGCAAGGGTCGTGGCGCCCACAAACCGGAATGGACCGCACACGTAGCGAAGGGGCGTCTGGTCCTTCTTGTGTATGGGCAGGTTGAACATGGAGGGTAAAGGTACATGGTCAATGATGGTTGATCTCGGCGTCGGTGCCTTCTTGGCGAGGGTCGCCTCGGCCATGAGAGTGATGAGCTCAGATGTCTTGCTTATGGCATTCGACACTTTCTGGGCCGCTCCGCTGTCCCAGGTTTTCGAGATGAACCTTTCGGCCCACCAAATGACGGACAAGATGGGAGACATGCCCCTTGCGGCCCAGCTCGCAAGATCCGCCCCTGCAGCGATAAGCATTTGCAAGACCTGTACAATTTGCAGGTGATTCCAATGACGGTAAATGACGGGGTGGGGGTGGGATGTGTAGGATGTGCCAAGAATCGCAAGTTCGTCGCGAGCTCCGTAGTCGATCAAAAGTTGTATCTTTTCCAAGCCAAGCGGCCACGCCTTGGAGACAACCGAGTAGTACAAGACCGAGGATAAGGGAGAGCGGTCTCGCAAGGGGGAACGACGAGACGGCCCCAGGTTATTTCGCATGAAGAAGCCTCGATAAGTGCCGATGTGGGAGGGGTCTGCGCCGCGCTCCAAGAGCAGCTTGACCGTTTCGACCGGGACTCTAGCTTGCATGGCCATCATGAGTGGCGTTGCGCCCTCGACTCTATCTCTGTCTCGTACCGTCCGGTGTGGGCGAGGTATGGTGTGCTGGTTTGGGTCGGCGCCCGCATCGAGAAGACTGCGGACGACTTGGGGGTTGCCATACTGAATGCCGCTGATTGCCGGCATGTCGGGAGAGCCGAACGCAAAGTTTATGGGATATAAATATTCCCACCATCTGGCCTCAGCATTTACTTTGCTGTCATCCTTGAAGTTCACGTCGGCGCCGTGGGCGCAGAGTAGCCGGATGATCTCGGGCTCGGCGGCGAGGACAGCCGTCTTGAGCGGCGTGTCGCAGATCCAGGCATCATCGGGCGCGCCGAGGACCCAGCTGCATTCTGCCTCGGAGCCACGGAGGAACACATGGTTGGCGCATGCCCCATAACTGAGAGTGCGCTGTAGCGTGGCGACCGTGCCAAAGGTGCAAGCCCAGCGAAGGGCAAGGCAGTCAAAGCGGGCGACGTCACGCGAGTACAGCAAGTGGATTGGGTATTCGGTGAGGGCGCGGCAAGTGAGGGAGAGGTGGAAAAGGTCGGCCTGATAAAGATGCTGGAAGATCAAGACCAGCAACTCGGCAGGCAGTCGGGTCAGCAGGCATTGGTCGGCGGGCCAGGTCGTTGGTGGGTAATGGCAGTTAGTCGCACCACTGACCCAGCACTTGTAGAGCGTCTTGTATTCCTGCTTTCGCTGCTGCAGATAATCCTGGAGAAATGAGCTAAAGTCCGGTTCGGTATTGTCCGCCATGGCGGGAGATGCGGAAGTCCAAAATTGCAATATCGCAAATGAATCATGGCGGCGCCAACAATTGTCTTTTTTTTTTGTCGCTCGGCTGAGGTCTGCGAAGTTGAGAGCGCTGTTGCCTGCTGGAGCCTGCAAGTGGCATCACGTGGGGCCTGAGACTTCCACAGCGACAGTCCGAAAACATCCAAGCAAATCCAGTAGGAAAAAGGGGTATCATTGACAGGATATGGAGTAGCTGGTTGCTGCATGTTGCTACTTTTGCCGAATGTTCTTTGGTTTCCGCTTCTTGAACATGACGGCCGGGCCTGGTGCGCTGGGTGCGCTCGCCGCACTCGCTGAACCCTCTGCACTTGCCGAGTTGTCTGCGCCCTGAATGCTGGAAGGAAGACCAGGTTCGCCGCGTTTCTCTGCGCTGAGAGCGGGCATCGCGTCCTCATCCGGCTCCTTTTTGATAGCAGGAGAGGGTTCCGGTTTCACCAGCTCGGAGCCATCGTCTTGGCCTGCCCCTTCTTGATCGCCTTCCTGACCGTCCTCCGTCTTGATCTGTGGGGGCTCGCTCTCTTCTTTCTTGGTCTTGACGAGTGGACCGCTCAACAGCGCCTCCAACTCGACGTCCTCATCAGCGGGCATCGTCTTGGAATCGACGCCCCACTGCCGGCGCTTCTTGAAGAGCCCGTTGATGGCCTCCTCTTGTTCCTTCTCCTCCTCTGTTTTCTCTCGTTCCCGTTTGATGCCAGTTGCACGGCTCCCGGATGATGCTTCATCCTTCGCTGCCTTTTCGTCAGGCTCCTCGATGACCCTCGTCGTAGTGACGGTCCACTCTCCAGCCATTGCCATGTCCCCTCTCAGCTCCGTCGGGATATTGACACCCAGGTCGGCAAGCTGCTCCAGCTGTTTTTGTCTGTCCGCTTGTGTCGCCTGCTGTGGCGGCGCGCCATACGCTCCTCCGCTCGGTTTCGCTCCTGTTCTCTGAGCGGCCGATGTGCTGCTGCTGCTCCCCGATACGACGCCATTCAACCGCTCGACCTCGCGTCTTGCCCGTTCCTTTTCGCGCTCTTTCTGGTCGGCGCTGCGGTGGAGGTCTCGGAGGGCGCGCTTGATGGCGCCCTGGTGCTTGCCTGTGGATTCATGGTTTGCGCGCTCGAGCTTGGTGTCGCGGACAAAGACGCTGCAGTGCTTGCACCAGTACCTCTCCGTCGACTTCCAGTATTCGGACATTTTGGGGCGCAGAGTCGCTGAGGCGATAATGAGCGGGTGCAAGAGAAGGGAGATGGAAGTATTCCGTATGATGGCGGACCGCTAGAGGCAAGCACCAATGCTTTGGGGAGTGGTCTGGAACGCAAGCTCGTGCCAAGCCAGAATAAAATGGATCTCCGGCAGGCCGGTTAAACTCCGGAGGACAAGACCCCACTGAACTCGAACCACCACCCACTGTGCGTTCACTGTTCACTCACCATCAATTGTCATGGTCATGGATGAAGAAGAAGACTTGTTTTGATCAAATGACCTCCGTATGTACTACATTCCCATTTGCAGCATGCCCCATCCGGAGTGCATCGCAGTCCAAGAACCACTGGATTGCAACTCCTGATGCCCTATCCGCAAAAACCATGGGAAGTTGCGTTGAGTTCGTTGTCAAGAACCTTGCGCCGTCCGACCCATCTCGGCCACCATTCCCACCACCCCATATTACGCCTCCAAAGCCGGACGTCCATTCCATGCACGGTATCCCCCGTAAAGCAGAAAACCACCCATGAAACCCAACGCAAGAAACCAAACCCGTTCGATACCACCTAACGTGGTTTAGTTGGCAACAACCAAAGCGAGACCAACCCCGAACGCAGCCAGCAGCGCACCCTGCACGTGAGCGCGGGCCTTGCTAGCACCGCTGACGCCAGGCGCGCCAGTCGGGACGACCACAACCGGACCAGACGCGGTGGTCACGGTCTCCAGGGTCGACGCGCCGGGAACGGCGGCGGGCGTCACCTGGATCTGGCCGTCCGAGTACTGCGACACGGGCGGGACGCTGGTGGCCGCTGCCGGAGGGGCGGTGGCTGCGGGCGTGCAGGGGACGGTGTGCTCTTGGATTTGGCCTGGCAAGTTCATTTCATTAGTATGGGGGATGATGGGGGATGGGTGGGGGGTGGACATTGTCCCAATTGTGGGAGAGAGACTTACCGTCGGTGATCTGGCAGATGTAGACGGTCTTGCTGGTGGTAATGACCTGCGGCTGACCGTCGCTGAGGGGCATGACGACGGTGGTTGCGACCACCGACGTGCCGACAACCTGGCCCTCACCCTGGTCCCCAGTGGCAGCGTCACCCTCGGTAGTGCACGGCATGATGAGGATCTCCACAGGCGAGCACTGCTCGGCGGTCCACTCGTCATACAGGTTGTAGAAGGTACCCGAGCGGCACTGGTAGAAGACGGTGGAGCTGCCGAGGGCCAGCGAGCCGTTGGCGCAGTGGCTGAAGCCCGCCGTGTACAGGGCGCCCGCCTGGGGCGGGTTGTCGAACTGGAACTGCCTGTTGGAGGCAATGTAGCCGGTGCGCTGGACCGCGTCACGGATGACGCTGTCCGACAGCTCGGCGACGAGGATGCCCTCGCCGGAGCAGGTCGCGCGCTTCTGTTGTGGGGTGGTTAGCAAACCAGCGCAATCTTCCGGCGTCATGTGGGACCCCGGATTGGACCTCCGGGGGTATGGGCACCGCACGAAGGACCGACCGACCGAACGGGCTCCGGTAGAGTGGTGGGAAAGGAAAGCATGACGGAAAAATACATACCTCGAGAGCCAAGTCGCGCTTGACCTGGTTGCCGATCTCAATGATGCCGATCTCGAACTTGCCATCGACGTAGGGCTTGCAGCCCTCGGGGGGGTTACCCTCGGGCGCGATCTTGTCGGTGACGCCCTGGGCGACGACCGCGGCGGCCTCCGAGAGGACAGCGATGACCTTGGAGTACCGCATTTTGGAGATTTGAAGCGATCGACTTTTCTAAAAGAAGCTTACGCGACTGATTTGGATGAGGAATCGAGCTTGAGCGATGGAATCGCAAAAGAGAGAGGGTTGCGAAGGGTTGTGGTGTTTGCTGCTCGAGATGGTGAGAAACAAGGTGGTGGGGGAAGAGAAACACCAGCAGAGATTTCGGAGCTGGAAGGGAAGAGGGGAGAAACGAGGGGCGCGGAAGGCAACGGCGGCATGCGGAATCTATTTGGCTGCACCGGCTCCGTGCTCCGCGTCCGAAGCGGAGCACGGGGGTCACTGGCCGGAGGACCGGCCGGCTCAGGGGCTGGTACCCGCCGGTACTTGGGTACTTGCTGCCGGGACACTCCCGGGGACGGCTGCACTTTTGTGTGACAGGGGCTCTTTACCTCCCGTGACCAGGGCATTTGGGTTGAGAAAACAGCTGAATTGTTCACAGGTAGGTACCCTGCCTTATTTACTCCGTATAGCTGTCGGGGCTGATAACTCTGATCTGGCAACTTCCTGCAAGCCGTACCAGCCACGCCCCTTGTTCAGCTGTGGGATGACAAGAGATCGACAGAGTCTGCTCTCCCGGCCTGCATGCAGACTGCAAAGCACAGACTTGGGGTGATAAAGCCAATGATTTGTCGCATATGAGTTGGCATCGGACTTTAGTTCCGCCAAGAGGGGGCACTCTGTCGGCAGTGCAGGGTGCAGTACGTGAGTGATGCTTTAAACAGGCGGAGTGAGTTCTGGTGACGGGAGGACACAAAAGCCTTGGTTCACCCACGTTGCAAAGTGAGAGCCAGGTCGGGAAGAACGAAATGTGGTGTGAGCTGGGCAGACTGGGCACTGGCAGCCAGGCAAATTGAAGCCACTTACAACAAAGCTGCGTAGCCTGCATGTGCTGCGCTGGTCATGCAGGTACCAGCGGGCGAACCAACCTGTCTGCGCCAATCGTGTCATTGATGGAGTGGTGCCATGATACGTCTTTTTTTATGTGTGACATGAAGACTGCAATTCGTAAATGCGGTGTAGAAAAACCGGCAACTGTAGTCAGGTCGCCGCAACCCGTGATTCGAATTCACCATGGGTGAGACGGGCGCTGGTTCTGTTTCTCTCTCGCACATACACGTAATTCCTAGCCTGCCTGCGGGACAGCGAGCTACCCTGCCACACAATTACTTCGCATCATTCGGCAGAAGTTGGGCCATGTCTTATCCAACTAGGGTTCTCTCCGTTTTATTCCATCACTTACTTAATTACCACATATTAAACTAATAAGTAATAAAGTGCAACTACCTATCCAACGCCGTACAGGTAACATGAAGAGGACGGCTGAATTCATGTTGTTCGTCTCAAGCCGTGTCATGGACTCTCCGACGGGCCAAGGGCTCAGCGACGCGCACATATGACCCCTCGGACTGCTGCTGCTGCTGCTGCTGCTGCTGTTGTTGATGTTGCTGTCGTTCCTGTTGCTGTGGTTGCTGGTGCTGTTATCGTTGCTGCTGTTGTTGATGTTGCTGTTGTCGGCGTTGCTGTTGTTGATGTTGCTGTTGTCGTTGTTGCTGCGGCTGCTGCTGATGATGTTGTCGTTCCTGCAGTTGCGGTTACTGCGGCGCCTTTTGGCCATGTTGTTGCTGATGCTGATGCTGCTGATGCTGGTGTTGATGCTGGTGCTGGTGCTGCTGCTGCCGCGTGGGGATACTCGAGCTCTTCTGCAACAGAGGTCTGGGGCTGTCCTCTCGCGGCTGATCAACATTCGGGCGCTGAAACTTTCTTGACATTGAGCTGCTGATATCTCGACAGGGCCGTTTGGGGGGCAGGTTAGCCGGGGGCCGCTGATTGGGATTTAGACGCTGCAGCTCTGTTGACATCAAACTACTGCTCTCTTGATCCGACTCCTCGGTGGGCAGTCTAATCACCGGGATCCGCTGGTCGACATTCGAACGACAAAGCCCCTTTGACACCGAACTACTGCTCTCTTTTTGATCCGACGCCCCGGTGGGCAGTCTAATAATCGGGATCCGCTGGTCGACATTGGGATGCTGAAGCTCCCTTGACACCATATAGCTACCGCTCTCTCGGTACAGCGGTTTGGGGCGCAAGTCGACGGGGGGGTATTGTTTCGGTGGCCCGTTCGGCCTATTCTCCTTGGGTTGCAGCCTCAGCTGCGGTTGCTGCGGCGGTTTGCGCTGTGGCTGCTTCTGCTGCGACGGCTGGACGGGGACGGGCTGGGGTGGTTCCATAAAGGCACGGGCGTTGGGTTGTCTGAATATCGGGGGGCGTCCGGCTGAACTGGGCGCAGAGTCCTTCAGCCATGGGACATTCATGCCCTCCCAGTTCTCGAGAGGCGTGGGGTTTGTCGGCCGCCGTATAAAGTCGTCGATTGGAGCGTTCTTGCAGACTCGAGCCGTCGCCCTGCGCCCGTGGTCAAGCAGCATCTTTTGGAACATTGGCGGCAAGACGCCTGAGGCAACGCCAGCCGTGATGCGGCGATAAAAGGCAATCTTCTTGTCCAGCCCAGGCGTTTCTGTGTATCCGGCTTTGGCACCGAGAACGCCTAGCCTGTTGGCCCATCTAGATGCGAGCCTGAAATCGTACGAGCGCCAAAAACCGAGAACCACGGCGATTGTCATGGCAAAGGACCATATGTCGGATGCCCTACAAGGGCCGGTGGGTTTAATATCCAAGTAAATTTCAGGAGCGGCGTAGAATTCTGTCCCGACCTTGCCGCCGGACACCTTGGCTTCGGCCTTGGCAAGCCCAAAATCGCCCAGGTAGAAGTTAAGTTTGGAACCGGCCGCCCTGTGGTCAAAGAAGATGTTTTCGGGTTTGATGTCCAGGTGGAGAATTCCTCTGTCATGCAGGTACTCGATCGCTGTAGCCATCTGCCTTATCATGGTGCTCATCCATTCTACCGGTTCCGGTGGCGGCTCTTTGGAGGAAGAGGAATTAGCTTCTATCATGAGATTAAACACGTCCCCTTCGTAAAGTTGGTAAAATACTGAAAGGAACCGCCAACACAAAAATCCTGGTACGTTTCGTAGTGAACAATGTGGGCCTTGAAGTTGCTAGTTAGTCTAAATTAACATGGCAAGGAAAGGGTCTTAGCACTTACATGAGATATCTTGGCCATGTTTTCAACCTCCCTGATTAGCGAGGCCTGCAGCTTCTGCAGGTCCTCGCTGACTCCACCCCCATTGTTGTCACGCTTTGGGGGGCGAATCTCCTTGATGGCCCACAGCTCGCCGGAACTGAGGTCGACAGCCTTGTACACACGCCCAAAGCCCCCCTTACCCATCTCGGCGTACTTGTGGCAGACTTTGTGCGGCCCGACCTTTGGTGCAACCGACGGTGTGTATCGACTGGGAAGTTCTTTATAACAAAGACGCTGCGGCTGATGATGACTGTCCGAGGGAGCGGGTGGCGTGAGGCACATGCCAGGGACGGCTAGGCTTTGTGCCCTCGCAGCCAGATATGTCTGCGTCTTGTGGCCCTCGGCTTTGGTGAGCCACGTTAGCTTAAAGTGCGTGCTGTCTCCAATAGTGAGGTGGACGGAGCGGTTCCGCCTGGGGATAACCCGCTGGCGGGACCCTTTGTTGGGGTCTCCATGGAGCGCGTACACGTCGATCTCGGCGCTGGTGGCGTTTTCCACCTCGATATTGACAAGACGAGGTGACAGGTCTCGGAGAATCAGCTCCCCGGATTCCGCAAGGAAGAAAAAGCAGTGGTTGTCGTAATAGCTCTGGTAGTTGCTGCGGCCATCGCTGACCTCGAGTCTTGCGGCGGCATTGGAGCGTTTCCCTGTTGCCGTTGGGGGGATGCTCGGTAATTTGATGTCGTTGTTGTGGTGACGCCCAAACGTGGCTAATCGCCCCTTGATTTTTGAACGTCTATTGGGACCGAAGACGAGACACTGCACAAGACGGCCATCTTCGATATACTCGGATCGGTGTGCCTTGTTCTCTTCTTGCGCTATCACCCACCTTGCTTCGTCATTCAGGGGTAGTAGCTTGAAAAGCTCGCCGACTGGATTTTCTCTGTCGCCCATCGGAAGAACGTAGCGGCGAGGGGGACAGCGGCAAAGTCAAACGAAGGATAATTAATGGGAGTGACAGAGTGCAAGAAACGGAGCGAAGAGAAACCAGGGGGCGGTTTGGGAACCAGTGAGAAGTGTAGAAAACAAGACGATTACATGGAAAGCCCTCGAATGGGTCGTGGCATAGTTGCCTTGGCTTTTAACCCTCACCATGGATGGTGCGTTTCCTCTGAAAGGTTGAACCTCACAACCCGAGCCATCACGAGTCGCAAATGTTCGGGTCTGAAAGTGGTACGCAAGGGCAGCAGGGAAGCCTGCCCACCACCGTCGTTCCAACTTGCGGCGAGACGGCGCCGAGGGGAATGCGGCCTCTGCGGCCCGAAAGAGTCCTGGCGTTGCATAATTCGGGCTGGCTTGAATTTCATGGCCCGGTCCCGAAACGATGCCGGACCGACTGGCAGCATCCTGCAAGTGCCGACTGGGTGGTTAAGGGTTTCGAGGATGAACATGGAACGTCGTAGAATAGGCGTACTTGCACGGCTTGATGGCCAACTGCCAACCGGCCGGACGGCAGTTGAATGTTGGACCAAGCTGCACCGTGGCCGGGACCTGCAATATCATACGCGCCGATGGGGTCGCAAGACGCAAGGGGGCGGCATGGGACCAATGGTGAACGAAAGGAGGGTGGTGTTGGCGGCAGTCACCCGCCATGCACTCCACCTTCGCCGCAATTAGATACCCATTACGGAGTATTCTGGTTGCATTCCCAGTTGGCCCCCACGAACTTCTTTTTTCGAAACCTTTATGCGCTCGTCCTTGGGATTTTCTTCGGGACATACGCACAAACTAAACTTGCATCCCATCCTTTGCTTGAGACCTTGGAAATGGAGCGACTGTCGTCAACTCAAGAGCCCAAAGTCACTCCCGGATCCGGTGAGCCCGCCGACTCCTCCGGTGCGCTAACGCGGGGAAGGCTCCAAGAGTTCACGGCCGCAGAGCGCCGGGAGCGTGCACACCGAAGAGGACGATCGACGCCATCTCCTGAGCCTGATTTCCACCAATACCAGTCCGAAGACTCGCCCCCGCCGCGGCCACGGATACCTCCCGAAGTGATCGCTGCCGCTAAAAAGGAATGGGGCTCTTTTTACCATGATCAACCCGACTATGAAGCGGCTGATAGGGCGGATTTCGAGAGAAGGCAAGCATTCCTGCGCCAATTCTATGGCAGTAGTCAGTGGGATAGTGAACAAGGATGTCCGAAGCCGAGTACGCCGAGTGACCCCGCCCGGGGAGACGCCGCCGACGGCGACGGCGACGGCCGACAACATGCGCATCCCGATATTCTCTACTCCAGGCCCGACATCCCGCGCCAACAACACGCCGCTTCGCCCAGTACATCCGAGCCGCGGTTCCCTCCCAACTTCCCCGCGTACCACTGCACGCAAAACATGAACGAGATCGCGGCGTACCTAGCCAACGCGAGCTACGTCGCGGCGCTGGGGGGTCCCCCGCTCGGCGACCTCAAGTACGGCATCATCGTGGTGCCCGTCGGCGAGGAGTCGCTGCTGTTTGGGCGGCCGCCCAACTTTGTCATGGGCCAAGACTTTCTCGACGCCGTCGACGACGCCAACCGCGACTACGAGCGGGCGCTGCGCATGCACGACCCGGACAAGGACAGCGAGGAGTTTGTGCGGAACCGGTTCGATGGGGATTTTGCTTCTGTGCCGGTTGAGGAGCATCGGAATGTTGAGGTTATTGAGTCCAAGGAGGATCAGACAAGGGGGGATGGGGAGGCGCAAGATTCGGGTTGAGGTTGGATTTGGGTAGCAGAGGCCCGGGAGGGCGGCCGGCGCCAAATCAAGTCGGATGAAAGGTTGGGTAGAGTCATCTTGAGAAAACATGTTGCTTGTCATCATCACAATGAGAAGTAAAATACATTGCCCAGCACCTCCTACTACTGATGCTAAGCGGAGTTGTCTTGGTTCCTCACATGGTCGCTTTTTCTTTTTTTTTTCTCCTTTTTTCCCTTTCTTTTTTCTTTTCGTTTTTTGAAGTTGCTGAGATCGAGTCGTTTCGCCAAGAGGCCTCATGGTGGGGAAGAAGATTGTTTGTGGTACACACAGGGCAAAACAGATGGCTAGAAAGTGGTGATATTGAATGTGGTGTGGAAGAGGTTCCACACCCGGAAAAATGGGGGTAAATACCTGAGACTAGGTGCGTTGGCGCCGCATTGTTGGAAGATTGTTCGCGTGGTTGATCCACGTGACCCGTCCCCTCATGTGACTTTACCACGCAGCTCATCCATCCACCTTCTCGGCCTGGGCTTCCTGCTTCCAGATTATCGCTTTTGGCCGCGTTGTTGTTGCTGTTATTGTTGTTGTTCTGCATCAAGCTTTCATCATGGCCACACGTATCGTAATCCAGTGCCGTTCCCAAAGACATACCCGGCGAGCCTCAAGAACGGCGGACGACAATGGCAAACATAATCTGCAAACACAAATGGGACAGACCGTTTGACCCAGTTCAGGATCGTCTCCGGTCCTCTGGTCAGTAGCGCTACGGCAAAAACCGGGTGTATATCCTTGTGGATAATGGGCCACCCAACTCGCAAGATGTGTCCACGTCCATATATAAATGGAACGGAGAACGGCTGTCAGTATCTGTGGGATGCGCTGTACTCATTATAATGTTTCTGCAAATCGTACATGTCTGTACAGCGGTCGTTTACTTGGCACTTGTGCTTGTCTCGCGAGCTGTTCCGCAACCTCTCCCTGGACTGCGAACGGATGAACCGGTGTCGGCGCGTCGCTGTGTCGCCGGTTTTGCCCGCCTAAGTTTCAATGACAGCTGGGCCATGTCAGAATCACAAACCTCGCCGCATTTCGAATTGAGCACCGGGTCAGGAGCCATGAGCTTGGCAAGGCCGACTGCAATGCGGTATCGTGTCACGAAAGAACAGATGGATCTCCAAGGGCTCCGTGTCTATTCTTTACCAACGCCCGCTGCCAAAACGATATGATATGGTATACTTCATAACCGAACAGAAACAAACCATCCCCGCTAATTACTCCCAGAAAATTGAAACATTAGCCAAGTCCTCGTGGGCTGTGAAGCCCAGTATCATGAATCATAGATCAAGATCCGTCCCTTCCCCAGAACGTCAACCATCACGAACCACTCTTTACACCTTCACCAACAATACTCCTTACTGCGCCGGCGGGTAGTACGGCTGCCCGGGGGCCGGCGTCCCATGTGGGCTGTAAGCCGGCTGCTGCGCCTGCTGGTTGTACTGCTGCTGGTTCGGGTCGGGATACGCAGGATAGTGCTGGACGGGAGTCCCAGTTGGCTGGTAAGGCAGAGGCTGCTGCTGCTGCTGCTGGGGGTAGGCGGCAGGCTGCTGCGGATACACCTGGGGCTGCTGGCCCTGCGCCGCGTACTGGGAGTGGTACTGCTGCTGGTCCGAGTATTGGGGCACGGTACCGCCCGTGGTCTGGGGCGCGAGCATCGGGGTTCCCTGCGCCTTCATCTCAACAGTCGCGTTGTCGGCCGACGGCGTCTTGTTGGCCTGGTGCCAGAGCCGGAAGGTGTGGCCGTGGAAGACGAGGGTCGCGACAAAGAGCAGCCTGGTTCGATGAGGATTAGTTCGCTTTCTCCCTCAACCATCTCGGAACGTGCGCCACTTACCACACCAGGGCGCTGACGCCAGCAACGGCGCTCATGAGGGCAAGACCGCCCGCGTCGGCAACAGCTGCGCGCTTGGATACGACGCCGTCACGCTTGTACGAGACATCACAGCTGTGCGCGCTAATAGCGCTGCCGTCGTCATAGCAGCCGTGGACCGTGACCCTCTGGTTGAAGGAAGCGCGTTGAGCCGCATTGGCGCCCAGCGACGCCAGCCAAAAGAGCGCCATCAGGAAGTCGAGGGAAAGGACTGCCCAGATGTTGTATGCCCCGTGAGCGGAGCTCACCTTCTCGGTGATGAGGACATAACCGACGACAATCCAAGTGAACAAGCCCTACCATGCGAGTCAGCAAAGACGCAATTGACCACTAACACCGGCACCGGTGGAGCAAAGAGCAAGGCGACAAGCAAAAGCGGCACTCACACAAACGACTGCGAACCCATTGGCGCTCATGGCATGCCCGTGGATGAGATAAGCTGCCATGGCGAGAACGACGAAGCCGAAGAGGACTTGCAAGGCGCGCACCACCACCACCCAGACAGGGGTTTGCTGGATGTACTGCTCCTTCGGCTGGGCAGTGTACGCAGGAGCAGCAGCTGGCGCCCCATAGGGCTGCTGCTGGGGAACCGAGGCGTCGGCCATTGATTATTACGGGAGTCGAAACTCGGTTTGATGACCGTCCCGGCAAGTTGTGGTGGTGATGTGCAGAAAGGTTTGCTGCGACAGAGGAGAACGGAGGGGGGACGGGGGGAAGGCTCGAACAGCCCCCAGATTTTAACACGCCAAAGGCCGCCCCCCCCTCCAGCGCAGAGCCTCATGCCCAACTTTTGCTCCGGACGAACATGCTTGGACTGGCCCGGGGCAAGGCAGATTTGTGAGCCAAGCCAGCCCGGAAGCCAACTGGCGCCCAAAGGGGACTTAGCTTCCCGTTAGTGCCTCAGCCGCACTTTGGATGCGACTCTCCTGGGTCCGGCCCAGCACACAATGCGGAACCCACGGGCGACTCGACTGGCCAGGATTTCGTCCAGACACCAACAATATATCCGTTTTCGGAACCGCCTCTTTGGTTTTTTGCAACCATCAACTTAATACTCTTTCAATATCGCTCAAACCTGCGGTTTTTCTGTCCCAGGAACCAAGCCGGGTCCAGACCCAGCCTGGTCCAGGCCCAGCCCAAAACCCCAAGCCCGGCTGCACGACGCCAATAACTCGCAGCCTTGGCGCGTTGACAAGCTTCGGCAACGACCCGCTTCACCGCAAAGAATGGCAGGGGTGCTGCCACGCTGGGGGATCCAATTGGCAGCGCAAGCGAAACACCTCACCCCAGTTGCAACGGCGCGTGGTCTGTTCATGGCTTCCCGGTTGTCGTATCGAATGATTGGTTGGCGGGGCTCGAGTTTGCGCTGGAATTTTGGCGACGGACAGACAGGCCATAGCCCCCGTGAGGGGCTGAGGGCTCGCTCGGGAGCGACCACGGGGAATGGGGGAACCGACCACCGACCAGAGGCTGGAAGGATCCAGGAGTACGGATACGATCGATGTTTCACATGTGGAAGCGCATAATTGTAGCATCGGCGTGGTTCAGACGTATCACTAATCAGAGTGCTTGGAGCTGGGTTGGGTTCCAAAGAGGGAATGGTTCGCGGATGGGATGGTTACATTTTGGTTTATTAATCACGTTTTCGGTAGCATTGGTTATGGAGCGGATTTAAGCTTCCTGACAGCCGCCTTGGGCTCTTGGGAGCCGGAGAACTTTGTCCTTCGTACGACGTTCGTATCGTACTGGACCCTCCCTGCCACTCCTCGCCATGGGCGCCATGTGGAACGGTAAACTCCCCACCTATCACCAGACTAAAAAAATATTCTCTTGCCAATCACATGATTGAGGCTTTGGGGCTATTCTGGTGTTTTCCCCGTTGAATATCTCATTCTTCTAGCTCTCCTTCGTCGAACAACATCAAACCCAGCCATAATTTCTCAGCCAGCCATCCTTCAACTCGGTTCCCCATCAGCAGCCCGAACCGGCGCTGCGGTGCGAGCAATAACTGTTTCCACGCAAACGCATAGTTTGTGTAACATAATCCGACCTGCCCGGCGTCGAATCTCCTCAGCTCCGTCGGAATTCATGGTTCTCACCCGCCTGCACACGCGGACAACCCATCAACATAAGCATAAAATCATGCCAAACGCCACGTCTTGTAAATATTAACCCCAGAAACCACCAGATGGTTTGCAGGGCCCAGGCTGGGAGTCGTTCGGGGCAATCTGTAGGACAACCGTCTAGTATCTATTGCGTCCGGCATCGAGTGCGATAGGGCGACGCTTGTCGGGTTCCTCTTGGTTTGGGGAGTCATCCGAGACTAGAAACAGCGCAGTCAGTACCAGTATCAGGACCGAAGAAAAAGGTTTCGGAACGTAGTCCAAACAGGGGAGGATAACACACCTGACATGGGCGAGGAGAACAGCGGCACAGGACGGCAGGGGTTCGTCTCGGACCAGTCGACGTAGTTGACGATTCTGTGTTCACTCAGCTGTCAGCATTGTTGTCTTGAGTAGGTAAACGGATAACGGATCTGTAGTACCTTCCTTAGATGAAATGGGCAACCCCCGCTCAAAGATACTCGCGGCGCTCCGCTTGTCTGCGGCCTCGAGAACGAGATTATTTTGTAGGCCGACGTGTCAAGTGGCTCTGGCTGCTCTGGACTGATAAACGGGATGCTTCTTTCGCCTCTCACCAGATGTGGAATGCGGAAAGCTCGTGTGCGTTTATTATCGGCCAACGGCGTGGAAAAGTAAGGGCGTCGAAAGGCGAAGTCGGTGATGCTCTGCTGCGGTCTGGATCAGCATTAGCGAAGATTGTTAAGAAAGAAAGACGCTGTACCGTCTTGAAACTTACCGTTGCGCACACGATACAATTGTCTTTGTTGCACATTCGGTCGTCTCGTGTTTCTCCAATGCAGCGGCAGGTGGCCTTGGGGGGACGTGTTCCGTGTGCTTCCGTAGGTGGTTGGAGAGATCTGGATGGAATTTATATAGCTGCTGCAATCCGGGACTTGCATCCCCGTTGCCTGGCCGGTTCCAGTAGCCAGGCTCTTCAAAATTGTAGTGGAATTCCATTTTTGGTGATGTTGGTGATGTTCTGTTCGAGTGGTGTTGCTATTTACGATACGTTTGAGAATTCGAAGTTGGAGTTGTGCTGGGAACAAAAAATTGACTAGAGCTTATAGGGCTGCAAAGAGTGTGTGACTTGACGACGAAACCATCGAGCCAAGGAGCCATGACGCATGAAGGTATGAGTACTGTCAACCGGATGAGTGCGAGTTTGTTTAAAACGATTGACATCAACATTAAGTCAACCTTGTGGTGTTTTGGATGTTTGTTTGCGATACCGTGACTCACATTATGATGTTGTTTGTGTTGACTGTAATGATCGCTGACGACTGAAGTGGGTGGTGATGGAGTAGCAACATCTCAAGGATTTCGAGTTTGTGAATTTCGGCTGGATCTGGTAATGCTGTAGTTGCGTATCACGACTGAAGAAAGGCGGCAATAAAGGGACCGGGTTAAATAAGTCAGCTTAACGCGACAGGTTCCCAACCAAGCCACTAGGTGTCGGTCGAAATCTTTCCGTAGCCTAGTGGTATAGAGCTGTGGCCTATTGACTCCCGGTTTTAGAGGAAACAGTCGCCCGGCTTGCTGAGAAGCCGCAGCTTTCCTTTTTGAGGTCAGGGGTTCGCTTCTCTTCGCGGGCAACCGTTCTCTTTCTTTTTTCTCTCTTCGAAAAAAGACAACTTCTAACAATGCCACTTCGAAATAGATATAGCTAGCTATTGTTCCTATTGATCTCAGGATCTTCCATTCTTCCCCCAATAACCCCCAGCTTATTGGAGTCCAAAATCGGAATAAGTTCATTGGAGTATCCTTCGAAGCCATGTGGAAACCTCAATCACCGTCTGCAATATCCACGTTTTACTTGGAGTTTCCCGTTTTTCTACACTGCATCTGATTTCAACTAAACTTTGACACAACTCCAACTTTCCCGCAACTGAAGACCCCATAAAAACTCTCACCAGCTGATATCTCACGGCGGCCAAATCCAATTCGCGTTCGCAGCCACCATGTCCACCACACCTGCCCCCAAGCGCGTTATCAACCTCGAGGGCCTAAAGTTCGACCCCGGCAACCCGTTCAGCAGCAAAGAAATGGCGGAGCGGCTGTACAGCCTGCTTCTCGGCTCCAACCATGCGAAAGCTGGTCGAAGCATTCCGGAACTGACGACCCGGACGACAGAAATTCTTCTCGCAATCTTCTCCGTCTGCTTGAGGCGCGTCGAGACTTTCCTCTCGTGTCCCTCGCATCCAACTCCAACACAGGCGACACTCCCCGCGACTGGTTCCCGACCCCCCCCCCCCCCCCCCCGTCAGACCTCCAAGTCCTGCAACACCCCAAGATCCGTGAGCGCCTAGCGGGCGTGACCTGGAGACCCAAGGGCGCGATGCCCAACCTCCCAACCAAAAAGACCGACGAGCTCGGGCTGCGGCTGTTTCTGGGCTGGCTGGGCGAGGCCCACAGTACGCCGACCGAGTCGACCTTCACCCTGCACATGCTGCCCGTCGCCTTCCCGACCAACAAAGAGCGGCAGGCCTGGTACGACGTGTCTGGGTGGCAGTCGAAGAAGTTTAGTCACTTGGCTGGATTCCTCGCGTACGCGGCCGAGGCGTTCAAGATTGGCAAGGGGATGGTGCTGGGGCTGCCAACGCCTTTTTTTTTGCTACCGTTGCGGAGGCGCGCGTGCTGGGCGGTTCGAAGACGGGGCGTGCCGCCGCTGACGTTTTTAATAACTACAATATCATGCGTCGATTTGGTCGCGCCATTGCCTTGCGACTTGTCGAGCGGAAGGGAATCATGGGGATCCAAGTCATCCTGTTCTGCCCGTGGGACTCGCACGCGTGGATCAAGGAGAGCTGGCGGCAGTATGAGTGGCGCCTCCTGCTCTGGAAAAACACGGTTATCGACGCACTAGATGCCTAGGCAACCGAGCACAAGGTTGTCATTCACGAGGGCTACTCGGGCTGCTCACTCGCCGTGTTCAAGGGCCGGGATCTGGACTCGGTGGAGATGAGTGCTGGGTGGCTTTTGCGAGTGGTCACGGCGACGGAGAAGACGACCCGGGGGGCTAGTGAAGACGAGGCGTGGGAGTGGGAGGAGTCGTGCTTGTTTAAGAGGATTGCGAACTGGTCACGCCGCGAGGAGTAGGATTGATGGGAGTTAGTTTTGCCGATTATCCTGCCCCTATTGTTGTAATGTACTTAGATACCCGACATGCATTTCATTCCATTCCCCCATTAACTATCTCGGTCCAAGATGTTTCTGATCCAAAAATGCCTGCCACCTGCAACATTAGTAAGGAAATAGAAAAGAGAAAGAAGAGAAAAGAAAAGAACGTTAAAAAGAAGGGGAAAGAAAAGAAATAGTGAAAGCAAAGAAAGAATAAAAGAAAATGGAAAGGGAAGAACAAAAAGAAAAGACAGTAAAAAGCATGGCGCTTTGCTGCTGAGAGTCGGACCCGTAGCCTCCAAAAAAGAGAGCTGTGGCTTCTCAGCAAGCCGGGAGAGTACTTCCTCTTGAACCGGGAGTCAATAGACCACCGCTCTACACCACTAGGCTACGGAGAGATTCGACGGGCACCTTGTGGGTTGTTTGGGAAACTGTCACGCTAAGCTCCTTCATATAGTATCAAGGGGGTAACCTGCACGGTGATTCGTGTCGTGACACTGAACGAAGGACACGCATCCGTTGTGGTCTGACGTGGAATGGCACTTCATGCCCTCCGGACCGTGGAAGAAGTTGCTGACTTGTTCCGAAAAGGCGAGACCGTTGTTAACGGATTTCCAATTCACCATTGCGGTCCTGTGTGGTCTTGTCAGCAGAGGGAATGCGAATCTCATTCTATGCGAGGAAGTACTTACTCCCAAGCCTGAGGTGCAAAGACGCCATTCCATCGCTTGGTCGGATTGATGGCCGCGTCTACGATAACCGGGTTTGTGCACTCAATGGTGGTCCACTCGGAGGGCTTGTTTTCTCCTCCGGGTTTTTCCAGAATCGGATCAGCAGTGCCGGCGCATTTGTTGATGTAGGCAACCACAGCAGCTGTATCGCGGTTAACGTTGAGATAGTCGGCCTTTTTGTCTCCTGATTTTGCGCCCAGACACTTTTTTCGGCGCTGCTTCACCACGACTGCCTCCACCATGGGCGACGACAACACGAGCGAGGTCAACCATGCCGACATCAACCGTGATGTCGACGTCAACAGCGATGTCGATGTCGACAATGATGTCAACCACGATACCAAAAGCGATGCCAGCTCCCTTCCCGCGTCCTACGAGATAGGACCAAGCTCTGCATCCACCGCCATGTTCCACCTAAGCCGTTCAGCGGCGCGTGCGCAGAGTCTCGGGTCGCGGACCCCGACTACTACGAGGGATTTCCCGAGCTGCGGGTCACTTTTGCCCCCCCTTTATTATTTCAGCTACGTAGTATCATCTCGCTAACTAGTATTGTGAGTAGACCGTCACCTGCCAATGTCATCTCTGTGTTGTTTGGTATATACTAGTAACAAAAGAATCTACCCTCGCCTTTCTCTGCCTCTCTGGTACTCAGCCGGCAATCTCTCCTGGTTGGGCCAGCCTTATTATTCCAAGAATCTTGTCTCTCGGATCCGTCGAAGCCCATATCCTATATCGCATGTACAAGATCCATCAGGGTAACAGCCCGGGAACCGCCGGTACCAGCCTCGCCTTTTCTCGCCCTTGCTACTACGGCCGGCTCTAGCAGCTCCCGGAGGGGCCGGAAATCGACCGAGCCGAGCTGTCTTCTCGGCGGAAATTTCCACCAGCGACACCCCGAGCAGCTTTATCCTGGCCAAAATATGCCGCCCGTTTTTGGTACCGTCTGCTGCTGACATAAGTCCCATCATCATCTGTCTCCATCCGGCTGGGGGAGTCGGGGTTGATGCCTGCAGTGGCCGCGTCAGGACTGTAACGCGTGACATTTTCGAAAGGCTCCTAGATGATGCGATGCGCTAGTTTTAGCGGCGCCTTGGACCTTAGGGTGGTCTCTATGCGCAGCTCCTCCACCCCCTTTACTCTCCATTCAAGTCCAGACTACGAACACCTTCGTGCGAACGATTAGTTTCTGGCTGAAGGTAACTCTGGAGGTTGCATTTGTGCTTCTGGTACTCATACCCATTATGCTCCTAACTTTCTTTTTCCTTGATCCCAGTCTGAGCTTCCATAATTGTTGCCCTTTTGTTTTGGGTTAAACCCGCCCGGCGCAATAAAATTGTTCCTGTACATATGTGTGTGTCATCATGGACTAGCAAGCGCCAGCCGCCGGGACTGCATCCGCAAATCCAACCACGCCGGCAACAAAGTCAATAGCCATCCGCCACTTCCTCAGCATGTGACTCCCGGTATTATACCCCGACACCATCGAGTTAACCTGGCTCACCTTGACATATTCTGGCGCGAAGCTGCACGAACTATCGGGGACCCCCGGAGACCCACTTGTGAAGGTTTCACGGATAGCAGGTGCACCTGGCCGTCCAAGCGAAACCGCTACGGACTGCCCGTCGTCGAGACGAAGCGAACTTGGGTCTCGGGGGAAGCTCCCGGGGACTGCGACTTGGCTGCGGGCTGACGCGTAGCTGATACCTGTGTCGATAAGGATGCTGCAGCCGCTGCAGGGATCGTTGCAGTCACTGGGCGTAAAGCCTGCAACCGTGTAGGTGCCCGGAATCTCGCCCCACTGCCACATGTGCCGAGGCGGGGGCGGCCTGGGAACGGGAGCCGGGAGAGAAACTGTGCGGGAGGCGAAGGGAGACCAATTGCTATCTGTCAGACCGAGGGTGATTCCGTCCTTGTCAATGATCCAGCCTGGCGAGTAGGTGGTACCAACAGCGGGGCCAGTGGTTGAGATCCCTCCGATTTTTATCACGTTGAGTAGAACGTTCTTGTCAGGCGTAGACTGCTCCTGCCCGTTGTAAGTTCGCCCAAATCCAATCCCCATAAGACTGATGGGGCCTTCTTCGGGGTCCACCGGGGAGCAGACGATACGAAGAGGAGGATAATCGAGACGACAACGGCGACCACATGGATAGCGTCTTTCTTCGACGGGGTCCGAGGACTCCAGTACACCACCAGGACAGTAAGCACCGGACTGACCGACGACGTAGCTAGGGCACCAGCACTTGTACTCCACAGCGAGAACCGGGACCTGGGCACGAACTTCACTTCTTGTGCCTCTGTTGAACCAGACCCAGCGGTTGACCCAAAAGCCTCTGTAGAGGATTTTACTGCTGGTGAGGAATAGATAGGCGTCGGGGATTTTGGTTTCAGACGCTAGGATATTGAGGTTGTTGGCTCGGGTAACGATGCCAGTGGAACCGGTGTCGACGAGGAAGGTGTAGCTTGACGTGAGGCCATCACCATCTTCGTTGCGGGAGAAATGCAGACGGACATGTGGTGGATCAGTGAAGGGCATAGGCTGAGGTGGGCTCTCGGACCAAGGGATGAGTGCGGTCGCGGTTCCACGGGCGATGCATGGTTGAACGATAAAGGAGAACAGAAGTATGCAAATGTTGAGGAACGTCATAGTGGGAGACCGCGCGGGGTATTGGTGTAGAGGGGAGATTCTTTGAGATTGAACTTGGGGCTTTATGTAACCACGAGACCGGCAGTTGTGACGAGCAGAAGCATTCATGATCACCTTGACCTGCCGTGGTGGCTCGATCTTTGTCAAGACATGGTACTCAAATTGTAAAGCTCCTCTTCGCCCTCTGTATTGCTTCGGGATAAGCTCGAATATCCTGTTATGATGAAAGAATGGTGCAAGTGTATATGCTAGACGTTGGATTACTACTAGATTTTTCTTGACTAGATTACTCGTATAATCCTAATGACAGTATTTGCAATTTCAGTCCCGGAAACCGTTCACCAGTGGTAAGGAGACATCTTTCCCCCTTACCGTTCAAGTCTCCAAACACCGGCGGCAATAACACCGAGCTTCTCCCAGCTCGAGAGCCCAGGTTGTTTTTCCAGGTTGCCATGGTTGCGCCAGGCTTCGACCGCGCCGCCGTCCCATACCACAAGATAGTCGGCAAGCCCGTCACCTGCAAAGCTTTAGCCATCACATCACAGTAGCTACCTATCGCCCGCAGCTCACCCTGGCTCGCGCGACCGACGGAGCACCCCTGGCTCACCCAGCCTGCTTAAAGCGGCCGGAGCCCTGGCCGGAGCCAACCGCGCAAGAGTGAACTATTTTTCGGGGGAATATTGCCAGCCGCTGATTATAGTAGGTCAAAACTGCGCCATTTTTGGATCCGCCGTCGGATCAGCCACTATGGGGCCAGTGTGGTTATCCCCTTGATGTTGATGCTATGTACATGCTCGAGTAGATTCGAACGGGACAGTATCATATCCGACCAGAAACACGAAATGAAAATGTGATGTGTGGCCTTGTCTGTCGAAACGATAAAATAGTGATCTCAGTGGCTTGAGTACCCCTTAACAGGCACGGGTTACACGCCCGACTGGTAATACGAAATGCGATGTGATGTGTGGTTTCCAATGCCGCAACGTTGATCTCAGTGGCTTAAACTACATGCTGGAGTGCTTACTACTTGGGACGTGGATTCGACTGGGACACGTATCATGCTCGTCTAGAAATACGACATGTGAAAACGAGGCAGCCGTGGCGACACTACAGAACAGACGTTTATAGAGATCAAACCACAGTCTATCCAGGTCTTGCGTCACGTTTACGGACGAGGAACGAACATAAATAATTTGGTGGCTGCTCTATCTCTAGCTGGTGGGTTGACATTGGCTCTCAACCACAAATCAACCTACACCGACTTACCCAACTTCCTTACCTACATATAATTATTCAACGAACCAGGCTTGAACCATCCACAATTGCCCCAATGGTCGTTGAAGATTATGGTGTCTGGAGGGCAAAGCCCGTCCGCTACACCTACCAGGATCGGCATCAAGACCCCGTCTCGCCGCATCTCACCCTCTCCTTCGCCGACAACGAGGCCGGCGAAGGGACCGCCGCCATCAACATCAAGTCGGGCGATCGCCATGAGTCCCGTCTCGCATACTGGTCCGTCCCTCAATTCGTTCATCCTATCACGGAGCAGCTCGAGGAGCTCCACGATGGCTTCCATCTCCTTGCTGGCACGTCAGAGCAGGGACCTGGAGGCCTTGCCCTCGACTTCATCCGTGGTAACCTCTTCCCCCGAAGCAGCGGCCGCATCCTTCTGCATGACGTTGACGGCCCGGACAACGACATCCTTGATGAGCTGAAACCTATCCTCGACCGGGCCATCTTGGAAGACGCTATAATGTACATCTATGGCTCCCCCTTCAGCGACGGCAAAGGTATACATGACATACACATGAACCAGGGCAACACGAGGGGCTGGGCGAGGGACAACGGTGTCTACCAAGATGGCGCCGTTATCCTCCAGTTCGGTGACCATTGGGAGGCCGTCTTCATCGGCTTCGCGTCCCAAGCCGTCCATACCGAGGATGGTCCTCGCAACGCCGGCCAGCCAATACCTAGGACCCGATTCATGACGTGGGCGAACTTTTTGCCCCCTAGGATTTCTCGCGAGGACCGGGCCCGAAATGACCTCGCCGACTCGCCCGTGTTCATCACCCAGGCGCTGGTCAACCCACCGAGGTCCGCCCCGGGGACCGTCACGCTGACCGAGCGTGCTAATCAAGGGGTGGACTTGAGCGGGTGGAGGATTGTCAACAAGGCCGGAGGGGCACAGACGCTGTCACCTGGGCTGCTTCTCGCCGCCGGGGACTCCCTGACTGTTGAGGTGCCAAATGCTCCGCTCTCTAACCAGGGCGGAACCATTACCCTTCTCAATGCGCAAGGATTGAAGGTTCATGGTGTCAGCTATACGAGGGCTCAGGAGCGGAACGGCACCATCACCTTTTAGGTACTGTAGCTCGGTAGTCATCGCCATGGTGGATCAATCCTTGGAACCACGGGCTCAGTTAAGGTCCTGTCACAGAATAAAGACCGAGTTTTGCGCTCGAGTTCCGGCTTGTGTTTGTGGACTTGGTACCCATCCAGTTACACTACGATCCAAGAACTTGATGGCACTCTTCTTTCGGCCTGAGCCGCTGTCTCTCCATACCTCGGGCGATAGCAACACCGAGATCATTTGATCCCCTGCCCAACTCCCATCCCAGGCAGCGATGGCCGCGATGACAGCAACCAGTGCCAGCTGTTGCGAGACTTTAGGGCTCCAATGATACATGTGATCTTCCCATTACGATATTCGCAAACATTGATACTCGCAACATCATCTTCCGGTTCTCACGACGTTCATCGGGGGCAATCCCATAGCCACTCGGACCATATTCCGTGCCATGACCGTCCGAACCAGTTCAGACCACTGCAGTGTCATCGATAACTTTAACCGTACTGAGGCTCGTTGATGCCAGCTTCCTAAAACTGTTGCAACATACTTTATGGCATGTCTTGTACCTGTGATTGTCTGACCCTGGATTATGTCACACTGGCAGCCTCTAGGCACGGGCACGGAGCCCCCAGATTCTCGTTTATGGTAAAACACCATAGGTGCCCTGTTTGTAGGACCGTCTGTGTAATGATAAAATCCACCCAAGGAGCCATAGGGGTAGCTTTGGTTCTTGATATTCCGAACAGTATCCTTCTGTCAACCAACCCACTACCTCCCCATGGACCGCCATAATACTATGGTAACACATCACTATTATCCGCCAGCAAGGTGACCAAGACCTCTCTCATTGAACAAACTCCCTGTCACTACCGCCTCCTATGAGTCATATCCTTCCCACCACCCAACCTGCCCATGCTAAACACCAATCTCCCCACATCACCCCTCCCCCGCAAGCAGTAGCTCATGGCCCATGTCCATGTCCTCCACCCAGTCCCAGTGGTTTGCATCCACCCACTCAGTATTTCTTCCCCGGCATGGAATCGCCATCCATCTTACGGATCGTCGCCTCGTCCTCCTCCTGCAGCTCCTTGTCAATAATAGCGCCCTTGGTCGGTTTGTTGCCGTGCAGCTCCGCCTGTTTATTTCACATCATGTCAGCCCAAATCCTCACAAAAAGAAATTGTGAGTGGGTGTGGATGGGTATGGGAAAAAAAAAAAAAAGGGTGGGCTTACAGCAAAAGTAGGATCATCCTTCAGCCTCTCAGCCTGCTGCCGCTGCGTCTTGAGCTCCCGCAGACGGTTCACCTCGCCCGTTTGGTCTTCTGTTCACAATCCCAACAATCCCCAACGGTCAGCACTAACTGTCCAGCACGTAACCACCCAAGCCTTTCAAGGGCATGGGAAAAGGAAAGACACTTTCAAATGCGAAGAAAAGGAGAAGGGAAGGCATACTGGGCAAAAACCCCTGGACATTCTCGCCGGTCCGCCTGCGCAGCTGCTCCATCTCGGAGCGTTTGTAGCTCTGCTGCTCCGAGGTCTCGTAGATGTTGTGGACCCCGACGTTGGAGTTCATTGTGGCGGTTCTTCTGGGATGTGTATGTGTCTGTAGGTGTTTCGTCGGTGTTGCGAAGCTTGATTGGGTTTTCTTGCTCGTGATATCGGCTGTGTTGGTGTTTTGCAAGTGTGGTGAACTTCCAAAAGGCGCTTAATAAAGAAGATGGAATAAGGAAGAAGAGTCGCAATGCACGGCAATCGAACGACAGTTATGTCATTGTGCGGTCGTGGACTCGTGCAGTGCTAAACGATGTGTAAGTGGCGAGCTCCGCATCGACGTCACCGCTGTGGAACTTTCCGCGGACAGCCGTCATCGAGATAATTGGCATTGTTCTAGAACCACCAATGGGGCATTGACAGTCCAGTTTTGGCCTGGGACTGGGCTAGTGGTGACTCAGCGTCTGTCTCAGGCTCGGGACGGGACGATTGAGAACCGGGGAACTTGGAAGGGAATGACACGGCGACTTGGACGTGCAGTGCATGCGTCTGTTTTTGGGTTCGAAATACCACAAAACCAGAGTCGAGCTATCGATAGAGCAATACATCGAAAATTAGCTTGATGTTCTGTGTGTTAGTTACTGACCGTCGACAAAATCACGATTTACATCTGCGGAGACAAAAGACCACTGCACAAAGGGGGCACGGTGAACCTGACCCCGCTGCCCCGCTATCTTAATTTGACTTCACCTCGCCTTGATACTTTTGGAACAGTTGACAGCAGGGAGAAGTTGAAGGGGCCGACGCGTTGTGGTGGGCTTTTTGCCTTGTTAAATTGGCTTCGTTGGACATCGCACAGGTCACGAACCATGCCAAGCACACTGGGACGAGATTGAGAATGTAGCATTGCATGCTAGACTGTGTCGCAGCTATCTACGGGGCTCTGCCCTAGCCACTTGTATGAACTGCAGCCATCGCCATGTGGCATGCGGGCTGAAATGTTCGAGAGATGCAAGAGATCAAGAGATCATGATAGGCTTGAGACCAGCTTGGCCAAAGCAGCGAGGCACGCCCCCTTTATGACCCTTAGTTCTCCTCCTCCATCATCGAGAGAAGCCACTTCTCGTGGGCGCGCTCGTCAAGGCCCTTGAGCCACGCTCTGGCCTTGGTGGCAGTAAGATGGGTGAGAGCCTGGTAGTGCTCGCGGTCCGACATGACCTTGGTCAGCGCCTCCTCCCACGGCTTGATGTCCTGGTCGGCAACCACGTAGTCGCCGTTGGGGTGACGCTCGCCCGTGACAATCGTGACGGGAATGCAGTAGGGAAGGCCGATCTTGGCCTCGGGGAGGCCGCCGGCGTCGGAAGCAATGACGGGGATGCCACGCAGCTGGGCCTCAGTGACGACGATGCCCCATGCCTCGAGCCAGAGAGAAGGTGCGATGAGAACCTTGATGCGGTCCCAGATCTCGTCCGTATTGGTAGTGGTGTTCTCGAGGCTGGAACTGGTCAGTCTTGCTTCGATAGCGCGCAGGTGAGGGAAGTCAAAACATACCTGATGTTGGGAACAGAGAGGAGCTGCGCTTGGTGGTCCTTCTGGGTGCCCCAACTCTTCCAGGTGACAAACTTCATGTGGGGAAACTTGTCGGCGAGGGCAAGGAGAATCTGAAGGCCCTTGTGCGGGCAGGGATTGACCATGCCAATCTCCTCCTTGTCAATGTTGTTGCGGACGACGGGCATGTCACCCGTCTGGCTGTCCAGGTAGGTCTTGGACGGATGGACAAGGAACTTAGTTTTGAGCTCGCCATGAGTCCAGGCATACTCCTGGATGGCCTTGGAGACGGTCCAAATGCCGTCCAGCTCACGGAGCATATCATCCTCCACCTTGGCCGCCAGGCAGTGTCCGTCAATGCCGGCGACAAAGGGGCCGAATGGAAGTTGCTCCGCCGTGTGGATGATATTGATCCGCTTGAACTTGTTGCAGTAAGGGTGGATGGCCGTGACCTTCATGGTGATGGGGTCGTTGAAGACGACATGGGTCGGCTTGAATTTAGCAATGTGGGCCGAGAAGAGGCCAACGAGGGACTGCATGCGACTGTTTAACTCGCCGCTCTGCGATGGTGTCAGCCTGGCTCTCGGTGGAAACAGAGATTGGAACAGACAGCGGCAGACAGTCAGCCGAGCAAAATTTGTAGCGTACCTCCAGGTAGACACGGGTGTCTTCCCGAAACTCCTTGACCGGAAAGGCCAGGTTGAACTCCTGACGAGAGATGACGACGTTGTGAACCTTGTACTCGTCGGTAAAAGTGGTGACGCTGAGTTGATGCTCGACACCCTTGGGGTCGGTGACGGTCAGTTTCGAATTGTCGACATTGGGATTGATGCCCTTGGCCTTGGCGCGATGGGCGTACTCGTCAATCTCAGCATCGGCGCCGTAGCAGATCTGGGCCGTCTCGTGGCCCTGGCTGCACAGGGTGCGGAGGAGGTTGACATTGGCCTTGTAGCCGCCCGACGAAGGGGTCAACCCCTGAGCCGTCTGCACGAGGAAGACGCGCATGGTGGTGGCCTCAGGCTTGGTTGTGTCGGACATGGTTGTCTCGTGTAAGTGGTTAACGAGTGATTGGGTATGTAAGTGCCCGGGGTGTAGATGTTGATCAGGGAGTGTGTCTTTGTCAGAGGGAAGACAACGGCAGCAGTCAGCGGGACAAGAGAAAGGAACTCTTCACCTGGATTCACCGACGAGTGCAGAAAGTCGTGAGAAAAGAGGGTGGGTTTCACAGCGAGGCACTCCCCTTGAGGAATCGCGCACTTGAAGCTGGGCAACTCGGAAAGGACTGTGGTGGTTTTGAAAGAAAGGTGTGGCGATGGGAAGAGGAAAAGAGATTTGTGTGCGCGGCGGGAAGAAGAAATAAGGGCTTGGGGTCGCCACTTGTGCCCTCGGCCCTTGAGAACTTCCTGTACCCGTGATCAGACGAGGGCGGGAGGGAGGAAAGAACGACTTCGAGGCTCCCAGCTAGCGCCAATCACCAATGGGATAATAGAGACGCGCCTTCCGGGCGTGCCTCATCGTCTGAACTCGGGGGGACACGTTGGAGCCAGGGACTAGCCCACGAGACGCGCTAAACCTGAGGTCTTTAGCCCTAGGGGCACGCGTGACCTTTTCTGATGGAGTCCTGGCCATCAGGGTCAATCTTTCTTTGTTTATTTTTACTTGGGACTGTCTTTGGCCTGTGTTTGTCTTGAACTCTTCAGGACTCTCACCAGTCTGTGTAAGCCATCGCTGGCAAAGGTTCAATTTTCAACAATATAACAACATACAAAGGCTCTATCTTTGGTCTCTCATGTGCTTGTGACCTCCCATAATTACTGAATAAACACTCGGACCCTCCCGTGACCAACACTGGTTGTGGTTTGCCAATCTTGGTCATTGACAAGGCGCCCGGACCAAGTCGCGAACTTGAGGCTACCAAAGGATGTCAGAAGCTCGCAACACTGCTTGAACTTTCTCTCATAATGGAAAAAAGGGGAGAGCTGGTTAGTAGACACTAAGCTTGAGTTGAAAAGCACTTTGCTTTGTGTATCATTGCATTGTGATATGGCTAAGTTACCAATTGTTTGGAGATGTTGACACGATCCAAGAATAGTTTGGCAAATTAGGCAGTTAAACACACGTCATAGCTTCTAAATGCTGCAACATGTTGGACACTTCAAGTTTGCCTCTCGTCAAGGGGACAGCAACACACGTTCTGGACTTGGGCTGAGTTGGGCAAGAAAGGGGTTCAAGTCCACATTTTCCTGTTGAGGGGGGCATCTGCTTCTGGAGATCAAGACCAATCGACAAAGTACCGCATTCAGGTAAGCTGTCTGCTTATTTGGATGTAATCATGACCAGAAAGCCAACATGCCTCCGGCCCGCTGCCGTCATTACCCCTATTCCAGGCTTACATAATCAAAACAATGGTTTTGTGGTGTAGCGGTTATCACGTGAGTTTCACACACTCAAGGCCCCCGGTTCGATCCCGGGCAGAATCATGTCACTGTCTTGCAATTGTCAAGATTTCCCTTTTTGACGTTGCCATTTCCTCCCCTCCGAAAGAGAAGGGCGCCCCAAAATATATCAGCATAACTAAGGTACCTATTGGGTCAAAATGGAAACCGAGTTCCACTCGGGAAGCTCCAATGACAGTATTTGTACCCACGACCCAACACTACCTCTCGTAGATCTTCTTCATCTCGTCGTCCGATCCATCATCATAGCCACAATCTCTGTCCGACGATGCCGTTGATTCGTCGTCGTCTGACTCGTCTCCGTCGCATTCCATGTCCTCGTCATCGTCGTCGTCCTTTTCGCCGTCTTCATCTTGTGTGGTACCCTGAATATGTCAGCATCAGGAAACAGGCAGATGAACGCAAAAAGAGGCACATACAATCCGCCGCCTCTTGTTCCGGTGTCCGTCCCGGTCGGGGTTGTTCTGTAGCTCCTCCATGTCGTACACCGAGTCGGGGAGAACAACATCCCGCGGCGCCGTTACAATGCCGAACCGCGTACACAGTCCCCAGCCGCAGCGCCCGCTGGTCCCGTAGAAACCGATAATCTTATGACCCGCAGGCGGCACTGTCACCCGTTAGCACGCACCCCTCAACACACAACACCACACATTAAACATACCTAACACCTCCACCTCCCCTCCGCTCCTAAGATTCAACGCCCCCCTCCCCTTCCCACTCCCCAACCACATCCTCAACCCCTCCAACGAACAACTATTCTCCATCCTCGTCACCGCAACCTTGACAACCTCCTCTCCCGGCGCCAACACCAGCTTCCTTGCCTGATGCCCACCCATATGCGGATCGCCCCCGTCCTCCGCAGACTTCCTTGGCCCGCAGGGTACCTTCTCCCCGTCCGCATAATACACCACTGCGCCGTCGAGCAAAGCACCGACGCGTATGTCGATTTTGGTTGCGTCGACCAAGCTTCCGGAGCTGTCGCGCTTCTTGAGCATCACGGCCCAGGTCCAGTTGCTGTCGTCGTCACTGTCGCCGTCAGATTCCTGGGAGCCGACGGATTGTTTGGTCAGGTGGATGTCGGTTCCCGGGATGCGGAGGTTGGTGCGCTGTTTGAAGAGGGACCAGAGGTTGGGGATGGTTTTGTGGGTGCCGTTGAGGGCGGTGACTTCGAGTTTGAGGGGCTTTGTGGCGGGGAATTTGGCGGTGAGATCGCTGCGGAGGTAGCGGATGAGTTTGGTGGGGTTGGTGATGGAGCAAGTGGTGTCGTCGGTTTGGGGGGGGTTGGCGTCGGAGGTGAAGGTTACGAGGGCGATGCCGGCGGCGCAGCGGAGCTCGAAGTAAGCGCTTTCGGGGTTGCCGTCGTCGCCTTCTTCGGCTGTGACGGTGGGGTTGTCCCGGGGAATAGGTTTGTCGCCGGGGTGTTTGAAGTGCCGGAGGACGCGGTACGCGTGAGGAAGACCTTGGCCCAGTCGGGCGAGTAGCCGCGTTGCATGATGCCCGAGGTGTGCGGAGCCGAGAGGGCGTGGCCGACCTCGTGTAAGAAGGCTCCCTGGCCGACGGCGCAGGCCGCCCACATCGAAGTGCACTCGTTGTTGTCGTTTCCGACGGTGTCACCGGGCGGTGTCGGGTCGAGCAGGCTGTCGGGGACTTCCTCGAGGAAGCGCGGCCAGGCGTAGGTGAGGTGACTGCCAAACATGCCGAGGGATAGGCCCTTGGGATCGTGGCTACCTAGGGCAGCGTGGGCGAGGATGAGTTTGCTGTTGAGGTCGTAGTGGGAATCGAGAATTAGGCCAGCGACGATGGGATTGGCGTGAGAGACGAAGGGGCCACCATGGGCTTGCAGTGCCCGGGTGAAGATGGCGTGCAGCTCATCCTTCCGGTAGGCACGCGGGTTTTGCTGGGCCAGCTGCGCGTCGCGGAGTTCGGCGACTGTCTTGTCGGTGCGGATTAGGTGGACTTTGGGGACGAGGCCCATGGTTGGAGAGTGCAAGGAACGCCGGCTAAGTGTGTCAACGGCCCACTCCTCCTCGATGCGGAAGGAACGGCGCCCAAGACCTTTGGCGCGCAGGTCCTCGGCCGTGAGGGCCTGCCACATGTAGGCCGTGATGCGGAACTTGGCGATGGCGGCATCCAGGCAGGAGTGGGTGCTGGAAACCTGGCCAAACTTGGTGGGCGGACAGTCGATCAGCAGGGGAGAGTCTTTGGCGACCATGATGGCAAGGTGCAGTGGCGGTGTCTGGAGGAGCGGCGTGTACCGGATGGTGATCTAGGATTGTGTCAGACGGAAAGGTCACCAACGGCTCAAGCACACCATACCTCGGTGCGACAAGTATCCTTTTCAGACGTCAGAACGACTTTGTTCAGTCCCGGGGAGAGCAAGATGAGGGCCTTGAAGTAGCTGTGGCACATTGGCCACCGTTGTTCGGGGAACAATGGTTGGTCGGCCTCGTCCTTGGTCTCGACCAGTACATAGCCGTTGTCATCATCACAGTCGGTGGTGTTGCATTTGCCCGAGAGGAGGATGCAGCGCTGATACACCTCTTGGGCCTCGCCCGTGAAGTTGTCAATTTCGAACATGGTGGAGGAAAGTCAGGAAGAGGCCTGGTGAGTAAGGTACAGTTCATCCTCACCGTGGTTGATGGTCACATCTTATATACCCGGACTGTGTTTTTCGGGAGACTGTTGTGGTTCAATCGAAGGAAGCCAGGGGCAGAAAACTCTTAACAGCGGACGGTGCAAGTCTCTGCCATTTCTGTTAGCAGGATTGTTGAAGTCCACAGTTTCGGATCCATCGACCAGGCAGCCAGTGGTTCCTTAGACATTGGCACCTCATTGTGGGGACTGGTGCCTGGCTGGTCTGGCCAGCGGAAGTGAAAGAAAAGAAATTGAAAAGAAAAACAAGACAGAGAAAGAAGAGGAAAATGCGAAGCGTAAAAGAGATGCCTTCATGTTCCCAATCCAGTTCTGCATATCCCACCGCCACACAATCAGTTTCACCTCCCCAATCCGAAGGTCTCTGGTCTTTTCGGATGGTGGTGCACAAGGAAAGGAGAAGTGTACCTTGAAAAGAAAACATGATGAAACTATCGGAAGTCAGCACAAGAGATAAACCTTCTGTTGGGTTGTGAGTAAGGTACAAATACTGTCTATCATTGTGACTTTCCGAGTGGAAGCCGCTTTCCATTTTGACCCGATACCTTTCGCTTAGCTCACGCTAACATGCGCGAATGAACCCATCACGCAAGCTGCTTGGTCGTTGAAGTGGAAGAGCGAGCTCGTACTAAGGTACGCGCTCGCAGAATACCAACATGGGCGCATCAAGGCCCAGTGGTTTCATGGTTGCCTCGCGGATCTGTACAAAATGGATCTAGAGCTATGTGAGCCCGGGTGGTGAGCTGGCCCATTTTGTTATTCGTATATCCATGGACATCGCATACTGACATGGTCAGAGCTAACCCCTACTCTATCGAACAGGGCACAGGACTCGACCCCTCATTGCACCAACTCCGGATCTTCAACGTACCTCGACCGCGAGTATCAACCCGAGGCGGCCTACTTCGTTGACAAGACCAAACCCAATGCTGCTTACTTCGCGATCGATACGAGTCGACTTCTGAAGAGATCAGGTTTCTCGCGGGCAAGTCTTGACCTTTACTTTTCTTAGACGGGCAGAAAAGGACGGCAACCTGAATGCGGTTCGCAACCCGAGACCTGAAAGGCTGAGTCGTGTTGGGCCGACCATCGAGTGTGATGTTTGAAGGAAGCGTAATATTGAAATCGAAAGTTCTGTATATTTCGTATTCGGTATCGAGCCCCTAAAATACGAAGCGACCTCCTCGGCTCCTCAAGTCGGACATCTCAGCGAGGTCCAGACCAGAGTGGGGCATTAAGGTACCTTGGTACTTTGTGCTTCCCCTCGTCCAGTTCGTCCATTCTTCCAAGCCTCGTTCTCCGACCAGCTTGTTCCTTGCCGAACCGAGAAGACAGAAAGCGGCCACCACTCCAGGAAGGCAACGCAAGCGCATGATGCGAGCCAACGGTCAGCTCCCAAGCTCACCACGACGTTTTGGTGATACAAAATCATTCGTGCAGCAGGGCAAGACATGCAGCAGTGGGGTTTGGCCGTTTGTTGGAACGTGGCGCAGCAGCCGCAGCATCCCGGTCTCTTGGATGCTGACCTGGTGTGATCCAAGATTCAGAGTCGAAAGATCCAAAAGCCCCAGCGCTGCCCCTCTCCAAGACTCCAACACGGTCAACAGCCCGCCGCCCCGAGCTATCCGGGGCGAGAGTTAGCGGCTCTTGGCCGTCCCCAAGAAGCTACCAAGTCCTGGGGATTCTTCAGCTGCCAGAACCACCCAATTGCGGCTCGACATAATGCGCCAATGCTTCGTTCTCCAAGATGCCAAGGCTCGGCTGACCCAAGCCATCCTGGTTCTAGCACCCTGGCGGACCCTCTCACTCTTAAATTATGCACGATCCCGGGGCCTCACAGAGTTGAGCCAGCATGGTTCATTCCCCTTTCTCATCGCGCGCTGCTATCGCGTGGTGATCTTCACCTTTCCTTCTTTCTAACGTGTCGATACGACACATGGGAGTGGATCGGAATTCACAATGCTCCCGCTTCTTGTCGCCGCGCTGATAGCGCCCGCGGCCGCGGCCGCGGCCGCCTCCGAAGGCCGCCCGCTCGTCACCCGAGGCGACGGCATTATCCGGTCCCCCGTCAACGCAGTCGCCGCTCCCCCGCCGAGGTTACGGGCACGGCAGAACGAGATCGAAGTGGAGAACCAGGACTCGGGTACCAGTTATACCGTCGAGATCGAAGTGGGAACCCCCCCGCAAAAGATCCAGTTCATCCTCGACACGGGATCGCCAGACACCTGGGTCAATCCCACGTGCATGACATATTCGCGACCCAGAGAGTGCCAGAAGTTTGCGCGCTTCGACCCCGACAAGAGCAGTTCGATCAACATCACCGAGTATGGCGACTATCTCCGCTACGGCAAGGGCAATGCGACAATCCAGTACGCCTACGAGACCCTGACCATTGGGTGTAAGTAGTGGAACAAACCGTAGGTGTGAAGAGGGACGCTGACATTTCCAGCCGCAACCATCGAGAACCAGATCATCGGCCTCGCCGTCGAGACTCACCAGATCCCGCTCGGCATCCTGGGCCTGTCCCCCTCCGTCCACGGCGAGAATGAGTACCCCTACGTGCTCGACACCATGGTCGACCAGGGCCTGATCAAAAGCCGCGCCTTCAGCCTCGACCTGCGCGGCGTCGACAACCCCAACGGCGCCCTCATCTTTGGCGGCGTCGACACGGCCAAGTACATCGGCAACCTGGCCAAGATCCCCATCCTCGACCAGGAACAGACCCCGAGCGGCGCCAACCGCTACTACATCACCATGACCGGCGTCGGCCTGACCACCCCGGACGGCGAGGTCGTCCGCTCCGAAGACATCCAAGTCCCCGTCTTCCTCGACTCGGGCGGCACCCTCAGCCAGCTCCCCACCCTCATCTACCAAGCCATCGCCTCCTCCTTCGCCGACGCCCAGTTCGACCCCAGCACGGGCTTCTACTACGTCCCCTGCGACGTGACCGAGCTCGACGGCTCCGTCGACTTTTACTTTCCCAACAAGACCATCCGCGTCCCCCTCAACGACTTCATCTGGCAAACCGAAGGCTTCTGCATCCTCGGTGTCGTCCCCAACGACGAGGAGCCCATCCTCGGCGACACCTTCCTCCGCGCCGCCTATGTCGTCCACGACCAGGACAACCGCAACCTGCACCTCGCACAGGCCGCCAACTGTGGCGAGAACCTGGTGGCGATCAGCTCCGGGCCAGATGCAGTGCCGAGTGTCAAGGGGAAGTGTACGGCGCTGCCGACGGCTACGGGGACAGGGAAGAGTCTGGATGTGTCGGCGACGAGGGCGCCCGCGAGTACGTTTACGGGGTCGGGCCCGACGGCGGTGGTGATGGGGCCCGGGCCGGCGGCGTCGAAGGAGGCGGGGAGTGGTGGGGTGGGTGGGTCGCCGCAGGCTACCGGGGGGGCCGGGAATGGGGACCAGAATGCGGCGAGGAGGGGGGTGATGGTGGGGGTTGGGGCGATGTTTGCGGTGGGGGTAAATTTGTTGGCGTGGGTGCTTTAGTTGGGTTGGATGTCTGTTTTTGTTCGTTTTGTGGATATTAATGGGTTATTTAAGAGGGTGGCTGTTCTGTCAGCATTTGGCATTCGAGTTTTGGTGTCGAGAGATCTTCAATACCTGTGTTTTGGTGGTAGCATCCGACGGAGTAGAGGTTCGCACATGGTGCTTTCGCTGTCGGTCTTTGGAGGTATAGACTTTGGCTAGGCATTGAAGTACATAAGGTCATCGCCCGAGCACTTTTTGGGACCCGTCGGACGAGGAGAATTGGCTCCTGATGTTGTCGCACCTGCTTGCGGCTCGGTTGTGGCGGCGTTCTCGGGCATAAGAGAGACCTGAGGGCGACATGACACGATGAACTTTGCGCCCCAGAACCGCTCAGCCTCCAGGAAAATGACATCACAGTAAACAAACCCCGTGAGCACTGCATACACCGAAATTGTCTTCCAAAGGCCGACATCGAATCAGGGAACAGCTTCCCTTTGCTGAGCGTCTAATGGGCGAGAACGGAAACCTGACGCTGACCAATGGCAGCACCAATTGGCCCTGTGAACAGGGGTCGCATCTCGCGGATGACACCAAGCCGTCGCGCTACTCTCCAAGAGCAAATCCGCTTCGATTTTTCATGGCACAATCTTCGGTCTTCCATCCACATTTGACGGTTCCGGAATGTTTAAACGGGCTAATATGACCTCTCCTCTGCCCTACCCGCCCACGGGTGGCGCAAGGAGAAAACCAATTCCGCGCGTCCCGGAATCGAGCAATCAGCGCTTGTCTTCGCCGCTTATGACATTGCTGACCTCAGGGGGTGCTGACCAACTGCCGCGGGTCGGTTTCGATGCGGCCGCGACTTGAACCTCACCACGGGAATCCCCGCGTTTACTCCCATTTTCTTCTTTTACGGCCTGTTTTGGTCTGTTTGGATTGAAACGTTGCAGATTTCATGGCCATTTCAACGTCAAGTCCGAACTACCGACCCCAACGAACACAACGCCAGACTAAAGGAACCCTGATAGTCGATCCACGGCGAGGAAGACTCTTGGCCACTCTAGATTTACCTGATGGCCATCAAATCGTCCACCAGGAGCAGGTTATGGACCTAACCAGGAGCCCAGAACCAGTCAGCATGGGTCCTTCAAGCCAACGGGCCTCTGGGGATGAGGACCTTCAACAGGGATCGATGTCGGGCTCTGCAGGAGCCTCACCGCATGCTTCTTACCATCGTGATGACCAGAGACTCGCGCCTGAGATGATCATCGCGGCCTTGAAAGGGACAGCTGGCTTGGACCTAGACGGGTTGGACAAAATCCTCAGGGAAAGGGATACAGTGTCCAGGTCCTCAGATAGATCCTCGAGCGCGGGCAGCACCACTTCATTTCACCGCCAAGGAACAAGGCACACAGCTCGACAAGCGGACGGCCGATTTGACGTGAACCGGCACTCCAAAAGTCCTAGGTTTCAAAGCTCGGAATGGGAGACGGAGACGCTGGTGGATCCGGCCAGCAGCAACCTAGACCGTGACGGTCCGTCTTCCGCCCAGACAGGATACCGGATGGGTTACCCTTGTCCGTTTAGAACACGGAACCCGGTCAGGTTCAATATCCGTGACCACGAGCTCTGCGCCAAAGACCCCTTCGGCTCGATATCAGAACTCAGGTGGGTGAGCACGGCAATTTCTCGAGTCATGACTGACACAGAGACAGACATCACATCACAACACACCACAGACGCAAACGGCCCTTTTTCCAATGTCCGCGCTGCAAGTTAGGGTTCAACGATCAAACGGCACTTGAACAGCATTTGGTACTTCCCAGAGCCGAGATGTGTGAGGTGAACTTGGCGTTGCCGGGTGATTACGAGGATGGCATTACCGATGGAATGCACAGGGCACTGTCTGGGAGGTATAACGGCATGGGCAACTGGACATGGGAAGGGATATGGTCTCTTCTCTTTCCCGAGGACCAGGAAGTCCCACTTCCAGGTACATCCTTTCCATAACACTCACCACAGAAACCATACTGACTCAGCCTGACAGAATTCCAGCCAGTCGTCGAGCTCGCCGAAATAGAGCACGTGTTTGACGAAGGCCAAGACGCGTTGAAAACTGCCTTGCAGGAAAAGCTCAGACTGCTCCTCCCCGGCGTCGTCGACACTCAATATTGCACCTTCTTAGCCACGCAGCTGGATCTTGTCTTTGAGACGCACCGCGCAAACATGATGAGGCAGTGCCGGAGCCGTTTCCAGACCGCCGAGCAGCAGACCCTTCCGAGAAAACCGACCCGCAAATCGAGACGGAGTACACTACTGCAAAGCATGCAACGCAGCACGTCAGACGCATCCGCGGGGTCAGCACACAGACACACCCGGACATTCAGCACATTCAGCATCAAACCGATAGAACATGCGCCCACTGCGCATCCCCCATCCTTACGCAGGGTCGGTGAGCACACTACACAGACACAGAAGAATGCTTGGTCACAACCAAGACGGCAAGCAGAGTCATCCCACAACACCACCCCATCTGTAACTCCAGCAAACACAAACACAGACGATATCAACAACCCCCGCGACTCATACGACTCAGCCATTGGCATCCATTGCACCGATTGCAATTCAGATTCATGCAGATGCACCAGGAACAGTTTGGGCAGCAGCAGCAACCATAGCGAGCACACTAGGGGCCGGGCAAGTCCAAACCCAGGAACTGAGCCACATCCAAAGGAGTATTACGCCCAGCCCCGGCTGAGCCTCAGAACGAGTGGTCTTGGTGTTGTCTATTCGCCAGGGGACAGTGGCGGGTCGTCGGGTAGTGTTGGGGGGAGGTTCTCGCCTGAGTCGTTTAAACAGAGGGTTTTGAGGAAGCAGACTCAGACTCAGAGTTAGAGTCAGAGTGTCGGTTGATGGGGGCTTAGTTTGTGACCGATGCTGGTTGTGGGCAGGGGCGCGGTGTTTGAGTTTGTAACTTTATTTTGGGGGGAAAGTAGAGTCACTGTGTATAGAGTCAGATATATGTACGCAAGCAGAGAAACTTACAAGGGTTAATAGTAATAGTCATACCTTGAACCTCTGAAGAGAGAGATATTTAAGACGTGACGTACGTCACCAATGTGGCACATCATCGGCATGCAGACTCGTCTAACATGGGTGTTTTCGTTGCGTGTTTGGGTGACAGTCCACAGTCTTCCACGACTCAGCTTATAATACGGATGATATAAAGGAAACTCTCTTTTCCATGTCCTCCGGCCTTCAACCTTGGGCTAAGTCCAGACCGAGTTTGGTCTCCGTGACAAAATTATTTCTCAGTATCTTTTTGGATTTTTTTCTCGCACTTTTTGGTGCCCGATTTTAAGTTCAGTAGCCATATCTCGTCCGATGTTGGGGCTCGAAACCATCCCGTTCCCTCAAACCTAATTCCATTCTGCAACCTGCCTCTCTACAAATATACCCCCCCAACTTCTTTTCCTTCGAGCAACTTCTCCAACCTTTACGTTTTTTCTTTTCCCACGTGATCAACCGTACCAAATCACAGAAGCGCCGGGCATTTGCTGCAGTACTACTTTGATCAGTCTTCGTAAGTACATTCAAGTTACTGTTCATGCCCGCTGGACCTGCTCCCCAGGTCCTCTACTGTGAGGGCATGGAGGATACAAGTACAACAACTAATTGGTTACCACCACTTCAGTACATCGCCCATCCTTGAGCCGCCAACACCGCTTTCTTACGGCCCATCTGAAGAAGTCAGGCAACAAAATGGCCCAACAAAACGCACCCATCGCCAACACGAGCGCGCGGCGTCAAGCCGTCTCGTCATCCGACAACTTCTTCGACGGCGGTGTACTCCTCCGCCACATGCAGAATGTCACACTTGACCACGACCAAGACGTGGTGTGGGATTATGTCAAATCCGAGTACAGCCACCTGCCGTCCCGGAGCCTGAGCGCGAGGCACATCGACTACAACAAGCTGTTCGACTGGGCCAAGTACGGCGAGATGCCCTCCAAGCGTCGGGATAAGTACGCGGACCCCCGGCGGGCGTTGTATGCCGTCTTCTCCAGCAACGAGGGCAACACGATGCCGTACGCGTTCGCCACCAAGGGGGCGCTCCGCGTCTTCTTCCAATATGTCATCGACCACTACCGGCACCATGAGCAGTGCAGGGTCACGTTCCATGACGAGGCGGGTGCGGATTGGTATTACAGCAACAACAATTTGGCGTTGTCGTGGTGAGGAATGATCAGTTCTTTGGCGGCGGTAGTGTCATCCTCGCTGGCGGGTTCTGGTTTTAAATATATCATCTTCGATACGGGAATTTTAATATTGGACGAAAACACTGAGGCACGCACAGTTTTTCATAGGCAACTTATAAACGTAAAATTTAATTTCCCTCCCATTCCATTCTTTTCTCACCCACCGCAACCGAGTTTCCACCAAGTGATCACGATCGTGGACGAAAGATCATCGCTTTAATAACGCATTTCTGTTCCCGCGTCCACATCCTCACAACTCGCATCAGTCATTTGTCCATTCGAACGACCTAAAGTTTCCTGCGATTTTTCACCAACTGATCGATTCGTGACTTTGATCCAGCAGTTCGATCAAGCAAGTACCCTCTAGAACTTTGGGCTTTGTCACAAGAGGTAATTAAGCAGTCCCACCCTTCTCCCCAGTGACTCGGCAGTAAACAGAGTTGTTTTGTGGTACACGTTCTTCATTCCAACAACTTCTGAAACCATAGATTGTATATTCGCGGCACACTCTCGCGTGCAAGCAGTAGATTGCCGGCTCCCAGAGTGTCAGCCCCATTCAAAGGCGTTTGTTTGTCAGGTCAGTAAGTACCTTACTCGCTCTCCAGACTTATTGGGCGGGCTTAGTATCCATAGACAACATCTGATAGCCATGTTCTTTCCTACAGTTTCCTTCGTTGTCCAACTCCGCCGCAGCCCTGTCATTCAGAACACTCAGACCAAGTGAAGAGCAACATGGCCCAACAACAGAACACCGTGGCAGCCAACACATCCGCCCGACGCCTTGCTATATCTACGTCGGACAACTTCTTCGATGACGGTTTGCTCTTCCGCCGTATGGAAGATACCTTGATCCACCGGGATGAGGATATGGTTTGGAATTTTATCAAGCACGAGTACCGTCACTTGCCGCCCCGGGAGCTCAACGCAAAGCACCTAGACTATGATAGGCTGTTTGACTGGGTGCGGTACGGAGAGACTCCAGTCAAGTTCCGGGCTGAGGACGGCCCGTTGAAGGAGGAATTCTGGGTTGTATTTTCTACGCATGCTGCGTGCACAGATCCGTACGCCATCGTCTCGAGGGGGTCCCTCCGGGTCTTTTGCCAGGAGGTTATCAATGCCAACAGGCACCTCCCGAGGATCTCGCTCAACTTTTCGGACAGTTTGGACAAGATCCAGGAGTTCTTTCCTCCTGGCAATCTTGGACTGAGAATTTGACAGTTAAAAAGATCAAGTGGAATAGAGTCAATACAACCTTTTTTTGGGTGGGTTCCGCTACCTGGGTAGTACTCCAGTCCGGAGAATCTTGATGTGCATGCCAAAGACAAGTAATCACAAGCGGGAAATCCATTGTTGCCTTTGTAGGCGACTTATTGAGCATACATAAGCAGCCTGTGGGTTATGTGTGCAACAACAAAGTCCCTTTGCAAACATGCTTTGCAACTTTGATCTCAGCTACTTTCGAGCACGAAGAAGTGGCATGTCGGTTTAACGCGCCATTTCATAAAATTGAGCAGGGTATTCCTTCTCGGGCCTCTTCCTCCTTCTCTCGACAACCTGCCACAACAACGAAAGCACTAGCCTGGAAAGAGTTCCGCAAGAATTTCCGTTTCAATCTTCCCTCTCTCAACCTGGCTGCGAGCGCGGGCTCGAACCCCAATTTCTTTTCCACGAAACTCCTCTTTTCAGTTTCCCGGAGCTGATTTGCCAAACAAAGCCGCCGCGTTTGACAAAACCATCGCCTTCGACGCGACTCTCGGGCTACCCCAATCGATTTTTTCCATTCCACTGCCTGCTAAAACCCCCTAAGTATCCAAACTCTCCGACCCTAATCCCACAAACTCTCAGCCCTTTTTCATTTCGGGTCCCCGACTCGGTCGACGAACCTACAACCCAGTCTGCTGTCCGCGGCACCTGTTGGTTCAGCTTTGGTAAGTCAATCTTCAACCCTCCCTGAACGACCGCATTGCGTGTGTGGTGGCCTCCGCAAGTTTCGATCCTAACAGCTTCCACGAAATCAATAGCGCAATCTCGATACCCACCGTGGCAAAGACGAAGCGACAAGATGGCCCGCCACCAGGATACCACATCCAGCAAGAAGAGAAAGCGCCGCCAGTCGGATACCTCTGATGACAGTTCCAACACGGCCGATAGCAATGACGACTGGGACTTCTTCGAGAGCGGCGTCCTCTTTCGCTGTGCCAATGACGGTGTCACTGACCGCGATGAAGACACTGTCATGCACTATGTCAAGCCGGAGCACATCCACTTGCCCTACCGGGACCTCAAGGCTCATCACATCGACTACGGCAAGCTCTTTGACTGGGTAAACTACGGAGAGATGCCGGCAGCGCTCCGCGGTGCCACAACCTCCTTGCAACCGGCACCAGACTTTTGGGTGCTGTTCAGAAGCAACGAGGGCGCAACCGTACCTTTCAGGATTGCAACTCTGGGTGCTCTGCGCATCTTCCTCCAGGATGTCATCAACAACTACAGACATCACGAGCGGCCCTGTATCGTGTTCCACGATGACGACGAACAAGCGGTTGAAAGCGCTCACTATCGCGGCCGCCTTAGCCTGATTTGGGATTGGTGATTCCTCCGAATCAGCAAGACGGAATCAGCATATCACCGGACGAGTACGAGCCCGAATTGAGCCATCCTAGGTAACTAAGGCTAACAACAGACACTAGGTAGTCAGCGGGAACGATACTCGGTTCCACCGCGGAACATGTCCTCGGCTGGGAGCACTATGAGGTAAGTGTCGGTGTTCACATCGCGATGGTTGTTGCTAACGTTTCAGCATCAAACAGATCTGCCAGTGCTTGGGATCTTGGGAGCGCTGGGTTTTTGATGCATTCTTCTCTTACAGTCAGGTCTGGGTTTTCTATCAAAAAACTGGGAGTAGGAAGGTCGAGCAATAAAGTCAGATACTCCTCACATTAGCCATGGAAAACAACAAAACGGGTATCCCTCACTCCGACACGTCCCACCATAGTTTATCTTTCTCCACTCACACCACTTCCCCAAGCACTCCCAACCTAAAGTGTCCTCCTAGTATCGTACGCATCGCTCTCCATCTCCCCCATCCCCCTCATCCCCCAATCCATCATCCCCATCCCCTCCCCGCCCTCCCCCAAATCATCCTCATCCCACCCATGCCTTCCTCCCCCGTGCCCAACCGGCGGCGTAGGCGCCAACAACGCATCCCGCACCCCCTCACCCTCCTCTTCACCCGACCGCCCCATCACCATCGGCGGCGGACTGTCACTCCGCCCTGGGCCCAACCATCCACCCTCCCTCTCCGTCTCATCACCATCATCACTGTCCTCTCCATCCGCCTTCGGAGTCCTCACCAAACCCGCGCCAAACCCCACCGGCAACGTCACCACCGACGCCCGCACCCCCGGATGCCCACCCATCAGCGGGTCACTACTGCTCTGCCTGACCTGCTGCTGCCGCATCCCCTCTTCACCACCGCCACTACCACCATACCCATACCCATTCCCATATCTCCCCTCACCACCATCATAATACCCATCATCACTCCCACTCCCACTCCCACTACCACACTCCTTCTCCGTAATGGTAACAGTCTTCGCCCTAAGCCCCCACGTCTCACTAGTCGGGTCTTGGTACAGCAGCGTGGTGGTGCCATCGTCATTGGCGATGTAGAAGGAGCGGTGTTTGCTGCCGTCTCCGTCTCCGCCGTCTTTGAAGTCGGGCATGAAGATCGAGGAGGAGGAGGAGGAGGAGGAGGAGAAGGTGGGGTTGTTGGAGCCGGGGGTATGCGGGTGGGATTCGTCGTCGGAGTCGGAGTCGGAGTCATCGTGGTCTTTGCGGTAGGCGCGGCGGGTTTGGATGCGTTCTGTGTAGATGTGAGGTTGGTTAGAGGGTGGTATGGATAGTTATGCAAGTTTCATGTTGGTTTGGGGTGTTTTGGGGGGTTGAAGGAGTAAGGGGAAGGGTGAGAGGGGCTTACCGCTGATGATTTGGAGAAAGGAAAAAATGGTCAGGGTCATGAGGAGCATTGGGACAAGCTGGCCAAAGGTGGAGGGGTCGTTTTCGGGGTTGAGGTCACCGGTTCGCTCGATCCTGCGTAGCTGGTCAGACGGTAACTAAAAGGGGTATGAAAGTGTATGACAGAGACGCACCACACCGACTTGTCCACCCACTGGCGCAGTTCAAAGACGTAGATGGATGCGATGGCGACGGTCCAGGAGGAAAGGGCGATGCCGGCAACTAGGTACAAGCCAAACAGGCCGCGGAAGAAGTGGTGGATACCGGGGTGTTGTTGGAAGTGCAAGGCGCGCTGCAGTCGTGCGGTGAACTTGCGTCTTTTGCCGCCTGGATTTCCCCGGTTGATAATCCTCCCCAGGCTGATGACCACGGCGATGAGGTAGAAGAGAAACATGATCAGGTACTGCGTCCAGCCGTGGATCTGACCGCTGAAGAAGGCATCAAGAGAGCCCGCGTTGAACGCCTTTTCCATCTCCTGGTCCAGCAGGAACTCTCCAGACTGAAAGCACGCCGCCGGGAGCAGCATCAGGCTGTACGTGTCCGTCTCGTGAGGCACTTCGGTAGGGAAGCCGCGTGAACCGGATCCTTGGTTCGAGATAATGTTGCCGGTCAGAACGAAGAGGAGGGAGGTCACGGTGATGCGCAGGACTCCGACAGCGGGGTGTCTCCAGTAATTTCTTGAGACCGTCATGGCCACCAAGTGGGTGGCGCAGGTGACGAGTAGAATGTTGGCGACAATGTTGTAGTCTGCAACAGCGTCAGTTATGTCTTCCAAATAGAGAGGAAAGAAGTCAGGTTGACGCACGGTATGCCGAGACGGAGCAGGCTTTTGCGTACCGCAGCGTGATGGCGTAGGCGCCTCCGGTAAAGACTTGCTGGTCGCTGCAGCTGATGATGAGGGTTTCAAGCATGCCCGCGATGCTGATGTGCCAGTTCTTCTCATCGTTTTCCCTGGTACAGTGAGCATGGGTTTTTCAGACGCGTGTGCGTGCCACTTACTCCTTGTCGATGTACTCCCTCCCAAGCCTGGGGATTTTCGCGTGGAAGATGTTCTTGGCGAGCCACCACGCCATGGAGAGAATAGAAAACCATATCGCAGCGGCGGTGACACACAAGAAAGCGCTCAGGACCTACGACATGTTAGCGATGCCAGTGTGGTGGGGGTAGAGGTTGGTCAGCTTGCCCCTATGCCCGCGATATCTGGATCTCCTAGAAACAGATTCTCTGGCGTGACGTCGCCAAGCGCGAGGGCCGTCTTTCCATCCGGAGACAAGACGACGGTGCAGTTCGGCGCAACGCCGTACCTTGCAGCACAAGTCTCGAGGGAGGCGCCCATTTTCGGGGTCGGGTCTCAGACGCGAAGCGAAGCCTTTGGGGGCTGTGGCTGGTGTTGTAAGGGCCGGCCAGATCGAACGGAAGCCTTTTTCGATTACTTGGGGTCAAGACATCACGATCACGGACTCGTCATGGAAGAGTTTGAAGGAGGACGGACGAGGTTGCCAGGACCGCGACTCGGGCCGCAGACTCGCGCAAGATCAGGACGCCACCGGCGGCCAGGCGGCCCAGCCCCAGGGACCCGTGTTGCATTGCATTGGCATGGTCAGGCATGGACCAAGTCTCAACTTTCAAGATGAAAGGCTAGCACACAACCAACTGCATATTGTCCCAAACCAAGTAGCCAATGGCGACTGCTGCAAGATGGTGTCCTCGGACCAACAGGGGCAGGCTGCGGGCCAAACCGTCGCAAGCAAGTCGGCAAGCGGGCCATTGACACTGTGCCACCAGCGGAATCAACCTGCGCGGGGGTGGCACAAAGCTCAGCTGCCGCGATTTGTCGCTCGTCGCGGCTGTCGTGTCCAGGAATAGGGTCACATTTGAGCCGGCTGCTTATGTGACGGCCCATCCGAGCCTCGTCGCACCATCGTCGACCGGAGAAAAACAGTCACAACGGCGGCATAACGCTTAGTGCGCAAACCAACTCGCGCACCGTTGAGGCTGCGTCGGAAGCACGATGCCCAAAGTTCCGCACTTGCATCGATCGATTCGAATCGGCACTGCAACCTGCAATCTGCATGTCAGAGGAAAATGCTTGTTGAGCTCGAACAGTCGGGTTCGATTCGGTTCTTTTGCTGCAAGAAGGCCGCAGATGCGAGTCGTGGTCGTGGTCGTGGTCGTGGTCGTCGTCGATGGCACTGCGCGCACGGCTCAACAGCGTCAGTATGTCCAACATCCCACAACAATCATTAATCCCCTTGTGGTGTAGTTGGCTATCACGTTCGGCTGTAAATGTTGTTTATTGATACCGAAAGGTCACCGGCTCGATTCCGGTCGAGGGGACTCATCTTTTTGGTTGTGCTTCCTCCTTCGAGGGAGGCTGGTTTCTTCCTGGTTCCAAATGTTGCAAACATCGGAACATCGGGCCTTGTCTGGGTCTCGAAGTGGGGAATCTCTTTTGGCCCCCACCTGGCCCAAGTCCTGCGGGGATTTCCATTTTTTAAACCCCTCCCCGAGCCCCGCACCTTTAAACAAACCGCTGCGAAGAAATGACTCGTTCAGTCCCACCAGCCCTCCTCGTCGTTCCAGTTGTTTGCACATCAAGCAAATTTCCGGATCTGGTTTTTCAACGAATAGCACGGGAGCTTGGCTCAGTTGGAAGAGCGCAGGTCTCATACATTGTATGATCCGGTTTAACATCGGAGTAATCCTGAGGTCGTGAGTTCGAGCCTCACAGTTCCCATTCCTTTTGCATTTTTCGCCTTTATTTTTCCTCCGCTCTTCTCATGGTTCCTTTCACCTTCTTTCGAAGTTGTGTTCCATGCGGCTCTCGTTCGAAACTTCAATCAGACTTGGGCACGATTTGACGGATCAGGATGAGAAACATCGCGCTTTCGAGCTCGTCGTATTTGTTGAGCATGCACTGTGCAATGTACAGAATCATCAACAGTCCCGGTGTCTTGAAGAATCAGTCAACATCTTCCAGTTGAGCTATGTTGTTTAAGTCATCTTCTAACCCGCGAGCTCGCACCGTGAGGTCCTCAAGCAGTGGCCCGGATAGAGCGACGCCGCCGTCGTCAGAGTCTTCCAACTCCGAGTCCTCCTCTAGGGTCCTCTGATAAGTCTGGTTAGGAGGGACGGCCGGGATAACATCCGCCCGAGAGCTCTGCATCTGTGAGCTTTCTTCCAGTATGATTGGTGTCCGTATCTGGTTGCAACCCTGTCCCAGCGATCTCTGTGGCGACAGCAAGACTTCCCGCTCTCGAGTCTGCTCCTGTTCTTGCTCCAACTGCTTCTGACCAACCACAAACAGAAGATACAGCGCGTGGAAAGTAAACGCAAGTTGCTGTTTCGCCGAGAGCATACTGAATGGATGGACCTGTGGCTGCTCTCGTTTGGGTGTGATAGGTGGGTCTGATCCAGATCCGGGTTTTGGCGTCGTCTTGGTACCTGTTTCCTTCCGAGTCGCTAGTGCACGCGACGATCTGGTCGCGGGCGAGCTGGGCGGACTGTGGGAGTCAAAAAGGTGCCGCATCAGTTTGTTGCGCGTCGGGAAGTGCTGCCCGCAACGCCGGCATGTTTTCCGGGGTGATGGCTGATCCTGGGCTGCCGGGGCCTCGGTCGATTGTGATGAGGTCGGCGTGTCCATTGTGGGGTGGAAAGGGAATTATGAGGGTCGGCGACTGGCCTAACAAAAGGGTCGTCGATTGCGGTTTTAGCGCGCTCAGGTCTGGGGAACGGCTTGCTGTGCGAGATGTTGTCGCTGGCACGAGGAAGTGTAAGAGTTGGTTTGTGTTGGAGTGGTTTTGAAGTTCGGTTCGAAAAACGGTTGAGGCCCGGAGGGTGGGGCAGTGTTGATGGGAGGTCTGTGTCTAGACCAGCCCGGCCCGGAGCTCCCAGAAAGGGTCCGGTCCGGTGATGCCCAGACAGCGATATTTTTCCTATGAAATGGATTACAAACTGACGAGAAACTTGAACGCAGTGGACATCTGATACTCCGGTACGACGTGGCCCAACTTCGCAGCGTTGTTTACATGGTGCAATGGGGACGGTAGCAACCCTAACCCTATCATATGATAGGCTCCAAGTCTAACTTCGGGCTTTGTTGGCACTCTCATTCAAGATGGGGAGGGTGTGTTTGATGATGGCATTGAAGCTTCCTCTGTGCTACTTAACATAGCTTTTGGCCCGTCATTTGTCGCCTCAGGCGGCTCAAGCGACAAGGTTGCCCATCCCATCAGCAGAGATGGCAGAGCGGTCGTACGAAAGCAAAACCAACTCGATATCGGAAAATTCACTGTGTGCTTGAAGGAGGCGTGGAATGCTGTGCCGCAGCCCTATATTGGCGGCATGGTATACACGGTACTAAAGCTGAGAACCTAGGCTTCTAGCAAACACAATCAGTTTCCTGTCAGATTTGTGATTCCCCAAGATACCCTTTGTTAAGTAGTGAGGTAAATGGAGGGGGTTGGGGTTCGGGGCACCTTGGATCCAGGCTTTTGGACCCCCACTGTAGTCAGACGGCAAGGGTCAAGCAGACGGCCACTGAGAGGACTCATGCTGCCCAAGATCGAGAAGTTTGGCGCCTTCTCTTGTCCGAATCTAAGGGCGGCAGAGGATAGGATTAGAAAACTTCTTCACAACCCCCCGACCTTCACACGTCCAAAAGCCCTAGATTTCAGGAGTCAATCGGAACCGTCGATTCAACTTTGGGCTTAGTTATGTGCCCCCCATAAACGACCGTGCGAGGACAGGATCGGGCTTTTCCAACAATTGTGAAACTCAGAGACTAGACTTTCGATGACAAAAACCGTATCTACTATTAACCGCCGCCCAACAAAAACGACCCAGTCAAGTCCCCTTAAGTCCGCCGAGAATGACATCCATGTACTAGAGAATGATCCTCTGCGGCAAGATTGGCTCTGGCTCCGGATCCGAATATCCTTCGCGTAAGCAATCCCAGCACAGTTTCCCCCCGTCTAGTATTGCAGCAGTATGGCCATTACCCTGTTGGATCAAGATCGAAACGGCAGCCAGTCGGGCAGCCCAGTTCTTGTTCGTCTGCATGACTCCGATGCAAGGAGGAGGATCGAGAAACTCCTCCCAGGAGGAGATGGACACGACGTTTTGCATGCCCGAAAGTGGCTTCGGCTCGCACTCACAGCTGAAGGATATCACATCTGGCCGATCCGTCTCGATTCCCAGGACGTCAATGTCGGCTACCCACCTGCCCTGGTCTTGGACGGACATGACGGATTCGAGGAGGAAGATCTCATGGTCAATGTCTCCGGTGCTGTCCCAATCAAGTGGGACTTTCCAAGTCGTGAATGAGAGGTGCAAGGACGTCCCCCGGAAGCTATCGGTAAGCGTGCCGTCGTAGGGGGAATGTGACACCAAAGATGCGTCGTGTCTAAGGGGCCGAATGCGTGGCTCGTGGGGCGGCACCATACACACCATGCCGGCGATGCCGACATTGCCAATGATGTGTCGAATGCTGAGTTTGTTGGCGTCGACGCTGGGGTCGGAGAGCAATACCTCGGAAACGAAGATGGAGTCCTCAGAGCACAGGGCCATGACCCCGTCGAGCTTTTCAGGGTCGATGTTGAAGCGGCCCGACTCAAACATGGCCACACAGGCAAATGACTGGGCGCGTCCCAGAGGCTCAAGATACCGGGAGGCGGAAATGTAAGCCATTCGGTAAGCGTCGGCCGGCGATTCAGTCCGCAGGGCGTATTGTATCGACGCAGGCAGCCAGCGAGCCTTCACCAGCTCCTGCTCCGTCACTTGCAAAGACACAGTCGCAGACGGGATAGAGTCATAGACTCCATTGGCAAGTTCAAGGATCCGGAGCGATAAGAGCCAAGTGAAAGGAGGACGAAAGTTAAAACTCATCATGAAGAAGCAATCGTCGGGCTCATGGTCTGTGTCATCGAATCCGAGAGCGGGTACGGACCCGGCCTCGGGGGGCTCCCGGGAGGGCTCGGACTGCAGTGGTTCTGGAGAGTGATGACGCTTGCGTTTTATTCCTTGTCGCGCATCCGTTGTCGACAATCGCTCGCCCCGGACAGGTTGCCTCCTCTGCTGGGCTGGCTTCAAGTTCGATTCGGGTTTAGCCTCATGGTTTCACAACGTCCATCTCGGATTACTTTACCTTTGCCAACGCCAGCAGATACTTGAGTATCTTGTCGGGAGAACCCATCCTTCGAAGCCAGTCAACCCCTCGTTCCAGGGACTGGGGTTGACCAAACTCGGCCTTCAGAGCATCCAGTCTCTGAACGCAGTCTGCGTATTTGCCCGCCCTGACCCAGAGACTATATCGGGTTGAGGAATTCGATGGCCCGGACACGTGTTTGAAGCTCACTTGTCCTGTGAACAAGTTCGGAGGGTTCTTCCAGATCAGTTCCGCTCTCACTGATGGAGCATCAAGGAAATACTCTTTCTCCGTCACGACTTTGCAGATTTCGCCGCTGGATTCAACCGCCGACAGCCTTTCAAACAGCTGCCTCTCAAGCTCACGGTTGCATCCTTGTGATTTGGGCAATTCGCAATGCAGCCATCTCGCGTAACGGCTGCTTGTACTTGGCCCGTCCTCGGGACCGACACCGCCGCGCTCAGCAAGGTGCTCGCCTATCGGGTGGATGGAAGACCATTCGCTGTATTCAAGGCCTGCAATGTGTCCGGTGTACAAGATGATGGCGTCCTCTGGGTTGAGTCGCAGTGCCGAGGCGATGCCGCGCAGATATTGGATACCGCTCTCGATGTCCGTCTCGCAGCTCAAGGCCTCCATCACGTTCCTGTTGCAGAGGCCGAAGAATGCGAGGTTCACGTCAGGAGTGACATTACTACCCAGGAAATTGGAACCTCGCCGCCAGCCGTACTTTGCGAGCATTGTGGCGGTGTTTCGTTTCTCCCCTTCAAGACCCGTGGCCGCCGAACATAGGCGTGACAGCCAAGGGAGCTTGGCAGAAAAGTGCCTGGTTTGATGCAGCCTCCTGCCCAGTTCTTCAAACCAGCGGAGCGCGTCATCGAATCCAGTGTAGGGGACATTCCACTTGCAGAAGATGACCCCAAGCGCGACAAGCCAGAGCTGGGAGATGTGTACTCGACTAAGCTGCTCGGTGCTGCGCACAGGAACTGGGTCTCCGTAGTACCTCAAATGCGACAAGGCAAGCGACCAGCGGGTGAAGTTGTCGGAAGGCTGGCCCTTGTATTCCAACCCTAGAGTGAGAATGGCCGAAGCCCGGAAGAGGGGATCTCGGAAGGACACCTTGGTGGCATCTGCCTGGAACACCAGAAGATCGGGATAAAGATGCCAAGCCGAGATGCCGCGGATGACGGCTCGATCGTATCCTTCCTGAGGGACATTGTCGAGAAGCTTCTCCAGCACGTCCATTGCCCGCGTCCACGTCAGCCTGACCGTCTCGTACGTGGATGCGCCTCGCGGATACGGAATGGTCAGGTTCTGCTCAATGAGGGCGAACTGCGTGCGCTGCACCTTCATCGAAGCATTGGCTCTCCGCAGCCATGCACGCACGCTCGCGTCCCAGGACGCCAGCTCGGCCCTGGTGTACTCCTGTTGCGCAGCGGCAGAGGTGTGCGGGTTGACGAGTTTGTTGGCCTCCGTGGCGGCTCGAATCATTGCCTTTCGCTCCTCGATCATCTCGGCCCAGATGGATGTAGCCTTCTTGGCCTCCCAGGCATCCGCTAGAATGCATGCTAGAAGGAGGACACCAACGGACCCCGAGGTTGCGGCCGCCCAGATTGAGGTGCAGTCGGCTCCGACAAAAGGCTGAAACGGGCCATCGCTCTCAGTCCCTTGTGGATTGATGCCGGGATGGGACAAGATCTCGGAGACTCGGCGGCCGTAAGCCTTGATGAGCTTGGGGGTGTCGGGGATGACTTCGTGGAATAGAAATCCAAGCTTGCAGGCGGTTCTGTGTGTTGGGCCGGTCTCGGCTTCCTGCCTTCTCTTCGCTGTCAAGGCGGAGCCGACGGGAAGAAACTCCTCGGCTGGCTTTAATTGGAACAGTGAGAAGTCGAGGTTGATGTTCACGAGCGCGAATGTGTTCTCGTTTGCGAGTGAAATGGCCGCATTGGTCATTTTCCCCAGGGAAGCCATCGTGCCATAGAGAGAGCCACAGCTTGGACTTGGCACGGGAGAAAAGAAGCTGAACTTGGTAGGGGAAGAAAGAAGTCTGAGGGTAAAGGGTGGAAGATGGGTCACTTCAAGCCATATGTATGTAGTATGATCCGAACAGCGGGCTGCACTGAGGCTATGCTGGGGAATGCCTGGGCAGCAGACACCGCCGAAAGATGGGCGAATTTCAGCTGTAAGAGCCGCAGGCCGTCAACGGGTGCCCGAACTCGGTTAGGCACAAATGCAAGCCGCGCTGCGGGCGGGGGGCGAAGCCCTCATCTCACCGACTTCTCAAATCGCCAGCGCATAATAAGCGGGCGTCCTATAAGGGCGTTGGCGCTTGTACCGGCCACTCAAGCAGCGGACCATCGCCAACTAGCCCTGTCAGCGGAGACCTGAGCGCCTCAGCCTCTCTTTCTACCTCCTCCGCGGCAGTTCCTACTTCGTCCCAGTTCCGCATCAGGTTCCCAAGATGGCGGACGTGGCTCTCGACACTTTCCTCTCTATTCCCGGCATACTAGGCGGAGATTCCGTTCAGGCAGGGTCATTGTACCAATCGAGGAGCACAATCGACTCGCCAGCTCCATCCGCCACAGCCTCAACTTGACTTCGTTGGAGAGGAGTCCCTGATTCATGCGTAGTTCCGCTAGTCCACTCTGAGATTGTTCCTTGTGCAGGTGAGGAACCAACGTAAAGAGGATAGAGCGGATTCAAGAACTTGTCAAAGAAGTCTGCAACCTCCTCAGCTGCACGGTCGCCGCGTTCTCGACGCTTCGTGGGAGGGAGGAGCACATAACTCTGTCGCGATAATGGAAGACGCTTTCGATCCGTGTTCTGCAATTTTCTGATCGGATGAGCGGACATCTGCTGGGGAATGCGAGTTACGAGAAGCCTTGCGATGCTACGCAGAGTCTCAATATACTCATCGACGGTGTGGCGGCCGAAGCTGGCGAGGCTGCAGGACGACGCCCGAAGAGCTCCTTCCGCCACCTTTTCCGCGACTTCGGCGTGTATTCAGACGACATAGCTCCGACGAGGATTCTCGTTAAGAAGAAGAGATGCTACTGCAACAGCAGGACAATGTGAAGTCGATAGCTGCGTTTTGCGCGGCTATTGCGGGGCAGAGCTGAAAGATGCGGTTGGGCTGGCCTGTTTTGCTGTCGGCCGTCCAAAGCCCGTGGCGGTGCTATTGACGAATGGCAGCAAAGTACTTCCTCCTCGGTTGCGAGATGAACGACGGGACCCGTGAACCCAGCGCACTACGGATAGTTATATCGGGAGCATCAGCGACACGGTCTCCTAATCCTGATTCTACGCACCAAAGCCCACGAGTGGAGAGAGCAGCCAAGGATTTGCAATATGTTGGTGGAAAAGGCGATAACTTATTAGGATCACACCCCAGTATAGATGGGAAACGGAGTTGGGAAACGGAGTTGGGAAACGGAAAAATGAAAACTACTGTAGTACGAAGTACTTCGTAAGCGCGTGCGCGTTCCCTACCGTTTTGATTCTCCGAAAACGTCTTTAGCACGTGACCCGAGCTCTACTGAGTCAGCAATTCGACCCAAAAAGAAAGAAAACTACCAGGTCCAGATTTACGTTCTCGGCCCCTCCCAACAACGACGGCTTCTTGTCTTCGTTATTGTTCAAAGGGGGCGGTCTCTTGTCCTCATAGCTACCAGTAATGGACCCTTCTAAGCGGACACAGAACTTTTATGGGCAAACACATCGGGGCGGTGCGTGAAACTGGCGCTGAAGAAACTATACCTCACCTTGACTGTCCTATTGAGTAGTACTACGTCCGGAATCATGCAGACATACATCCAGAACGAGGGCTGCGCCCGGGCTGCGGGTATCAGTGTCGTAGCACAATGACGGGGCGCGGCAAAAACTGGCAGTTGCCTCAAGATAGGATATCGAGTTAAGGTCTGCGGCCGCTAGCCAGGTACATGGATGTGATGTACCTAGATAAGGTATGCTTTAGTTAGGTGCCACACGTTCGTGTCTACCAAACCTCCCGCACTTACACGACCTGTTGGTTACTAGGCGCACGAGAGCCGGTCTGCTTTGTCAAGACTGAAAGGTGTCTTGCATCTCTTTCAACGGCTCGGGCGGCTACCCGTACCTCAACTTCGGACGAGATAACACTAGATATATATACCTCTCGGAAGCACTCGGGCCGGCGCCATGTTCTAGCCCCGAGTTGCGCCTTCACCTTCACCTTCACCTATAAAATTTGAGCGCACAAGGAGAAAAAAAACTGAGAAATGCGATCCTACCTTACCTTTCAGAGCCAGTAGTACCTACCACAACGACCACAATGGCTACGAAGACAACGACAAAGCCGCCTTCCTTCTCACGATACATCATCGGGCCTTTGACGACTCCCTTCACTCCGACACCTGCGTGCGCGACCGGTTTTGTCCCGGCGAGTACGTCGGAGTTAGTCGCTGCCGACGAAGAGAATGTCAACACCTTCGCCATTGCTTATCTGTCCGACTGCCGGAGCTCAAGGCAATGCCTTCCGGGTAACTCTACTTGGGCGCCCTTCGGTTTCTATTCGCCTGGATGGGTGTGCCCAGCTGGCTGGACAACAGCTACCGTTGTTAGCCAGAACATGACCGACAGCGCCGTGCCTACCGATGTTCTCAGTCGCTTGGTGTATCCGGAAACAGCTGCGTTTTGCTGCCCCGAGTAAGTCTCGCCAGGCCAGCTTTAGATCGTGCAAAAGCTCACAGAATCTGTACTTTCAGAGGTTTCACGTTTAGCTTTGGCACCGTCATCGCTTATTCTGCCGCCCTCCCAAACATGTGCATTTCAACAATGACCGACGGGGACTTTGTGTACAAGACTTGCAACGACATCGGGAACAGTGAGCCCCGCCTTATCAACGTCGGGCAGAACATGACCTACACCACGGCATGGACGACCAGGACTGTCACTGTTCTTGTCGCAAACGGCGGGCCGAATACCATAACAGCAATCGGTCCCAAGATTTCAGTCTCAACAATCACGACTCAACCCATCAAGGAGGCATTCACAGCCGCTCCTGCGGTACAAATCGTCTGGCGCCCAAACGACCTTCCCCAAGGTGGCGGCATCGACTCGCCATCCTCAACCCCCAACTCACATCTCTCGCCCGGCGCCATAGCAGGAATCGCCATCGGCACATTCCTCTTTACCCTCCTCCTCACCATGGGTATCTTCTCTGGTTCCGGCGCCGCCACAGTCAGAGACCTCACACCAGTGACCCCGCCAACAGCGGCCCAACCGACACCACCACAGCACTCTCGGTTATCACAACCGCACCCGACCAAAGCTACCACCCTTACACCACCAAAGCTACCGAGCTCCCTACCCTCCCAACCGGCCAAGCCCACACCAACGCCGAACTCCCTGGTTCCGCACCCGTGCTCCGGCCCGAACCTATATTCGAACTCGACGGTACACCCATCCCTTCGCCTACGACAGCAGAGGCACAGGAGAAGGCTGTCCCAATCTCCCTTGCTGCCGACGCAGCTGCTACGGCAGGTCGTCTCTCGCAACCGCGACCGCAATCGCAATCGCAAGATACCGTGCCGGCATGCCTCGTGCCAGGTCAAACTCCACGCCCAGTTTCGACGTCGAGCGGGGCTGTCTCACCCGTCTCTGATCGGTCGTCGCAGCAGACCATGGCTAGAGGCTCCGGGGGTGGTGGTGGCGGCGTTGGTGGCGGGTATGTTTTGAGGACTTCTTTGTTAGGGTCAGCTGTGGGAGGGGAGTGGCGGGGTTTCGGGTAACGGCAAAATACTGTGAAGGCAGGCTCAGGCTTGAGTGGGCTGGCAGGAAGAAATGATAAGGAGTGAGGATGGGCTAATACCGGGGTGAGGAATGAGGAGTGTGAATTCGGCTATTGGGGAGTGAGATAGGTTTCCGTGAGGGAGGGACGACATGTGGGCGGCGGTCAAGAGAGGAAGGGAGCACTAAGGGACATGATTCTGATGACCACTTACATGGGAACATTCCACATTAACATAGCATAAAGCATCGGTAATAGTAATTCCAGTTCACTGAACGTATCGCTCATCACTTGAAATCCAGCGAAAATATATTCAGAACTCCAGAGTGGACGCAAAATCCTGCTCAACGCCGGGCTTTTAAAACCATGCCACGACAACGAAACCAAGAGTAACAAAACCAAGTCTAATACCGCTCTATCTGTCATCATAACGGAAATGGAGATTCATCTCTCGTAATATATACCTCGCCAATCAGCACCAAGCACCCCACCGTCATGGCAATAGCAATAATCGGCAGATTGACGCGCGCAAAGTCGAGCCTCCGGACACGAATGTGTTTCTTGGCAAGAATATCTCTCCAGAGCAGGCCGGCCAGGGAAGCCGATAGGGCGGTGGAGAAGGCGCCATAGTTGACGCCGAGGGCCATGGCGTAGACGGTGGCCCAGAAGGTGCGGTTGGATATGTCGGTGCCGTCGTAGCGATGGATGTCCTGCCATGACTGGATGACGCGCGATAGGAGGATGGTCGTGCCGATGTTGGTGCCGGAGAACTAGAAGCTGTCAGTGACCTCACCAGGAGAAGAAGGGGATCAGGGGGGCATACATTGCACAAAACAACCGACAGAAAACCCATCCCCCCAATCGCCCCGATCACTCCTGTCTTGTTCACCCACCGGTCCCACCCTACCGCGATCATCTGTACCCACCCTTTGGTCACCAATCCCTGGACCAGGATAAACATGGTGAAGGCAAACGGTACGAGGGCAAAGGGAAGATGCACGAGAACGGCCGTGGCGGTGGGGAACGTCTCCTGCGACCACCGGAAAAGGTCCCTCGCGAGGGATACAAGCGTCGTGTGTTGACGGTGCTGCTGGTGCTGACGCTGTGTCTGAGCTGCGCCCGCCCCCTTCTCGCGGTTGCTTTCCGCCTCCCCAATCTCCTGCGTCGGCGACTTCTCGGGGGTGTTGCTCGCCGTGGTGATTTCGTCGTCGGTGCTCGTCTTGCCGATGGCAGTTTTCCGCAGCGCCGGCTGGCCATCCGACAGGCCCGTTTGCTCGGTGAGTGACGTATTGGACGATGGAGACGGAATTTCCTGCGGAGCCTGCGCCCTCTTTTCCTCCTCCTCCTGGAGCGCTCGCTCGAGCTGGATGCGCTCGAGCTCCTCGCGGCCCTTGCGGGCAATCTCGCGAGTCTCGTGGCGGTGGATCCACCCGAATCCCAGGTCCCAACAAAACATGACGAATGCGGCCGGTAGGGTGACATAGTAAACGGGCTGCTCGCCGATGCTGGTTTTGGCGGCGTTCAGGGCCAGCACGGTGATGAGCGTGACGGCCATGACGACGGCTCCAAACGCGGCCCCGCCCTTGTCCACGAACGGGTTCATGATCTCCTCAAGTGACAGCAACTGCCCTTCCTCGCCGGGTGCGTCCTCCTTTTGCTCCGCGGTTCCCCGGGCGTTGGGGATGTTGGGGTTGACGGGCTTCCGGCCCCTTGCCTCTTCGGGGAGTTCGTGCATCTTGATGGAAAGTGGGATGAGCGACTCGCTGGCAAAGACGATGTAGAGTAAGAATGGGAACAAGACGATGGCCGTGATGATAACGGGCACAATCATGTTTGCTGTGTAGTCAATGAACCGGATTTGAAAGGCGCCAGCGAGGACAAGGTTGGTCGGGTTGGACGAGACTAGGATGGCCGAGGCGATGTTGGCGACGGCGAACTGCGTGTAGATCCAGGCGCGCGGGTGGACAATGTTGCTCGATACGCGCGTCATGTAAGCCAGAAAAGCCGTGCCCGAGAGGATGATGGGGTCGTTCCCGACGAAGGTACCGAGCGAGAAGAAGAAAACATAGAGGTAGAAGAAGAGGCGGTGGCCAACCTTGCCGCCCCACTGCAGCACTTTGAAAGCCAAGAACCTGATGAGGCCGGAGGCGTCGATGGAGATGGCGATGTAAGCCAGCGTGATGAAGAAGATCATGATGTCCAGGGGCGAGATGTGGTTGGCGCCCTTGGTTCCCTCTACCACTTCCTGGCGACCTATGGCTTTGATGGCGAGCAAAAAGAGATCGGCAATCAGAGGTGCTGTTACGATATTCATGGAAAATCTGAGCCGCACAAAGGCCGAAGCCTCGCCGGCGTTGTGCTCGTGAGACGCATCGAGCTCTCGGGGTGGGATGATGCGCAGAGTGATCAAGAGATGTAAAAAGGCGTTGTAAAGCTTCCGAGGTACGTAAATGGGGATGTGGAAGGGGAAGAGGACGACGATGTTGGCGAGAATAAAGACGACCAAGGTCACGATTGACCTCCAGTCCTTGATTTGGTCGTAGTCCGTAGGGTTAACGGCCCCCGCCATGGTTGACTCGCTCCGAGTCCTATGCGGCAGGCTGGCGGAGGGCTGGCGGCAGAGCGACGGCACATTAGGTGAGGCGCGTTGGGAGTCGGGGCCTGGACGGAATAATCAAACAGCAGGTCAAGGGCAAGCTGGCCAAATTTGGAGGATCCGCAGGATAATTGTCGAGAAAATTGTCGATGCAGCCAAGTTCAGTGGGCAGAATCGCGATCCACGTGGATCAGTGGTGCGTGGGTGATTGGAAGTTGGAGCCCGACCTGGAGGGGCGACTTGGCGAGCACTGTGAAGATCTTCCAGGGTTCTCAAAGGCCCCACTCTCCACCAAGGCTTTTTTCTTGCACCCCATTTTCTTCTTTGGTTTCTTCGGTTGCCCCAACTTCCCCAGTTTTTAGCTCCAAACCCCATTAAGTCCATCAACTTGGGGCCGCCTTTCGACGTTACAACACATGAAATGGTGCATGGGTCCAATGAGGCTGCCCATTTGGAGACCGACCAACGGTGCTACACAGCCACGATTGAAACCGAAGGAAGCGGAATTGCCCGGTTCCTTTGCTGTTCTTTTGCTGACAAGCATTTCGCATCTCGAAAAGGATGGGATTGGGCGAGTACTATGCAGTGTCACTGTGGCTGTGCCGCCCTATCCTCGCTGCGCTCACCGAACGAAGGAACGTCATTGCAGGTCACTTTCTCCGGAGAACAATAGCCTGCCGGGACACCGTGGTTCGTTGAGGCTCTGAGTCGCCCGGACTGTCGATCCCGGCCTTGAACGGCAAAGTTCCGGCAAACCTGCTTGGTCACCGGCTGTCCCAGGTCGTACGGGCTTGCCACAGATTCGCAGGGCGAACGAATTGAGTCTCAGACGGGCAAAGAGCACGTGTACACATGCCGTATTCCGGACCGTACTGATGCACGGATACCGAAGACGTTTGTGGTTGGCGACAAGGCTACCGCATTTCCCTTCTCATTTCTCAATTGCTGGATCCCGAGGCCTTCCCGTGACTGTCAGCAGTCGCCCTTCTTTTGATGCTGACCCCCTCCGCAGTCCCCGCTCTCCCCTTCAACACACACACATTTCGTCTCCCGCCTTACTTCAGCAGCTTCAAATGCCATGCCTTGGCAGCAACAGGGCGGCATAATTGACGCTCTAATGCCGAGCTCCAAAGTGTCTTGACACGCAGTGAGCAAAAGAAGGGTTTTATTTCGGTTTTATCACTGGCCGCGTTGTTGCTGGAGGGCAACATCTTTGTTCAACATTTGCTGGATAGGCCTTCTGCTGTGTTGGCCTGCAAGGTCATGCCTGCGATCCCTCCTCTCTCGCCACTGAATGCTCTCGTCGGCCGGTCCGCGCTCGCAGTCACCAACCTCACTCTATCAGCTGCCAAAGCGGCTGGGAATACCACAGCCGAACCACAACCGATACCTGTCGTGTGTGCCTTTCCCGTGTCAGGCCAGTATGGCCATGGCTCCCGGATATTGTATGTTCTTGAAGGGTATGTCTCGAAAATGCTGGCAGCCGAACTGACTCGTTTCAGATACTACGTCCTAGTAGCCGCATGCCTACTCGCTCGCAAGAGAGAATGGCTGCGCAACGCTTGCTTAGCTGCTGCCCTCATCGTCCCCGCCATCGCCGCCATCCACGGCATCGTGCTCGCCGCATTGCATCGTGAGGGTGTGTTCCCTATCTTGCCGGTCAAATCCCAATATGTATTAACTAGTCCCAGGGAAAGTCGATATGGATCTCTACGGGGCCCTCCAACTGTGCTCGATCGGCATTCTCACCGCACCCGCCACGGCTCGCTTGTCCAACACCTACTTCAACAACCCTGGCCGGAACACCATCTTCGTGTGGACCGTGCTGCTCCTCGCCGGCTTGTTGGCCTTGACGGTCGAGTTCTTCCGCAGCAACGCGGTGGAGTGCGGGGAACCCATCTATGATGTTGCGGATTTCATATATGGCAAAACCATGTGCGGCCCGGAGGACTGGTGCTCCATCGACTATGGGCCTCAATCCCCAATGCGAGAGGGCTCGGCCGACAACATCTATGTCATTCCTGCACCGCGCGTCCTCACCTTTGGCGCTGCCACCCTCATTGCTGCCGCGTCCTGCATCCCGGCTATCCTCTCTATGGCCTCCATGTGGGACAAAATTGTAAAGATCAACTGGAAAGAGCGGTTTGGGGATCTCGATGCCGAAAACGAAGTGATCGAGGGTACAAACGGGGCGACGGTGGGAAAAATTCGCCAGGTCGAATCGAGGCTCCGCGAGTTTCTCAGTGTCGTCGAGGTCCCCGTGTTTGGGGGTGCTGTGCTCGCCCTGATCGTCGTTGGCGAGATGAACTTTTGGAGCCATCCAGTCGAATACCAGACGGAACCGATGGCCAACGTGGGTGAGTGCATGTTTTCTCTCCCATTGTCCCGAGATGTAGCTGACGATGGAGTCACAGGCCAGTGGGCACCTATTGTAGCGTCGATTCTTGCGGCTTGTGGGTCTCTCTACATGCTTCTGGCCGCGCCCCCCGAGGGCGTAGGAGAAGGAACGGGGCCTGGCTATCACGTAGGGCACTGCCCTTGTCCATGCCACGAGCACGGCAGCAGCCCTCAGGATCTTCGGACGGACGACGAGGAAACCGCAATCATGACACAAACTCAGCCGCCAGGAACAACGCGAGTTGCTAGTGTCTGCCGGCATGACACGTCGCCAGACCATAGCTTGACCCTAATCCGGTCAGGCACACACCCAGACACGGAGTATGCCGTTCAAGACGAACAGGGCCATGGGCTAGGCCTACAGATGGTCGAAACGAACTCCACCAGCGCAGGCAAAAGGCCCGAGGTCGCGAGGATCTTGAGCAACATCGCCGAGAAGCTCGGGACAGCCTCGCCGGACCGATACAACGACTACGAATTCAAGCACGGCAAAGCCACGGGTTTCCCCGAGATCCCGGGCGAAGAAAACCGGAACCGCCTCCTACTTCAAATCAAGGAACAGTGGGGCCAGTCCGATCTCGACGGCGACGACGCCCCCACACCCCGCGGGCGCTCACGCGCAAACAGCTTCAACAGCGAAGTATCGCGGACACCGCGTACGCGCTCAAGGGCGCAGAGCTTCAATGGCAGCCCCTCCCGCTCACACTCACCACAGCCCCCGCACACCCCGACCAACACGTCGTTTCTTGGGTTGCCCATGACGGAGAGTCCCAAGACGAGCAGCGAGTCGGTATTTCTCGCGCGGCGGCCGTCGGCCGAGTCGGACAATGGAAAGACACGGATATCAGCCGAGTTGGATAAGGGAAAGGCACCGATGACGGCCGAGGCGGAGAAGGCAAAGACACAGACGATGGTAGATTTGGAAAAGACAAGGACACAAACGACACCCGAGTTGGAAAAGACAAAGACGCGGGGAACTGTTGTCACGCTCCACAGCGCCGAGGGCTCGCCTGCCATTGTCCTGTCATCCGAAGATGAGCCTGAAGAGCACCCAGGCCCGGATGTTGCATCTTCATCGCACGTTGGTCAGAGCCCGCCTTGACATAGCGGAACGAAAACAAGAAAAGAGGATTCAGGGGTTCATTTAGTGAAGGATAGTCGAACCAGAAGGTGGCAAGAACATGCGCTGCATCACGCTCATCGTCTTCATCACTACCCCTCCGCGTATCTTACGATCTGGGAGTTGGCGGACTTCCCGAGCAACACCCTAAGAGAGGCTGCAGCGACTGAGAGGTTCTGGGAGGACTGGGAGGCCAAGGACGAAAGAGCCGTGTCATCATTGTCCCCGGTTGGCAATAGAGTGGCAGGAGAGCAGCATCTTCAGGGCTTACCCCTAGGAGATTACCACATTTAGGACAGCTGCCGCAACCCCTCACTCTGTCCAACTCGCGTGTATCATCATGTATGATAGGGGCTGGCGGAACACCATGAGCCGGGCCGCCGCCGAATATGTCGGAGTTAGAAAGGAAAGACGGATATTAGTCGCGTGGTGCGCATTGGATATCAACTTGCGCGGGGATAATGAGCTCATGAGCATAGGCCGGAAAGGAAGATGAAGGGAACAACATGCCCGAAGGAACTGCCGGGCAGTAGACCATGTATATGTCGCACCTGCACCAAGATAGACTGGTGCCTCGGTTCCTAAAACCATAGTATTTACGCTTAGATAAGAGTAACAAAGCCCATGAGATGCGCATTACAGACTACGTACTCTGTATGTGGCGTGGTCATATGACAGCACCGCGGAATGAAAATCAAGGATGTATGTAGGGTTAGGGTTATGATTGAACCCTTTCCCTTTGCCAATTTTATGACATACCACCCTTGAAAACAAGAACATCATCGGGTGTCAGAACACCAAGGCTCAAACGAAAAGCAATATTTCCCTCAGAGTCATGAGCGCTGCTGGATGTCAGCAAGAGAAGTGGCCCGGAACACTCAACAAAGAAGTTCAGTAATCACTCCGGCGGCCAAGACACCAAGCCTTGCCTCCTCCGTTTTCATTGGCATCACCATCCCATGCAAGTCAAATTGTCACGGGACTGCGTGTATCGGACGTGATCCAAACGTCGGTGGCTGTCTTGGCCCCAGGCAGCAAAGCGCGCTCCTTCTCTGTTGAGACGCGACGAGTGAGGGGTTGACCTTTGCCGCCAAAGGAAGAACCGCATGCGGTATATGGTGACAACCTTGGGATATAAGTATGCCATCATGCTCCCATTTCCCATCCTCGAACTCTCCTTCACCAACCTCACAATCATCTCTTCAAATACCTGAACTCAATCATCCAAGTATCAAAACACCACCACCACCAAAATGTCCGAGTCCACTATCACCACCACCAACTCAGACATCACCAACACCCCGCCCTCCCTAATCCTCAACCTCCCCACCACCTCCCTCCCCACCGCTACCAAATTCTTCACCACCCTCACCTTTACCTTCCTCCCGGACTGGTCTGACGCCCAGACCGCGTCCTTTCGGCTGCCCCACCCGAATGAAAATATCGCACTGATGGTGCACACCCATGAGCGGATGAAGACGTTTATGAGGCCTGGTAGTCGGGTTGTGGATGCGCATGGCGAGACGGAGAGTTTGATTTCTATTATGTGGTAGGTAATTTGGTTGTTCGTCTTCTTCTTTTCTTTTTTCCCCCTCGGTTGTCTCGGGAGGCGAGCCAGTTTTCTCGTACTCGCGAGATAGCACGTTCACTTCAAAACACCCCCTTGCTGCTCCCAAACCACCCCAACCCGGCCAAAAGGAAAATGTATGACTGACATATTGCACAGCAAGGAGAAGGAGCAGGTGGATCAGTGGCTGGAGAGGGCGGAACAGGCGGGCGGGAAGAAGGATCCCTATGTGATGGAGGAGTATGGGGCGGGGATGGGCATGTATACGCGGAGCTTTGCGGATGTGGACGGACATATGTGGGAGGTTTGTGCAATGTTGGGGAAGTGTTGCGGTGCAAAGGAGGCGGAGAAGAGTCAGACTGAGGGTGCTTAGGGTTTGACTCGGGAGCACAGGACAGAAATCGGTTTGAAGGGGGGATTGAAGGGGTTAGAGAGAGTGTGATTCACTGGTTTCACAGATTGGGTTGGAGTTTCAGCAGATATGAAGGTTTTTTGGAGAGATAAGTATGAAGTACAATGTCAAGAAGTGTATCGTCTTGCTTCCTTTGAGCTGTTGGATATCTATCTGCATGTGCGGAGCGCCCACACGACCTTCTCTTCCACCTGCAGTCCTGAAGTCGGCAACCTGTGCCGTCTCGTTATAGTACAGCTCCTACAAAGAAGAAAGAATACATGTCATGACAACATCACACCATCCCGATGGGGCACGAACGTAGATAATACCCGGCCCTTTATTCAACCGCTTTCCATCCAACCGCCTTCTCCCTCCAGTAGATACAATCCCCTTAAACCACCGCCCCCCCAGCAACCGCCACAGCTGCCGCGGCACTCCCCAACGCAGACACCATCAGAATATTCGGCTCGCCCGGCTTATTCTGCGGAAACCTCGAATTAAACCCAATCACATCCCTGGCTTTCGTAAACGAGGCTGGGGTCACGCCCAGTTTCGCCGTCGACACATGCCAGCTCACGCCCTCGCTGCACGGCGGCGTGGTGAGAGACCCGGCGTAGATCTGGAAGGTATTGGCTTTGAGGAGGTCGACGACCTCGGACATGACGAGGGGCGGGGTCTTGACTTTGGTGCCCGGGGTGGAGATCTGGTCGACGACGGAGAAGATTGTTTCGAGGAGGGTTGTGGGTGCTGTTGGGTCGGCAGGGGGTGGCGGAGGGGTGGCTTCTTGGCGGCGGGAGAAGCGGCTCCGGCTGTTAAAGGCGCCGGAGGCGAGGCCGCGTTTCTTTGCTGGGGCGGTCGCTGGGGGCGCGGCCGAGGCGGCGGCACTGTCAACGACATTGATGTAGACGCCGATGACGGCGATTTCTTGGGCGGCGGACTGCCAGACCATGTGCATTTCCACTGGACGGGGGGTTAGTGATTGGAGAAGAAGGGGGGTGGATTGATGGTAAGACACGTACTAGCTTGGCTCTTCCCGTTGTCGAGGTGCTCGCTTGGGAGATGGAAATGGAATTGCTGCAGTTCAAAGGTCTTGTCGCCGACGACCAGCGTGCCCCCCTGTGTGATGACTTCGACTGTGGTGCCCAGGTTCTCAAACTCGGCACCCTCCGGCATGTCGTTGACCGTAATCTGGACATCGGTGCCCTGTATTACGGAGAAGACGCCCTCGACCATGTTGATTGGAGATTGACTGGTCCCGGTGGCGCAAACCGAGTTGGCGGGGGACTCGAGTGCGGCCCAGTTGAGAGGTCCCTGCAGTCCCATGTCAGTCGGGACGAATTTCCTTGAGGGCTGGGGAACCATACAATATTACCAGAATACCCAAACGTCTTCACCTCGACCGTCTCGCCCTCGGCGCGGGGAGAAAGGAACGTGCCATGGGCACAAGAGGCGAAGACCCGCGTCGCCGAGGCTGTGAGCAACAGGGCCCGGAGTGTGAGACCCATGGTGAAGGGAAGAGAAGTAAGGCAGTAGTTTTATGTACTAGGGAAAGGAAGGAATGGAAAGATGAAGAAACATGAAACGAAACAAAAGATACACAGTGAAGAGAACAGGGTTCCAAACCTTGAACCGAGCCGAAGAAAACAGAGGAGAGAGAAATGACACGATTCACATCTCTAACAGCCAAGTGGGCGGGAGGAAGCTTGATCTTTGTATGCCTCTTGGCCCGTGGTGGTGAGCCCCGTACCCGACCCCGTGTTTGGGGCCTGGGCCGAGCAATGGGGACGGCTTGACCCGTCCCATCATGTTTGCGTTCGGACTACAAAGTATGTGCAGAGAGGGTTAGGAGCCAGTCAGGACGACCTCGGTGGAGAAAGGAGGGTGAGACGCCGTTTGTGTTCACTGTTTTGCCAAGCGCTGGGTTTTCAATCTTTTACCCTCATATTATCATCATCTCGGAGCTGTGACGCCAAGAAAGGGGTGGTGTTGCCGGTCGGTACCTGCGATCAAGGTGCGACAGCCAAGAACAGCCAAGCAACAAGCGAGGTCAATGTGCCGTCATCTTGGCCGCTTCGCGACCCGGGCCAAGTCTGGGGCGAACCTTCAACGGCCAAGCGGAGGCGGCTCAAAAGATAACGCACTATGAAAGAGATAGTAATGTCATATTTGAGTGTCAGAGGCTCGAGTCGGTTTAATCTGAAGAATAAGCTGACACTCGGTTCCTGCCAGTGCAATTGTCACCATGATTGACAAGGGGATAGTGTTGGATTCGGATGTCAGCAGGACCAAGCCCACTCCGCCGCCAAGAACCACGGGGTTTGATGAATTCTTCTGCTTTGAAGGCTTGAAGCTGCGCATCTAGAGTTGGTTGGGAACGATATGAAGAACAAAGCTCTCGCGTCGGGTTTCCCCGGGCCTAGGCTCTTGACCCCGGGTCAAGGGCTGAGAAACAACCGCGGGAGCTCGCATGGATGGAGGCTCAGGGCCGCGATTGGTGCTCAAAGATAACGTATCTTCGGTCGTGAAACGGGTCGCATCAGCCCCGAAGTTTGGGCGCATCGCAGCCTGGGTTCTTGTGTCACAATTCACCCCGCATCCTGCTGCTTAACATCAGCGAATTCTCATTGGCATCGGTTCTCGGAGCCTTGACCTCAGTGTCATCGAGAAGGAGCCCCTGGACATGGGATATTTCCAAACACCAAACTCTGCGTTCCGTGTGACTTCTGGGACCTGCGCAGGTTGATGCATGGATGATGGCGTGGCTGAGCCAGTGAACTGTGTCAAGAAATTTAGCCGGAGGAAAGAAGAGACGAACTTGTCGTCCCAAGCGCATTAACTATCGCCTTGGCTCGAGTGCTGAGAAATCGTACGAGCCGCCCCACAATCTCGATCTCGAGATAACACCACAGCGTGGTCCAGGCCTTTGTACCACCCAGAAAATACTTGGTATGGGCGGACGATCCTTTCTGCGCCACAATATCTGAGACAATGCCACGTGCTGAGACAGTCGGCAACCGGCCCGGCTCGGCCTCAAGTTTTAACGTCAGATGTAGCGCGTGAGCAAGACGCTTTCCCCACGATTTTCGGTCTTTACTACCTGATGACTGATGTCGTACACCGTCAGCCACATCGCAGTCTCTGACCATTGAAATATCCAGCGGGGAATTGAGACACAAAGACTGCCACGGCGCCTAATTTGCTGGTCCTCATGACGGAAGCACGGGGTGGGGCACACATGTGTCGTTGGCTTAGACCCTGTCTTCGAGATCGGCCATCGCTGTATGATAGCCCTCGGCCATGAATGTCGGGACGAGCAAACACACCAGGAATAGAAAATTGCCAGTCTCGGAAGAATTAAAAATAGAATGGGATCCAGGCATGTTGATCTGCGCATAAGGCGAACCACGGCTGTCCCACTGTTGGGAGATTGTTGGGTCCTGGGAGGTGTTGGAACATGCGGGTTTGCGGAACTTTGACAGCAAAATGGGGACGAAGTATCAAATCAACAGCGGGCTGAGTCCAAAGTTCTTAAGCAGAAAACGCAGCAGAGTTTCGGGGGCTGCTCCTGCTCGAGAGAAATCCGAGCACTGGCGCCTTCCTCCCAACGGCTCTCCGTGGCAGTCACGCCCAGCAACGGATCGGTTTTCAAATCCCTTGGCCCTTGTAGATCCATCCCCGCCGGTCGGCTTTTACCCCGCAGCATTCGAATCCAGAATTCAACTTCATGGCAAGTTCTCGCGATGATAGCGACATATTAGCCGTGCTCGTCTCCGACGTCGGCGTACTACCAGTGAGCAGCACCTTGTCCTCTTACGGTTAAGGATTTCATATTAGGTCTTGATTGATAATAGAAAAGTGCCAAATTATCAGAATATTAGTACTCTACAGAAAAGAAGTCCAGTCCCAGTCTGACAAGGTCAGGAACCACCATTGCACAACTCCAAGCCAACTGAAGATGGCCATGACTGCATCATGAATGACCACCAACCAACCTTCTCCAGGCAACTTCCGAGCACGAGCTGCATTTGAGTCTCGCGCCTTGTTGGTATTCTCGGCTTCTTCGAGGTTGCAGTCGAGCCGGAGTTAACGGCCTTTCGAGATTCTATCGCGAACTTCGTGATCCCCACTAAAAATTGCACCACCCTTCTTGGTTCCAGCCCGCAACCAACTTGGAGAAAGCCCATGTCGTTCAACGCGGGATAAAGCACGTCTTCGGCTGGACGGCAACCACAGCAGCCTCCAAGTCGGCGTCAAGCGAAACCGAGACCGATTGCGCCGTAATCCCCGACCGTGTCCGCGGCTCGCACGCCAGACAAGATGCATCTTTCACAATTCGATTCAACATCACGCAGCCATAGAGATGTCGATATCACCTGCGAGGCGGGGGTCACAACGCGGGGTGCACCGAGAGCGCAGTGATCCAAACGGGGCTCGCCGATGGCGACGGCGACTGTTGGGCGACTATAAATGCTGGGCCAGTCTCGTAAAACTGAAGCTCATTCATCACCAAACACTCACAATTCAACAAGCAGACAATCCTTGAATCATCTCCCACCACTTCATTCTCGTCCCGCCATCTTTCGCAATGTCTCCCTCAGCCGTCGAGACCGTTCAGCAGACGGTGGGTGAGATCAAGCAAAAGGCTCTCCCCATCAACACCAAGCCACAAACACTCGAAGCCCAGCCCGATGAGCCTCTCCCCGAGAGATATGACAACCACAAGGAGCCTCTCAAGCTGAGCGGTGCCCTTGACCACCTTGAGCACTTCGACGTGACCCCCGTCATTGGCCGGGAGTATGTCAACGTCGACCTCGTTGAGCTCCTGCGGGCTCCGAACTCGGATGAGTTGATCCGGGATCTCGCCATCACAAGTAAGTCAGCAGCGCATATGTTTTATTCTTGAAGACCTGCTAACCATCTACACAGTCTCTCAGCGCGGCGTCGTCTTCTTCCGCGCCCAGGACAACCTCACCGACGACTTGCAAAAGGAGCTGGTCGACCGGCTCGGCAAGCTGTCGGGCAAGCCCGAGACCTCTGGCCTGCACATCCACCCCGTGGCCAACTCGGGCCGCGAGCACGGCGGAAAGGACGACGAGATCAGCGTCATCTCGTCCGAGCAGGCCAAGAAGTACTACTCGGACCGCTTCAAGGGCGGCAACCGTCGCCAGAGCGGCAGACGGGAGTGGCACTCGGACATCACCTTTGAGCCAATTCCCAGCGACTACTCGTTGCTGCGTCTAACGCAGCTGCCCAAGACGGGCGGTGGTACGTTCCAACACTCCACCCAATAAACCTTCAAACCAGACAAACTAACCCACACCGCAGACACCCTCTGGGCCTCCGGTTACGAGGTTTACGACCGCATCTCCCCGCCCCTCCGCGCCTTCCTCGACACCCTGACCGCCTACTATGCCCAGCCGGGCTTCACCGAGTCCGCCAAGCGCAACAACTTCGAAATCTACTCGGCCCCGCGCGGCGCTCCCGAAAACATTGGCGAGATCCTCGAGGCCATCCACCCCGTCATCCGCACCAACCCAGTCACGGGCTGGAAGTCCGTCTTTGCCGTCGGCAGCCACGTGCAGCGCATCAACGGCCTCTCGGACAGCGAGAGCCGGCATTTCCTGGACTGGTTTGTCCAGCTGATTGTGGAGAACCATGATTTGCAGGTCAGGCATCGCTGGCAGGCGGTGAATGACTTGGCGATTTGGGATAATCGCAGTGTGTATCATGCCGCGACGCCGGATTATGTCTTTGAGGAGGGGCTCGGGGAAAGGAAGGGGAGCAGGGCGGTCAGTTTGGGGGAGAAGCCGTACTTTGATCTGGCGAGTACCAGCCGGAGGGAGGCGCTGGGGACGGGGAAGTTGGTGCTTGGGGAGGTGAAGGGGAGTTCGTGAAGGGGCTGTAGGAGTTTCCGGCAGCCTCAAGAGGGAAGCGGGGGATTGTTTCAGAGTTAGTCCTTGTTATAAAGCCAAGATTGCAATGAGTATATCACACACTGAAGTGCAAGGGTCCCCAAGCTTATCATTAAACTTAGTGAAAGTAGCTGCGTTTAGTCAACTTCAGTCGATCAATGACGACTGAGAATCAGTTGGTAAAGAGCAGGATGTTTGCAATGCTATTTTAAGCAACTAATCAAAACGACTCCAGTAGGGTTTTGGCGTTGATCCTGAAGAGTTGTGGCAAGGTTGTCGACGAACCGGTTGTTGACAGGGGTACGGAGAAAAGGGGCAAGTAAGGCGTCAGGGGGTGTTAGGGAGGAGCTTGTCGATCAGAACGAATGTGCGTCAAATAGCAACAGAAGAGCAGTCGTGAGAGAGGAAGTCCACGCCATATGTCCTTCGCAACGTGGATGTACCAAGTTTATTGTATTATACAACCTCCTCTAACCGGAAGCGGGTATTGACGAATGTAAACACGACCATACAGTCAAAATTCCGGAACCTTTTGGCACCAGCGCAAACCAGCACTGAAAACAACTGCCACCGTCCGTTTATATGTACCATATCCAAACCCCAAGCCAAGTGTAAAAACCATGTTCGCGTTGGTATTCCCGCATCAAAAAGCCCCCGCCACTTGTCCTCATGACCGCTCCACGCGGTATGACTCCGTCACCATAATCCCCCCATGCCCATGCCCGTGCGCCGAGTCCGGCGGATGCCTTCTCCCTGAGCCCACCTCCTCGTCTGACCGGTTACGATGATGCTGGCTGCGACGGTACTCATCCAGAATCTCCTCATCCGAAGTATTATCCGCACCACTGTTCTTCCTCCCCCTTCCCACCGTCGTCCTTGTAAACGGCCCGTTGACACCCAGCTTGACGTCGCTAAAGCTGAGGTCGTCACCACTACCACCATCCTTGTCGGCATTTTTACTGTTGTTTTTGCTGCTGCTGCCCCCCGTGGCGGCGTTGAGGTGTTTCTTGGAGATGGGCTTGCCATCGGGACCGATGAGCCCGCCGCCAATGGTGCGGAGCGGGACCGAGTTGCTTTCGTTGCCGGACTGTTTTTGGTAGCCGCCCGAGCCGGAGATGGCCGAGTCGCCGAAGAGACGGCGGAAGGCGCGCTTGTAGAGGGGCCGGCAGACGGGGATGCCGATGCAGATGAGGGTGATGGCCATTTCGGCGGCGGACCAGACGATTAGGCCGACGCTGTCCTCTGTGATGTTGGGGGTGGTGGTTAGCGGGGAGTGGAGGATGGGGGCGAGGGGATAGGAAAGGGGTAGAGAGAAGGGGGTCACGCACTGAGGTAATCGGGGGTGTAGAGTCCTTTGACTTGAGTAGTTCGTACGAGTCCAGCAGCTGTTGAATGTCAATGTCAGTCATCCTCTATGTGTAAATAATTGATGGAAGGATAGAGAGCAAGAGGTTTCTCCTCTCCACCCCTGGTTGGAACATACCGGCAGCGCTGCCGTGTGAGTTAGCTAATGTTTCTTGCAGAATGGGAAGGGTATACTTACAGCAAGCCTAAGCTCATGCTACCCGCAATGGTGTACTTTTCCCGCCTCGGCATGTGAAGGGGCATCACGATGACCCAGGGGAAGATGGCAAAGAAGAAATCGATCAGAATCGTCGAGATACAGAGGATATAAGAGGTCGGCCGGGTATCGATAGGGCAGGATCCCCCTTCTATTGTCCGATTCTGCCGATTTCAGTTAATTGTCGTGGTTCTTCTTTGTTTAATGGGTGGTTTGGGATGGTCGATGGATTCGGAAGCAACATGGTGCGCCGGCCGAGACAACAACTCCCCTCACGAGGTAGCCATCAAAGGGAATTGGGGCTTGGTTGACGTACGTAAACATAGTCCAACGGGACGCAGGAGAGCCAGAAACAGAGACATTGTGCTGTCTGGGGGTTAGTCATGGTCCAGCAACGTTGGGACTCGCAGAAACTCACCAATGGATGCCAGCGTAACAAGTGACATGGCAGACCAGATGGCAATTTTGTGCCACCGAATCGTAACAAGACGGAGCAAGAAAGTGCCGAGGGCAGCTTTGGCAATGGCCATGCCGATGATGGCAAACGCCTGGCCGATACACTCGTACAAGGTCGCTTTGATGACCAGCTGCATATCCCCTATCTCGTCCATCGTTTGCCCGAAGCCGTAGGTGCCAGATATGTGGATAAAGGTGGTAAATATCAACAGGAAGATGAAGGCGACGATGTAGACATGGTCGTCGAGGCCGTACGAGGCGAGGCAGACGATGCGGGTGTAGAGGCGCAACACCAGGAGGAAGAAAACGATGCCGGCCAACATCCACATCACTCCCAGGGCCCAAGGCCCGTCGCCTTTGAGGCCCATCTTGTCGAAAGAACCGAGGGTCGGGCAAACGGTGGCAGTCTCGCGAATCGATGCAGTGGTCAGGCGTCGGAACCACTTATGGTCGCCTGCAGGAACCGAATGCGCGGAATGGCCGTGGGACGTCGGACCCAGAACTCAAAATAATAATGGGGATTTAGCGAGTGTTAAGAGCCGGTGCCCTGGGACGGGGGCCAAGGGTGGGTGAGTGGAAGGATCTGTTGACGCCCTCCAACTGCCGGGCGCCCATGTCACGGACGACCCGGGGCGAGATCCCACGCACAACGGCGATAAGAGCGGCCCGGCTTACAGACAGCTTCAGGGAATTGAGAACGTGCAAGCCACTGGGCTCCTGAGCCGGAGTCAACGGCGGTGGCGGCTGAAACCCCGAAGAGAAGCCCCATTTCCCGTTTCCCGGGGGCCCTAGACCCTCGGCCCCGATCCCACCTCATTCAACGGCCAGTCGATCATGCTTCTTTTTGGGGGTCTTTTTTTTCCACAGAGCGGGACCCGACGCTGGCCGCCAATGAAAGGTTCGGGACGAACGGAGAGACAACTGATTTCAAGAACGGGGCAGGGGTACTTCGGACATCGGCTCACAAGGGTCACCACCAGTCCCATCCTCAACCAAACTCATCTCTTTCCTGGAACTGCCCTTTTCTTGAGCCCTCTGGCTGTGTGCCTCCCTTCCCAAAGTAAATCTTTTTCCTCGGGTGGAAACGGCCCACAGAACCGGGTCCAGATACGCGGACGCGGCTCCGGAAAGTTTCGTCTTGTCATGAGATGCAGAGCAACGGGGGAATGTTGCATTGGCCGCTACCGGCATCCACTGACCGGGGAAGGCGGATGGTTGGAACCCCTGTACAGCCGGTTTGGCGAATAATACACGTTTTACGCGCGGCAACACATTTGGACATTTGTGGCGGGAATGTCGACATACTAACGCGGGATGGAGGAAAAGGTATTCAAGAAAAGAAATGTCTCGTCTCAAAACCACGAGGGGTTCAGGCGAACATGGAATGCAATGACATGCAGCTCGCTTCAGGGTCTCAGATATTCTGCCGCTGGTAAACGCCATCCCAAGGGTGAGGAACTTGTGACGCGGGGAAAGTCGGTGAGCAACGGACCCATGAAGCTTGATGTGACTTGAACGTGGGCCCGTTGTGGTCTCCCAGAGGGAAAGAAGACAAAATATGACGAAATTGGCACTCTCAGGGGCACCTCGTTCCTCTGAAGAGACGAGATACTCGCAACACTAGGTCTAAAAAGAAGCAACGCACGGGTTGATCAAGTGAAAGCCCGCCGATTCAGTGGAGGATCTGCACCGGATCTCCCGCGGGTGTGTCCGGTCCCGAAACCGAGACTGGCGGATCACGGCTTTGGTGATGCTCTTCTGGGAGGTTTGACGCCAAGAAGAGATAAAAGATTCTCGACAATTGCCACCGTGATAAGGATACCGCCGAAATTATTGGTATCCGCATAGAATTCGTTAGTTTTCGTTGCGTTATCGATCGGCAACCGGATGGGCGAAGTCGACGTGCATGCGTTTGGGGGAAGCCGTGGGGAAAAAAGAACAAGGTGGCGGCGGTAGCACCCAGCCCTCTGTTCCAGACTTCGGGAGAGGCGCCTTCGAAAGACCCTCATGCAGCGGCCAATCACCTCGGCATTGTCTTGCAGGGGTTTTATCTTCAGGTGTCCCTCGCGAACCTCGTCCGAGGACGGGGAGGACAAGCCAAACCAAGTTCAAGATGATTCCAGTTCTTTGCCCAATGCCTTTGGAATCCCATCCACGATTCCAGTCCGGATTCGCCACTAAAGCTGCTCGAGTCGCCATCCATGCCTAAAAACAAAACCTTTAATTCCCGGCCACGATCCGGTCGAACCATTCTCCACCATTGTTCAACGGAGATCGACACTGCTGGAGACGGAACGGGAACGGGAACACGAGGGTCTTTGCCGCGACAGGCCGCTAACCTTGATATGCACCAAGAGAGGCTGAATCCCGAGTGGGATGGCCTGATATTCTCCGCTTCGCCCCTCGGACCCCTGGAAACTTTGTCAAGGGTGAAGGACCTGAATGGCAATTATCACCCCCACTCCCTTGCCCCCCGTTAGCACGAGGCCGCTCCCGAGGGTCAAATCCTGGTCTGCTCCACAGCGGTTCAAATACCCGTCTTTCAATTTGCTGGGAAAATCTAGGTTCCCGCTCCTATCTCCGTCTAACCTGCAACGGGCTTAAGGTAGGCACTCAACCATGGGAGACAAGACGGTATGTGGGGCAGCATGGTAGTGAGGTTACAGTGCATCTCTGGGCAAGAGACTCGATGGGGTCCAGTCTTCTGGGTAAAGCTGGGTCAAGCAGGGTAGGAACCGAGAAGAACCAAACAAAGTCCCTGGCCAGAGCCCGTGGACAGGAAACACAAAAGACGCTGGGCAGCACCATCGTCTCGTCGAAGATTGGGACGAGCCACTTGGGCTTGTGAATAGACGGGAGGCAGAGGAAAGATGCGGGCAGATTCCGTACATCTCGAGTAGGGGGCAACAAGACAATGCTCGTTCCCCCCACCACCCCTGAACCCTCTTCTAGAGATCTTCCCATGAATTGCCATCGGCACTTGACCCTGATCCCACCATTCCGGCTTTGTCGAAACCTGCATTGTAACCCTCGCCAGCACACACACTAAGGCACAATGGACACCGCCAAGTGCTCTCGGTTTCATGACCAGTGGACCCTGCTCTTATTTCACCATCTTTCATAACAATGTGACCCTGCCGCGTCCCCGGCTCGGTGTGCAGTCTGCGCGAGCTCCTTTTCATTTCATAACTCCCCCGCCCCCAACAGGAAGGAGTGCGGCTCTCCTTGTTCCCACGTGGCAGAGTAGATGGTCGTGTAACCTACTCGCCGCTCACTGCAACAACACGGCACGGCATTGTCTCAGTCCAGCTGCCATTGTTTCTACCGACATGGCCTCGGCTTCACCAGCTGCCCACGGCGTCCCGCCAACGGGCGACTTTGATGTGGTTCAGGTCCTCGCTGACGCCTGGAGCCACAAGGTCAGCATCTTTGTGCTGGCTCCGGCCGTTGCCGTTTTCTTGTGGTTCTACGTCGCCTGGCAGACGTCGCCCCTGAAGAAGTACCCCGGTCCCTTTCTCGCAGGTGTGTTTTTACTCTGACCGGTATCATACCCAAACCCATACTGACATACGTTCCAGGATGGACCAACCTCTGGCGTGTGTGGCAGGTCATCTCGGGCGAGTATGCGCCGCGCATGAGTAAACTGCACGCAAAGTACGGCCCGATCGTGCGCATCGGCCCGAACCTGTTGGATCTCGACCTCCCTGAGCTGTACCGCGTCATCTACAACACGGACGGCAAGTGGCGTAAGAGCAACTTTTACCAGAACAGCAGCAGCATCATCGACGGCAAGATCACCTACCACGTATGTCCCCGTTTGTCTCTCATCTCGGGGGTCTCTAACACAGAATAGATGTTCTCCGAGACCGACAATGTCGAGCATGCGAGACTTAAGCGGCCCGTTGTGAGGCACTACTCGGTCCCCGCCGTGCTGGCTATGGAGCCGCACATGGACAAGGTCATTGCCGACTTCCTTCAGCACCTGCAGAAGCGCTACGTCGAGCCCAAGAAGGCTTGCGAGTTTGGCGAGTGGCTTGGATATTGTGAGTCTCGCCCACAATTCATCTGCCACACAGCCAACTGACAGTGTTCAGACGCCTGGGACTTCCTCGGCATTGTCACCTTCAGCAAGAAGTTCGGCTACATGGAAAAGGGCTACGACTTTGACGGCACTCTGGCCACGGCCGACAAGAGCATCGACTACCTCGCCCTCTGCGGCCAGATGCCCTGGACCGACTATGTGCTGGACAAGAACCCGATCTACCCCCTCGGCCCCCCCAACATCTCCAACGTCACCCGCATCGCCATCGAGAACATGACGGCCCGCCTCAAGGGCGAGGACAAGAACTTTAACCCCGAGAAGCCTGATTTCCTGCAGTATTTCATCGAGTCCAAGTCTACCCACCCGGACCTCGTCGACGAGGGCAAGATCATCGGCTACCTCCTGCTGAACCGTAAGGCCCCCCTTTCCCCTCCCTACCCCCTTCCCACCCCTAACAATGTTTTCTCCCAGTCATCGCCGGCGCCGACACAACCGCCATTACCATGCGCGCCCTCTTCTACTTCTGCCTCAAGAACCCCCGCATCTGGTCCAAGCTCCAGTCCGAAGTCCGCGCCACCTTCGCCCCCTTCGAGCCCGCCTCCCACGCCAAGGCCCGCGCCCTCCCCTACCTCGAGGCCGTCGTCCGCGAGACGCTCCGCTACCACCCGGCCGTGTCCATGATCATGGAGCGCATCGTCCCCGAGGAAGGGTTGGTGCTCCCCGACGGGAGCGTGGTACCGGGCGGGCAGATGGTCGGGATGAATCCGTATATTGTGGGGAGGAATAAGGGGGTGTTTGGGGAGGATGCGGAGGAGTTTAATCCGGATCGGTGGTTGAAGAGGGAGGGGGAGAGTGAAGAGGGGTATCATGAGCGGATGCAGCAGTGGAATATGTCGATTTTGGCGTTTGGTGGGGGGTCGAGGATTTGCTTGGGAAGGAATCTGAGTCAGATGGAGGTGTATAAGGTGGTGCCGACGCTGATTTCGACGTTTGATATTGAGTTGACGGATCGGGAGGAGAAGTGGTGGACTTGTTCGCGGTGGTTTTATCGGACTAAGGGGGTTATTTGCAACCTGAAGCCGCGCAGCGACTGAAGGGTGGTGGTGGGTGGGTGAGAGGTTGGTGTGTGCCTGCGAGGTGTATACTTGGGTGTTGAAGTAGCTAACCGCACGTGTTTGAAGTTGTTAATGAGAACTTAATTGCTGGGATCTGTGTGCACTTGGCCATGTGACTGATCCCTCTGACCCTTCGTTGAGCCTGACTTACTTGGCTGCGCTCACAGATTTTCTGATTGTTCCAATTTGAATCAGGACGCAAATCCCTTGTTGATGGCTGAAGCTCAGCCTTCATCTCCTAACAGCCGCATTGTTGTCTATAGACAAAGAGTCTAAACCTACGCCCACGACTGCAACCTCTCAGGGATAGATCCCAATATATACCCTCAAGAACCATGCTCAACCAGGCCCATCCCTCACAACAGCCCTGACTCAACCGAGACCAATCAAGGTTCCCATTAGTCCAATCCTGTAGACACAACTCAAAATGTGTAGCTACGTTGAAGTGACCAAGTTCTGCGTCGTGTGCAAGAAAGTAATCGCCATTGGGCGGTCTCTCAAAGCCCCGTGCGAGGATCACCCCTACTGCGATGAGGGGAAAAAGATTGGAAACACGCTCACGTATGTTACTTGCGCACTTTGTTCGGCGGAGGGGTGGGAGGAGGAAGTTCCCAGTAAGTCTTAGAGGCTGTTGCTGTGTATTATCATAGCTCAACTCAACATACATGACTGTAGAAGGGGTGAAATACAGACTGATGAACAAAACTTTTCATCTTACCAATATAGATAAATCAGTACCTATTTGGGTTCTCCAAGGTGTAATGTATTTATATAATGCTACGAACTTGACTTGTACCAGGTAGCTTTCAGTTTCGTGGTCGATATTGAGGGACCGGTGAGATATATTTGCGATTGCTGGGATTCCTCGCAATAGATGGGTGGGGGGCAGTTCAGTTAATAGGGTGAAGTTTGAGTCAACAAGACGGGGTCTTGAATATCTGGAAGGAGTTGGTTGGATGAAGGACACTGGCATGCATTGAGGACATACATGCTGCATTGAGAACCAACACCTAGCTAAGTTGGCTAACTACAATGAAACATATGGCAGTTGGGGCGGCACAGTCACGGGATGGCTGGTTAATATCCAGAAAACAGGAGTCAAGTAAAACGATAGAATTGCTATTAATGCGGCCTATGCCTCTCTACAGTGTATTAAACCCTCTCTTCTTCTATCACGCTGCATGGCACCCCTTCCCTAAGCAGCCGGTCCATAAAAACTAAACCTCCCCCTCGGATCATACCTCTTCTTCAACTCCCTCAACCTCTCCTGCCGCCACTTCTCATGCCCATACCACTCCTCCGGCGACTCATTCCCATACGCATAATTCACATACGTGTGCATCTGGCTCCTACCACTCCCCTCATGCAAAACCTGCCGCATCCGGTTCCCCAGCTCTGCCGCCTGCTGGTCGAGCTCCGGCCCCGCGGGTGTGTACTGGAGCAGCGGTGCGATCAGGAGGTTGTCGGCGCGGTAGGCAAAAGCTGACGAGTGCGAGGGGATGGCGCGCACGCCCTGCGTGGGGTAGGCTTCGAGCATGTAGAGGGAGTTGGCGAAGGGGGAGGAGGGGGCAGTGGTGGCAGAGGCAAAGAGGTTGTAGACTTGTTCCTGGGCCGTGGCGTTGTAGGCGGGGAGGTAGATCGGGAAGCGGGGGTTGGCGGCGCCGGTTTTTTGGCAGGGGGGTGCGTCGACGGAGATGCCGACCCATGTGGAGATGTCGCGGTAGGTGCCGTTCTTGGGGGTGATGGAGACGGGGCCAAGGTCGTGGAAGGGTTTGGTGTAGGCTGGGTCGACGGAGGTGCCTTCTTGGAGGATGTAGAACTCGATGACGGGGGTGGATGAGACGTCGGGGAGGTTGAACCAGTAGGACCAGTTGATGAGATTGACGGGCAGGGCGTCGCCCATGAGGTGGTCGTTGGCAGCCTGGTAGACGGCCTTGACCTTGTCGCCGGTGAAGAGCAGGGTTTCAATGGCCCAGTTGGTGTGTTTACGAGGGTAGATCTTGACGGTGACGGACGTGACGATGCCAAAGTTGTGGCCGGCGCCGTTCATAGCCCACCAGAGGTCCGGGTGCGACTTGGGGCTAATGGTTTTGAGGGCGCCGTCGGCCAGCACAATGTTCATGGATACGAATTGGTCGCCGATGAGCCCGTAGTACCCCTGAAGCCAGCCGTGGCCACCACCGAGGGCGGGCCCCATGTAGCTGACGCACTCACAGGTTCCAGTTACCGCCTGCTTCCCGGCTTCCCAGAGCTTGTCGATGAACACCTTGGAGTTGGTCCCGCCCCCGACCGTTGCTGTCTTGCCATTGCAAGCTATGGTGACGCTGCTCAGCTTGCGGATGTTGATTGCGATGCCCCAGTCCATCCGGCCCAGCGTGGTGATGGAGCCGTGCACTCCATTGTAGGCGAGGAACGGGATATTGCACTTGTTTGCGACCCGGACCTGATGCAGTCAAAATCTGCCCGGAACACCACCGATATAGGGAGTAGAAAAGGAAGCTTACAATCTCGACAATATCGTTCTCGGTAGCCGGAAGAACCGTGATATTGACAATGGGCGTCTCGAGATTCGACCACCGCTGCGAAAACAAATCAAACTTGGCCGAACCTGGCAAGTAGACCTCGGATTCCTTTGAAAGACGCGAGGCGAGCTTCCGGAAGTCGTGGAGACTGCAGCCCGGGCGTGCTGCCGTGCGTTCCGTGTCGACCGATGTTGCAGCCGCGACAGCCCAGGCGGCGGCAGCGGAGAGAATCGTTGTCTGGAGCCAGCGCATGGTTTCGGTTGCGGCTGAACGGAGCACTGCTGGGTCTTAGCTTTGCTGAAGAGGCGCTGCATGAATCCTGGGCAACATGCAGGAGACGAGACGGGATATTATTATACATCTCAGGGGCCGTGCCTGGATCCAATCACCACGATTGCCTTGATTCCAAGCCGTGGCGCCTTCCAGTCCTGCGCCACGGATCGGTCGACTCCGGGCACGCGAGGGAGGAGAAATGGACGAAAGCAATCAAAGTCTCGCCATGTTTATCTTGTTGGTCCCTTGTTGCATCTCTTGTCCATGGCCCCGGTGCGATCCTGACACTCATCTTCCAAATACTCCCCGTGACTTTGCATCTGAATCTGACTGCCCAGCCATGGTATTGCAACTTCACTCGGCACGGAGCCCCACAAGCCGCCTGCAAGCTGCAGGTTCAGCACTGCAGTCCTGCAGGTCGGTGTCGAGGATGCTCCAATCCCTGAAGAATAGTTGTCAACATCACCCCACATCTCACATCTCACATCTCACTTTTTGATGGCCGACAGATCCGTACGTCGCCCAGCTGACAATGTCCAGGACAAAGTTGGTGGCGTTTCCCCCAGAATTTCCACCTTCCCTCCGAGTCTCCTCCTCGGACCGAGAGAACAGGGATCGCCTTACAACCACGCCACCCCGCACGGCTGCAAATTGCAATATGCAGGCTGGGTTGCCCTGGTGTTGCGATTCAAGTGTTTTAAGAAAACACCTGCAGCATAACGAAATAGGCACCGGAGCTCGGAGAAACCCAAGCCCAAAGGCTGAGCAAGGGCCCTGGTGCCAGTTCGAGGCCATGACCTATGACGAGCTCCCCCTCACGCCACAGATCGCGCCTCGTCCATCTGTGATCAAGCTTTCTTGGCACCCAGTGCCATGTTTCGAGCTCACTCGCCCGGACATTTTTACGATCTGCTAAATCTCGGTGAGTTCCGTAAAACGTGTGACAGTGTGCATGCCTACATATCGCCCCCTTATGTGTCCATGTCCTGATCAAAAAGCTTGATTTCCATTTTGAAGGTTCAATGTTTTCCTTCCGCCGTCCTTGTCGGCTCCGTGTCGCTGGAGACTGAAGACCTATGATCCCCCACGCTCGACATTTCCCGGATTTGTCCACCTATTTCACTATGAACGACCCCGCAACAGACGCGGCAGCCTTAGCCGAGGCCGTCGCCGTCGCGCGCACCTTTAACATATTGCTATGGACCCTCTATGCCTTTGGCGCCCTCATCACAGTCCTGAGAACCTACGCCCGCATCAAAGCTGTCGGGTGGAGGCACTTTGAGGCAGACGACTACCTCGTGTGGGTGGCTCTTGTAAGTGCCGACCTGCTGATATGGAGTGACCGGAGGGCAAGGATTCCTTCTGTTGCTGACTATTGGTCCATCCAGATGCTGTACACAACACAAACAACTCTGGGGTTCGAAATCGGCAACCTCGCCCATGGCATGGCCAACAACGGCATGACCGACGCCCAGCGCGCAGCCCTCTCACCAAGCGACCCGGAATACGCCATGCGCATCACAGGCTCCAAGATCCAAGTCGCCGGGTGGTCGTGCTACTCGACCCTGATGGCAGTCCTCAAGTTTGCCATGCTCGTCTTTTACCTCCGCCTCACAGTGCGTTCCCCCCCTCCCGCTCCCACACCCCTAAACACCAAAACAGACACTCACATCATCCAGAACGGCCTCGGCCGCCGCTACCGCATCCGCGTGCACATCGGCTTTGCCCTCGTCCTAGCCGGCTACCTGGCCTCCATCGCCGCCGTCTTCGCCACCTGCCGGCCCTTCCACCGCTACTGGCAGATCTACCCGGACCCGGGCAACTTCTGCCACGCGGCCGTGTCGCCGCCCGTCGTGTGGTCTGCGTTTGCGGCGAACGTCTCGACGGATTTGTACCTGATCATGATTCCGCTGCCGTTGTTGTGGGGGTCGAGGCTGCGGTTGGTGGAGAAGATTGCGTCGACGCTGGTGTTGGGGGCGGGGATTTTTGTGTTGGTGTGTGCGACGTTGAAGACGGTTTTTGTTATGGTGGTAGGTTTGGTTTCCTGGTTGGTTTGAGTGAGCATCGTGCTGATGTTAGTTTGCTTGAACAGGATGAAGTCCATGGCGCTGAGCTCGCCGGCGCCTGGGGGACACGAGAAGCCTTTGTCGCCGTCGTCACGACCAACCTGCCCATGGCCTTCCCGCTGTTCAAAGCGTGGCTGCGGCCGCTGATTGGCAGCTCGGCGCGCAGCACCGGTAAGCAGTATAAGCTGCCGAGCGGGTTCCGGAGTATTGGTGGTGGTCGTGGTGGCGGGAGTGGGGGCCGGGCAATCGGTGGTTCGAGCGGCCGCTCGAAGGGCACAAATCCGATGATGACGAATGTGACTTTTACCGAGAGCGAGGAGCGGATTGTGAGGGAGATCAAGTTGCAGGAGATCAAGAGAGCAGCGTCGGCGACGAAGGGGGGGAAGAGGGATGCGGAGAGGGATAGTAGGGGGATTGTGGTTGTGACCGAGTTGACTGTTTCTGAGGATTCGAGTAGCCAACAAGGGCAGGATGTGACACGCGTCCGGGACCCTTGGTAGGCATAGGATATCCACAAAAGTGCGTTTCTTCTTTCCATGATGATCTGATCAGAGTTTGGGTGATGGCATTTCCATGTGGGAAGAGTTACGCGGCTCGACCCGTCATCATGCCTGCAAATCGTTTCCAAGACCGCCTACAGCCCTGCACTGTTGCGGGACTCAACAGTGAGGCATGCATGCACGATGCACTCACTTCTGCCGACGTGTCACTACTGTGGTACCCCCAGCCCCTTTTCTCATTCAAGTTTCCAACCTCAACCCTCAATCAACACCACGCAAATTAGTATCCGACGGGCCAGTTTGCACCATCACATTAAACTATCGGTTGCGGCAGACGTATTGTGGGCCATTTGAGAGCGACGCTTAGTGGAGGATAGGGGATTCAGCCATTGTGCTGTCCACGCTGGGGTGGGGCCATCGGCCCGGGACTCGGTCGGAACAGCTTGGTCGGGCCGGGTGTGGTGGGGGGCCGGGCCGGGCCGGACAGGGTCACTTCGGATTCTTGCCTGCAGTGGCGCCTTTGCATTGCGTGTTAGGTATGTCCGCTACCGAACATTAGATGATCCTGGTGGGGTGCTAATGTGATCGGTGTGGTCCGTGGTGTAAGCCGTCAAAGGTGTTGTTTTGGATTCAAGTTGTCGTAGTTTGGGTTCGAGGAGGATAGCATCAACTGTGCTATGACGGTGGAACTATCCAGAAAGCTTTGACTGCAAACTTAGACTACTGGATAAATTCAGGCATGAGCTGAAGGGGATGATCGATCCCAGATGTGGTGGTTAGGTTTGAGTCACAGTGCCAGAGGGGAAAACGTTGGGGAAATTGACGTTGGATAAGGTTGCTGCGCTGCGCAAGCTAGCTGATACAAGACTAATGTTTGGTTTGGTCAATCTTGCATTAGCCGGAGCTTGTCAGGATTGTTCATTATAGATACACGCTTGGGTAATAAGGGGTGTTTGCAGCCCAGCTACAGGGTGTGTTGCTTTGATATTTCGGTCTTTTGTCTCTTAAAGAACCAGTCATCTAAAGGTCCAACGGAAATGTATTTCTTCGACTTGTTGAATCTGTACGGCACTCATTCGTTTATCTCAGGTTACCTACCTACTGGACACTGGAGCTTGGATAAAATGGCGTGTTGCTATATATTGACGTTTGTTAGATTCAACTTTGTGACTTACTACTGTTTCAACTTGATGCAAACCTTGGATAGTTACTTCGTCAGTGCACTCTTCGTTGACTATTAAAACGCTCTCTCTCTCGTACTCGCTCTGCGTTTCTACAGAAAGCCAGAACGCGAATCAGTGAACAACACACAATAAATCGACCTTAGTTCTTCCCAAGCGAGCAACCTCAACAAATCTCAGATCCTTTTCATCAGCCCGTCCTCTCCATCTTGACACCACCAACAGCAACCCTTCTATCACATTCCAACCCTCTACCACGCACCCAACCCACAGTCAACCAGGAAAGGAAGAATAATGTGCACCGGCAACATCATCAACTTCTGGTGCCCCTGCCGCAACTGGGAGCACAGAAGGGAAGGCCCCCTGAACCCAGACACGATGGGCCACAAGGTCGTCTGGTCAGTTAACCAGGGCGCGTACCAGTGGTGCCACGCCTACTTCAAGTCGCCCTCCTTCCGCCTCGGCCACAGCATCCCCCCCGATTGCCCAAACTGCCCCAGCGACGACGACTTCCAGTACGAGTACATGCACTTCCGGTCGTCATCCCTGTGCGACGACTGCGTGCGCCAGGGCTGCCGGGTCGAGAGGCAGAAGCGCGGGATGTATGGCCGGAGGACCCAAGACGAGATGATCCAGGCTCTGATAGCGGACAGGAAGAAGGGGGGGACGGCGTACCTCAAGGCGGCGAAGCGCACGCGGGAGCGGATGGCGCAGAAGGCTGCAGAGAACAAGGCCGTAAAGCGCACAGATGGCCGAGACCGGCGCGATCAGTGGGGGTTCGTCGACGGCAAGTTGGATTTCGATACGCTTGGGACAAGGGAGGGTTCTGACGAAGATCCGCACGCCAAGTTTGCGGAAATCAAGAGACGGAAGGAAGAGTGGGCCAGGGAGAGCCGTCTTCGCCAACAGATGGGGGCATCGGTTGGGTCGGGGACTGCTTTTGATGTTGACATCCCCAGTGAGGGAAGTCGCACACCGATGCCAAATCTACAGCGAACGCCCTCGAACGCGTCGGCTTCATCCTCGACGTCGACGGCGTCCACGGTCAGGCCTGTCCGGAGGAAGAAGCGGGAGGTGTTTTCGATACTGTTAAAAAGGCCTTCAGTTGGGGTAATGTAAAGTAACGCGCCATATTTGTGTTTTAAAAGTTTTGGGATTCTTAAGTCACTGTGAAGCAACGCCCGCGGGAGTGGTGAGATGAGGGAAGTGAGAGGAGGGAAGAAGATACGAAAGAAGGGAAGAGGAACCTCGAGAGAAACCGATATATATTACATATCCTTTTTACACTTATTCTCTTTCCATAAAACTATCCCTCTTAAACCCAACTTTAGTATGCAAATCACAGCTTCTTCGAGTCGACAAGAGTTGCGATTTCTCTTGTTGGCCTTTCCCAGCCTCGACCACCGACACTTGCTCTTCACTTCTCGATCTGAAGTCAAAATACACAACTCTTCCAAGAGCTGGACTGAAAGATTTCACCTTAAACTCTTTCCATTAATAAAAAACAAAACTGCACCGAGATTTGCGACCTTTCTCGATCAGCGACCTGCACCCAACCCGCAACTTGCTCCCGACCACAACCACCAAGAACAGCAACTCCCACCGACAATTTTCTCCAGGCTCGTTGACAAATAATCGGTGGTGTTCGAATCGTCCTCGTCTTGCCCTGGGCTTTTCGAACCCCCTCCTGGAGAGGCTGGCACCTGAACTGGGTCTGCGTTCCGGAAACGAACCAGCAAACACAAGCACAACTCGCTTCCCCCCGTACACTCGACTAACCGCCGTCCTCTTCACACTCACCACCCTCCCGCCCGTTCTCGTCATCTCTTTGCACCACTTCCTCTGTACACTCTACACCAACATACACCTCGCCATCCACCAAACTACAGGCGGCGACAACAGCACGATAACCGACGCCATCACTACGCCTCCCACCGACCTCTTCGCCCGTTATTATCCCCCGCTCTCTCACTGGCCCGTCGACGGGAGATTAGACGTCTATGTTACGGCATATTCCGATAGGATGTTTAAGACCGGTTGGATGTGGTGTACGTGGTTGGGGGCGAGGTTGGCGGGGGTTATGTTTTCTGGTGTTGAGGGGGAGGCGGAGATGGGTCTTGACGTGGTGGGCCATGGGATGCACTATTCGGTGGTTGAGGAGGAGGAGGGTGATATGGATTTGGACCTGGGGGTTGTGGTGGAGGAGTTTGGGTTATTTGAGGCTGGAGGCTGGGAAGATGAGGTGGATGATAGGCCGCTGGGGTTCAGGGCGCAGTTCGTTGAGGAGATGAGGGGTTGGGGAGTGGATTGGGAGAGGGGGGAGATTGGTTGGGTGCTATGGGTGGTGATGGGCCAGGTGCTGTGGGAGAGGTTTATGGAGTGGGTGGACCTTCTGTGGTGGGAGTTTGACCTTTTCTTGCTCGACGCGCTGGCCGTGTCTTGCTGGGCTTGGTTGCCATTTTCCCCAATGTTTTATGAGCTGTAAGCCGTGGGATGCAGTCTCATTATTCGACCGAATCCAAATCCCGGCTGATAGATAAATGATTCTGTAAAGCGAGTTCCACAGTCACCCCCACAGTCACCGTTGTCGTCGAATATCTACTAAGTTACCTTAGGTAAGCGGGGCGGACTGTCTCCTGGCGGCTTCGGTTCAATTGCATCCTTCCCCAGAATGGTTGCCTTGGACCCCGCATAAGGCTTACATCCTCAGCCACACGACTTCCTCTAGAATTCCCTCTCCCTTTTGCACTTACGCTTCATTGACCTTGCTTCTCACACACTATCCGACCACACTTCAATGCCCAAAACCATACCAACGCCATTTCCTAACCTACATAGGGGCCATCGCTAAGGTAGCCCTCATCATGGATTCCCCAACAGACCTCGACCTCGACCTCGTCGGCAGCGACGAAGACCTCACCATCATCGACCCCTCCGACCTCCGCCCCTACAACGCCGCCAACATCCTCCCCGAACCCCCCGCCATCATCTCCAAACTCCGCCAATGGCTCCAGCCCACCTCCTACCACCTCAAAAGCAGCGAGTACCACAAACACCTCGCCTCCCACCTGCCCGGCACCGGCCAGTGGCTCTTCGCCACGCCCAGCTACCGCGCGTGGCACGACGGTGTCGAACACGGTCTGCTCTGGATCAAGGGCATCCCTGGGTCGGGCAAGAGTGTTTTTGCCGCGGCGCTGGCAAATGAGCTTGCTACTAAGGAGGAGGGACATCCGGTGTTGTTTTTCTTTTTTCGGCAGATTATCGATGCCAACCATAAGCCGGTACAGATGCTGCGGGACTGGTTGGATCAAGTGCTGGAGTATAGTCCGCTGCTGCAGAAGGAAATGAGGGAGGAGTATATAGATGAGGAAGGGGTGGGGATGACGAGGGCGTTGGAGAGTGTGGGGGTGGAGGATTTGTGGGGGCATTTGAAGACTGCGCTGGGGCATATGGAGAGGGTGTATCTGGTTGCGGATGCGTTGGATGAGATGGATGGGGGGAATGATGGGTTTTTGAAGGCGCTGGCGGGGATGGGGTCGTGGAAGCCGGGGAGTGTCAAGGTCTTGATTACGAGTCGGCCGGTTGCCAGTGTCGAGGTTCCGCTTCGTGAGGCCAACGTCCCGATGCGTCAGGTCCGGCTTGAAGAGCGGTTTGTTGACGTCGACATTGCTTCATACGTTGACAACGGCCTCGAGAGCTCCAACATTCCGGTTGAGGACAGGGTGTTGATCAAAGAAGCTGTGCCTGGCCGGGCCAACGGCCTATTCCTCTACGCCAAGCTGGCCATGGACGCTTTCCTTGAACCCCGCGCCGATGTGCGTCAGGTCCTCGGCAGGCTACCAGCTGATCTGAACGCCATGTACACCGACTTGCTCCGGGAACACGCCCGACGGTCTGGTGTCCCCGACGATATCCAGTTCCTCATCTTATCGTGGGTCACCCACGCCACCCGCCCGCTCCGTCTTCTCGAGATGGCCGAGATGATGGTGGCGACCTGGGACGGAGTGGCAAAGCACCACGATCTCAAAGGCACCAAGGCCCTTGTGCGAGCTGCGTGCGGCCCGCTGCTGGAAATATATCCTGACGAAACCGTCGGAGTGGTCCATCACTCGTTCACCGAGTTCCTGGTCGGATCGACACGGACGGCAGACGCTGAAGGTTTTCCGATATTGATGCCGGGTCCCACCCATGAGCAGTTGGCGCTATCATGTCTACGGTACTTGTTATCCATCTCGTTGGATGGATATGAAGTGGGCGGGGACATCTGCGACAAACGCAACCGTAACACGGCCCTGAGACTCCAGTACCCCTTTCTCGAATATGCCGCCAAGAACTGGCCGGTCCACGTTGCAAAGTCCGCCAGCGTGGGCTTAATGCCTACTGTCCTCTCATCGATCCTGGACGAGTTTCTGACACCCGGCCCGAGGTTTCTCATCTGGCTCGACTTGGAACGGCCAGATTCCCAAGTCAAAGATATCACGCCCAGTCACGTTGCCGCCCGCTACGGCCTGACCAACTATCTCAAGCTCCTCGTAAGTCGCGGCAGCGTACAAGTTGACTGTCTCGATAGCATAGGTGACGTGCCGCTATTTTACGCAGCTGAGAAGGGGCATGCCGCAGCAGCTCAAGTGTTGATCGACGCCGGGGCCGATCCAGATAAAGACGACCGTCGTGGATTCAAGCCCCTACACCTGGCCGCAAAATACAACCATGCCAGTGTGGTTAGCACCCTCCTGGCTGCCGGGGTGCATCCCTTGACGCCCAAGACAATCGAACAGGTGCGCATGTGTGGAAACGCGCCCACAACAAAAGGCCACACGGCTCTGATGTATGCTTGTGAGGCCGGCCACGTTGAGGCCGTCGAGGCCTTTCTGCCCTTCTTGGATATGGACATGGTCAGCCGTTCGTTCTACTGGGCTGCTCGATCGGGGAAGCCGGAGCTTGTCAAGCGACTTATTCAGCACCCCGACATCGACATCAATGCCAAATACCGGGGAGATACACCGTTGTTCAGCGCATGCTCGTCAGGAAACGTGGAATGTATTCGATCCCTCGTCCACGCCGGTGCCGATGCCAGCATCCTGTCCCGAAACGGGTCTGACGAGTTTGTTGGTGTCGATGTCTACAGAGAAAAGTACAACCCCGTCTCGGCCTTGGAAAAGTTCTGCATGGAGATTCGAACAATGCGAGCCAACAAAGTCGACCCTGATCAAATCCGAGACGGGTTAGACCTGCTCCTGCGTGCCGGGGCTGATATCAACCGCCGCGACTCTTTTTCCAAAACACCACTCCACCACGCTGCAGGCAACCCCCTTCTCTTGCGTCTGCTCCTGTCCCTAGGTGCCGACCCCAACGCTGAAACAGAAGACGGCAGCACACTGCTCCACACCCCGCTCGCCGGTGAAGAAGGGTTGGCCGTCACACGGCTGCTAGTGGAACAAGGAGCCGACGTCAACAAGTGCCAACGCCACGGCAAGACCCCCTCCATGATGTACCTGGATTCGTCGAGGAATTATGACGACTGCCTCCGTTTCGTGACCGAGTTCGCGCCCGACTGCACCATCACCGACAATAACGGCGATAGCTTGCTCATCCTGGTGGCTAAGCATAGAGGGTACGGCCGGCCGGGGCGGGAAGAGCTGATGGACAAGCTCGTCGAGGGCGGAGCGACGCACCAGCCAAACCACCATGGGGAGACGCCGGTGCATGTTGCTGACGATATGGACGTGGTCCGGCATCTTGTGAAGCTGGGCGCAGATCTGGAGGCGCAGGATAACGAGGGAAGGACGCCGTTGATGCTCAGGATACATCGATGGTGTGGGGAATGCCGACATCCTGATCAGCCCAGGGACATGGAGGTCTTTGTGGCCGCAGGCGCAAGGCTTGACACTAGAGACTTCCGAGGCCGCACGCTTCTGCATGAGGCTGTTCAACTCGTTCGGCAGTACACGGGGGCCATGGACCCGGCCGACGACGGACCCCAACCCACCGCCTGCCCGGTTCTAAAGAAGCTGATAGCGCTTGGCCTGGACCCAAATGCGGTCGATTACTTGGGCAACACCCTCCTCCACGAGCTCGCCAAACTCGACGGCCACCCGAGCAAACCCCGCCCCACTCACATAGCCCTCTTCGAAGAACTCGTCCACAAACACGGCCTCAACCCCGACGCAACCAACCGTTCTGGTCAGACCGTCCTCCACCTGCTCTGCACCCGCCAAACAGAGACCAACATCAGCCTCCTCAAACCGGCCCTGGCAGCCTGCCGCAACGCCAACGCCGCCACTCACGGCGGAATCCGACCGATCCACCTCGCGGCCAGCGTCTCCGAGGCAGCCGTCTCCCACCTGATCGACGCCGGCGCCGACATCACCGCCGCAACGAACGAGGGCCTGGCTCCTTTGCATCTAGCCGCGCTGGGACGGTGTCCCAATATTCTGGGAATGCTGCTGGCGGCGATGGAGACGACGGGCAAGTACGGAGAAGGCGTGGTTGACGCCGTGGACAAAGCGGGTTGCACGCCGCTGTACTATGCCTGCCGCTCCGGCCGGCCGGAGAGTGTTGCGCTGCTGTTGCAGGCCGGGGCCAGGGTGAACTCGAAGCTACTTGAGGCGTGCGCGGGGTTTGAGGGGGAAGACAAGTTGTGGGAGAGCGGGGAAGGGGATGCGTGGTCTGGGCTGTCGGGGAGGTTGGATGACAAGACCAGGCCGAATCGGAGAACGGGTACGGCGCACAAGACGGCGCGTTTAGACGAGATTGTTGGGTTGCTAGTAGAGAATGGGCTGGATGTCGCGGAGCCGCATACCAATCCTTCCTGGCCGCCATACCTCGTGGAAGCCATAGGCGCGGCGGCTGCTTCGGATTTTGACTACACCGCGGCCTGTTTGAGAAGGCTGGAAATCCCTTCTTGCCCATACACTCGATCCGATTCCACACCACTCGACTTCTCGCGCAGACGTGCGGCGCTCCGGCGAGAGGCAGCGGCACAGGCCTTTCGCGAGGTAAATCCCCTGCTGTGGGTAGAGAAAAACTCCGAACGGCAAAGTCTCTTGCTTGACCAGCTTTTTGCGAGGCGCGAGTATGAGCTGATTGAAACGGCTGTCCGCGAGGGCCTCGATGTGTGCTCTCATAGCCCGACAGGGCAAACGCTGTTGCACCGGTTGGCATTCTCGGGGTATTCACAACTCCTGGCCAGGATTGCGACCAAGGAACTCGTCAAGACGCTGGAAAGTGACGAGTGGCGGGAGGGACAGGAAAAGGGCGAAGGCATTCGGTGGAAAAATGGCCCCATCCACCCGCTCGTCTTGCGCGCCTGCGAGTGTCCCCTCCCCAACATGGCCGTGCTTCGCTTCCTCGTCGAGACTGTTGACGCTTCTGTTGATGCGAACGGCCAAGGCTACTGGTGGGGCGGCCGCGGCTATGTCCGGGAGGACGCGCCGCTTCATGTGCTGGCACGGGGGGCTTATTGGTGGCAGGTCGAGGAGGCGCTCCCGTATTTGCTGTCCAAGAAGCCGGACTTGTCGACCCGTAACGCGAACGGCGCGTCGCCGCTTCATGTGGCGTTGGGGGGGTTGGCGGGTATTTACGGCAGGAAGGCTGCTACCATGTTGATTGAGGCTGGCGCCGATGTCAATGCGCTGGACGACCAAGGGCATTCACCACTAACTGTCGCGGTTCAAAATTCGGACCATGACCTCACTCGGCTTCTCATCGCCAATGGTGCGAGGATCATGGCCACGACTTTATTTGTGGCAGTGGCCAATGGGGACGTTGAGCTACTCGAGTTACTCTTATCTTCTGGCGCCGATCCGAACATGCGTCGGGGGCGGGAAGAAGAACGCGAGCAGCCAGCAGCAAGTGTTACTATGGATGACTTGATGGCAGCATGGCTGGAAGATAAGCAGGATTTCCAAAAGCAAGAGACGTACCTATTATCTTATGCCGCCACCACGGACCACCACAAACTACCGAACGCCGCCGAGATGGTCAGGGTGCTCCTCTCCCACGGAGCGGATCCATTTGCCCAGTTCTGGAGCCCCGTCAAGGAGAAGAACAGCAGGGAACTGGAGCAGCTGACCGTGATACACGAGATCCTGCGACACAACGGCGTCCTGGAGCCCTTTTTCGAGCTCCCAGCCTCGTCATTCAACATCGAGCATCGCGACAGCCACGGCCGAACCCTCCTCCACGCCGCCTGCCTCAACCCCTCTACCTTTGCCGCCACCATCCACCTCCCCAACACCTCCGAACCCCAACCACTCATCAACCTCCTCCTCCACCGCAGCGCCGACCCCACAACTCTCGACACCTCCAGCCGCACCCCCCTCCACCTCCTCTTCCTCAACCTCCCACAAACCAACTACCCTTCCCCCACCCCCCTCGAACCCTTCACAGCCCTCCTCACCGCCACCACCACCGCGTCCCGCACCCTCCTCAACCACCTCGACCAACCCCCCACCGGCAGTGATGACCCAGGCCGCTCCCCGCTCCACCACGCCCTCCGCGCCCTCTTCTCCATAACCATCGCCCTCCTCCCCGACACCAACCTCCACACCACCCTCATCCCCGCCCTCCTCACCGCCGGCGCCAGCCCCACCTCCCTCGACTCCGCAGGCAACACCCCACTCCATTACCTCGCCGCCGGGCTGGCGGACAACACAGCCTGCCGCAGCCTCTTCCCCACGTTCCTCTCGCTCGACGGCGTAGACGCCAACGCTAAAAACGCCCTAGGCGAGACGCCCGTGTTTTGGTTCCTCAGAGGGGAGGCCGCGGCGGGGGTGTACAACACCCCCGACGGGAAACGGTACCTGGCCGTGTGGGGGGAGGAGCAAGTGGATGAGGAAGGGGCGTGGGAGTTGTTGGAAGGGGCCGCGGCGGGGGTGAATTTCAAGGTGAGGGATTACAGTGGGAAGGGGTTGTTGCATGTTGTTGCGGGGGAGAAAGAAGAGGGGGAGAAGGCGGTGGGGAGGTTTGGGAGGTTGGTCGGGAGGTGGGGGTTGGATGTGGGCGGGGTGGATGGGGGGATGAGGACTGCGCTGGATGTGGCGGCGGCGTGTGGGAATGAGGGGGTTTTGGCGATGTTTGGGAGGGAGGGGGAGGGGAGGAAATGGGGTGGGGAGGATGGGGTTGCATAGGGTAAACGATAGGCATGCATTGTAGTAAGTTATTCGACTGTGACCGTGGAATTGCCTTGGCTTATACAGCCGCTTCTGAGCCGATGCTCGAATGATTCGGTCAAACAATAGTATTGCGCATCTGACGTACCATACACAACTTGGTGGAGAGTAAGCGGCAAGGTGACAAAGACTGACAAGAAGACGTTAGAGGCATAGCTACCCGAATACGGCGTACATGTCTACTCCTTTACAACCAGAAACTTGGCGAAAGCCGCCTCCGCCTCGCCCGGATTCTCCTCCCACTTTTGCCAATCATAGCCCCTCGGGTCCACGTCATATTTTTCCACCTCCCTCGGGTCGTCTGAGCACTTTGTCAGGTCGTCGGGGATTTCAACCTTGTCCCAGTCCCATCTCTCCCTCACGCCCAAGTCAATCATGACGTTGCGGAGAACCTGGGGATCATGCCTTCTTTGCCGCAGTACGTAGCTCGTCTCGCAATAGGCGAGCGACGGATGCGGCCAGGCCCAGGACCGGCTCATGTCGACGAGTTTCCCGCCGATGTAATTGGCTACTGTGATGTCGCGAACGAGAATATCCAGCTTGTGCAATTCTTTCAAGTCCTTCCACATGGCCGGGATGTGTTCGGGCCTGAAGTAGGCGGGGTCGGTCGCGAGGTCCTTGACAATGGCCCGCAGCGGGAGACTGCGATGCTCTTCATCCCGACGCCACGGTCCACTCCGGTCTAGCTCGTCCCCAGCGTGCTCCGGGCTATAGTTGGACCCAACGATTCTCTTTGTCAACGTCTTTTCCTGCTGCTGCGTGAGGAGGAGGTAACCGTGGGCCCGAACAACAACATCTTCACGACCTTCTTCCCGGAGCCGGCCGTAAGCGCGACACTCGCAGTTGAAGGGATCAAAGTAGTCTACGTAGAGCTGGGGCGAGGCAAGGTAACATCCGCTAAAGCCTGAGATGTATTCGGCCGTCGCGAAATGGAACTGGAGGTGTGATGGGCAGTCAGCATGCCATGAAAAAGAGAGCCCGCGGTTACCCAGTACCGTCGGTACCTTAATTAATACGCACTATTTTCAGGGCATAGTAGGGTCCAGACTGGTTAATCCGAACCTTCCAGACACGCCCATCTTTATTGATGTCTGGGTTCACCCAGCTCCTCGAGAAACTCAATATCGGCGCACGCAGTGGAGTTAAATGGCAGAAGCTTCGGGCCTGGAACCTGGGGGAGAGGTTTGGGAGCGCTGCGCGTGTGTGGTGCCATCATGGCAGAGCGTGTCAAGTACCACACTGCTGCGTATGTCGACTAATTTCGAATACAGGACTCGGGTTTGATCGAGGCTTTGAGGGGAAACTTGACGCTCACAGGAGGTAAGGCGTTGCCTCGGTGTAACAGAATCGAAAGCGTGGGTGGCTATGAACTGGCCCCGGGTGCGGTGAGGAACAAAAGTCCAGCAATTCCGAAGGGTGTATGATATATATAATGCACTATTCCTTGGTTCTGTTTTCGGAGAGTTCACGGCCCACCTTTGTGACTTTCCAACGACCTTCTGATTTTGATGACCTTTCGGGATGTCAATGAAGCTGTCGCTTCACTTGCCACCATAAAATAGGGGCTCAGACAGACGCGCATGAGATCTCCAAAGCATGAAAAGTTTCAACTCAAGCGGATGAGAGTTATCTATTACCAACCACTTGGCCTGGTAGTCGGTCGGGGTAAACCCCTAACCTGGGAACAAGTCGTGACCTTGGTCTCCGGAAAAGCGCAGCTCTGAGCTGGACGGCACACACGCACTGCTGCACACAAAGGTCGGGTCCCTTTGTTTAAATCCTAGTCCCCAGTGAAAGCAACTGGAACCACAGGGCTGCTTTGGGTGCAAACATGACAGTCCACACTGCATGTATTCTAGCCCCCAGCCCGCCTTCACCCATCCTTAGTTGCTGAAGGTTCTCGACTTTGCTTAGTGACATACCTAGGTATGTAGTTTCGTTTATGGACTTGCGGGCCTCACATCGACACAAAACGGGGGTGGAGGAAGGGGCATTAAAAAGCAACGAAAAAGTGCAACACGGAGCGTCTGCCTGAGGCCGGGATTGGCACGCCCCGCATCACCTAGGCACCACCAGGAACTCATTGGGAGCAAACTGCGTCTTTCCCCTCCCAAACAGAGAACAGACAGATTCGATCAGAACCGTCAATTCAGAACCGAAATGCCGACAAGAGCTCGCAGGCCTTCTCCCGACCGGGACCCTACTCTGCTGCAAATACTCCAGCAACCTAATCCAGAAATGAAGGACCGGTTGCATGGTCCGTACAACTGGAATAGAAAAGAACGACTTGACGAAGCCCTATTAGATGAGGTTGACTTCGACAGCGGTTATTCATCGGTGAAACTATGGACTGATTTTACATTTGAGGCTATTTATCTGGCCTACGGACATCTTCTCGACCAGAAGATGAGAGCTCTGGTGGTTGACTACCGACCAGTCTCCCCCCCTGCGCCTGGGCTGAATGTTACAACCATCAAACAGGAGGGTCATATCAGGCGATTGGGTTTCGCATGGTCCGTCAATATCGTGGCGTCCCCCATTGCCGCAGCGGCCGCTCAGCTCCGCCCACAGCTTGCTGCCCAGCCAAACGGCGAAACCCCACTCACTTCGCTCTTACTTCTTGAGATTGACTGGGTGCATCGCATTCTTCCGACAGTCAGCTTCGAACCGGATTTTGTAAGACGTCCCCGCGGTTGTCCCTTGATCACCTTTCCCCCCTTTCCCCGCCCCTCCTTCTTTTAGAGCAGTCCCTCTTTCTAACTCCCGCGGCCCCTATTCGCTACCGCCTTGCCTTCCACTCCGTTATTCGATTCTCCCTTCCTTCTCTTTATTGTTTGCTAATCAATCCACTGCTAGGCAATTCTTGACCTCAACACCGAGGTTCACTACCGTGAAGACAACGCCAACGAGCCCAAGAAGTACTTCACGTTTGCGGTCGGCCACGGCAAGCTCGAACAAAGGTGGAAATCGAAGTGGCTCGTCCTGGCAGGTAATGACTTACCTTTATCCATGGACCCGCCTTTTGGCCAAACATCGAGCAATATCCACAGCAACATCGAACATGAACGGATCCTTCCGCTCCGCGAGATGGCCACCTTCTGCCGCTACGCCCAGACCCGCTACGCCTTCATCATGACCCAGACTGAGCTGGTCGCACTTCGCATCCGACGCCTCCCGCGGCGGCCCAGGGAGAAAGCACATTACGCAGGTGTCGAGTACGTCTCAGTCCCCTGGGACGCCTCGACTGGACTCACCTTCAACCTGGCCATCTGGGCTCTCGGGTGCATGGGCATGAACGACGCCCACCGCGAGATGGAGGCCCCGGTCCCGGTCAAGAACACGGCGCTGGAATCCATGGCGAGGCTGACCTGGTGGAAATATGACGCTCAGAACAAGGTGTACGAGAACGTCATCTCGAAGCGCCGGATCCCGGAGCATGAGTGGCAAGAGCTGGACACGAGCTTCGTGCACTTGGACGAGCAATCGGGAAATAGCTTTACTAGCAAGTTTGTCTCGCCCGATTCCCCAAGGGTGTTCGGCCAATATACAACTTGGGCTCCTGGCGGCATCGAGCCCCTGAACCTGAGTAGTTGAACTGGCAGCGGCTCCGGCCGGGGGAGCCAGTAACCACCTTCGCCTGCTAAGCCCGTCTCGGTAACTGCTTCTATCACATATCAGGAGCTGAGAATAGGGTTTGGAGCATTAGGCAGGATAAGGAAGAGCGTTGAAGGTGCCTTTTTGCCTCTGTTGTCATATTGGTTTGATGAATCATGAAGCAAAGGAACCATCTACGTGAAGTCGAACGCAATTCACCCCGTCCCCACTGACGCGGAATAATCTACCACATCTACCGCCTTCTAGAGTCAAACCGAGGAACCAGTCCAATTACATTTTTCGAGGGCATGTTGGAGCTTTCGCCCTCTGAGCCGGTTGTCGTCAACATTAAGAGTCACTCACTCAAGGTACCAGCTCATAATCCAGGGGTATCGGTGCTTTTATCATCTCTACCATACCAAAACCCTCCTCGCTGCCAACATTATTAAAACGCACACTAACAATTCGCTCTTTTGCATCCCTCCCCCAATACCCACTCACAGCTTCCGAAACACCGTACTAAAAATCTCCCTGCTCTTCAACAAATTCACCACCCTCAACCGCTCATTATCCAAATGCGCGGCATCACTCGCCTGGCCACACGGCAGATGCGCCGCCGGCGCATCAAACTCCTTTTCCAGAAACCGAATCGGCGGAATCGACCCGCCCTCCCTGATATAAAGCGGCTTCTTGGCCTTGCAATCCCCCTCCCCACCCCCACCCCCAGGCGCCCACGCTTGCATCACCGCCTCCTCAAGCGTCCTAAAGATGTAATTCCCCGGCACACCGAGCCACGGCTCCGCCTTGTTATCGATCCGGACCGTCATCCGGTTATCACTGCCAAACTTCGCATACTCGTCCCGCAGGAACGCCTTCAGCGAGTCAATCACCTCCTCGACCTCCTGCCCGGGCACCAGCCGCACGCTGACGTTGGCTGTGGCGTGGCTGCTGATCAGGCTGCCGTCCGGCCCGGAGACGTTATACCGGTGGATGGTGAGGTTGGGCTCGCGCCAGCGGGCCATGAGGCTGCGCTTGAGGGCGTCGATGGGCCCCGTGGCGGGGTTGCGGCGCATGAGGATGCGGGCGATGTCGTCGTAGCGCTGGGCCTCTTCGTCGGTTAGGGGGAGGATGCCGTCGTAGAAGCCGGGGATGTTGACGTGGTTTTTGTTGGTTTTGAGTTTGCTGAGGAGGAGGGTCAGGTCGGTGAGGGGCTCCGAGAGCATGTTGCTGCCGTCGACGCCCGAGTGGAGGTCCGGGTGTTTGGAGTCGATGCAGACGGTCGCGTGGAGCACGCCGCGCAGGCCGTAGGTTAGGCAGGGGACGTCGTCGTCGAGCCAGTAGCTGTTGGCCAGGAGGACGTAGTCGATGGGGCCGATGAGGTCTTTGTGTTTTTGGATCGTGTCTTGGAACCCGCGCGAGCCGGACTCTTCTTCGCCTTCAATGACAAAGATGATGTCCGAGTCGAGGAGCTTTGCTTGGAGAAGGTCGGAGACGGCGTACAACGCGGCGATGATGGGGCCCTTGTTGTCGCTGACGCCACGTCCGTAGAGGTAGCCGTCTCGGCCGACCAGCTGGAAGGGGTCGGTCTCCCAGTTGTCGCCTTTCAGGTCTGCTGGGACAACATCGTAGTGGCCGTAAAACAAGATCCGTTTGCGATCCTCCGCCGGCTCGAGCTTGCCGCTGAACTTGGCGTACACGATCGGGTTGTGCAACCCGCCCGTGCTGAGCAGTTCCACCTGGGCACCCAGTCGCTTGAAGAGGGCACCAAGAAAAGTGGCGCCCTTGCGGCAGTCCTCGGTAAACTCCGGCCGGGACGAGATAGTCTTATACGAGACAAACTCGCGGAGCGACGTCACCATCATGTTTTGCGGCACGCCATCCCCTTGCTCGGGCTGTGTGGGCATACCGTTCACGCGCCAGACGTGGACGGTGTTGTCGTTGGCTCCGGTAATGAACAGCTGGTCATTCTGGTGAACACCTACTGCCGAGGACAGAATTTTGGCGTCGTGGGCCTTCCACCGGCTCAGGCACTGGTACTTTTGGCTGACGTTTGGGGGCAAACCGTTCTTGTCTCGGCCATAATGCACGGTGCTGTGTTTCTACTCGGTGTTAGCAATGCCACTGAGAAGCCGAGCGATGTGCTCACCGAAGCTGATCCACCGGTGCCGGCGCTCCAGAGGAGGCCAAAGCTCATCTTAAGAGTGTTGACATTTCCATCATGAGCCTTGATAACCCTCAATTTCTGCTTTGTATCGAGATCCCACAGCTCAATGATGCCCCGGAGCTTGCCCGCGTAGAGGAACGAGCCATCGACCGCAAGGGACATGATGGACTCGCTGTCGTCATCGCCAAGCACCATCATTTCCTCGATATGACCCACTACCCCCTCATCCTCGTCGTCTGGACTGTCATTGGCAAGCCTCCAGAGCTTGATTGTGCCATCACCACCACCCGAGATGAGAACGTCTTCGTCTGGGTCACCCAGCACGGTCGGTCCTTTTGCGATTAACATGCAAAAGATCCAGCCGTAGTGGGCATACTGCTGAATGGCCCCCGAGTCAATCTCCAGCACCGCCGCCGCCCTGGGGATCAGCGCATAATGTTCCTCCATCCGCCTGGGCGTAGACGTCCCCCCGACCGCACGCGAGTCGAAGAAGCGGTGTTGGCGTTTGTCCGGATGGTTCGGGGATTCGTGCGGCACCCTCCTGGCCGGGTCCTTCAAGCTGATCCATTGTAAGTCCTGCGTTTGTGTACCGAGGTACAACGTCTCTCGTTGCTGTGAATAGGCGATGCTAAAGACGTCGCCCACGTCGTAGGTGCTGTAGATCTCGTAGAGCCGTGTAAAGGACCTGGGGCACCAGACGTTGATTATGGGTTCGCAGGCGCTCGAGAAGAGGTACTTGGAGTCATCGGAGAGCAGCAGGCAGAGGACACTTCGCTTGTGTGCCTGGATCGTTTGGACATGCTGGTAGGTGCCGAGCGACCATACGACAATCTCCCCCTTGCTGGTGCCGGCAAAGATGTACTCGTCGGAAACGGCAATCGACAGGACGGAGCCGTCGTGTCGGAGCTCCTGCAATTGGTCGGGTGCGGTGTCGGCGCAGCCGTCATCGAGGTCGCGGGGCTGCAAGCCGTTCATCGTAGGGGCCGGTTCTGCTCAACACCAAGGACGTTAGAATAGGCCGGTGCTTTCAAAGTAGGATCGAATCTGCGGAATTCGTTGCGACTCGGATTGAGAAAGTTGGTTAAAAATGTTGAACCCGATCAAGCACGCCCGGGCGCCAACTGCTGACGCCATTTTCGGGAATCGATCGCACCGCGCCGACCGGACCAAACTCGCGCTAATGCCAGTGCCTGGGCCCTGAAAGCCGTCCCTTGCAGGGATGCCTTCCCCACGTTTCAGGAACCTGAAGCCGGAAACACCCCACCAAGATGGGAATGGAATGGGAAGCACCCCACGGTGCACGCGACTTTGACTTCCGTGCGGCTCCATGCTGGGTCAATGGCTCGGCCTTGGTTCCGGTGCCATCATGCCGGGACGGGGCGCAATGCAGGTTGTGTGGGGGTTTCTGGGGAACTGCCAAAGTATAAAACCTGCCACAGTGGACAACGAATGATGTCAAGTCGAGATGACCAACGGATTCCGGTCCTTGAACAAAAAGAGACACTTACCGCGGGCAATGGCGTGGGGTGGCGGGACAACCGCCGCTCTGGCCTTGGAAATATTGGTACATCCTCTGCAGCGCCCTTCCTGGCCGTGCTCATCATCGTGGTGCTGACCGTTGTTCCATGGATCGAACTTCTCGCGAAGAACCGGCACATCCACGGCCATGTCTTGGTCACCGTTTGTCAGATCCGTCGAGCTCGTGCGTCGTCCACAAAGTCGCCAGACGAAAGTTTGGGGAATTGGGCAGGCTGGGCTGGAGGGATTTTTCTCTTGTAGGAGATTCTCTCCGACTAATCCGGGTTCTTCCATCTTGCGCGAGATCTCGCCGGAGCAGAGAGATGGCGCGAGATCAGGGGTAGACAGCGCCATTGTCGCGACGTTCATATCCCAGAGCGAACGGGTCGAAAGAAGAAGGACGGAGGCATCTCACCGCCCTTCCGGTATCCGATTCCGCGATGCTACAAGGTGACACGGTGGGTTTGAAAAGATCGGGGCCGCAGGGGAAGTGCTGGAGCTCTGGGAAGAGGCAGCCTCTCTTCATATACCTGATTGGCAGCCCGCTCCGACCCGGCAACGCAGCAGATGCCACGAAGCGTCCGAGACAAAGGGGTTATCTGCGACTATCTGCTGGCTGGTCACAGGGTATCCAGCGCGATTTGCTACCGAGCCTGCGAGCCTCCTAGCTTGTTCCTGTCACCGATGTGGCACACTGGCGCCACGCTTTTCCGTGGAAGATCGCATCGGACCCCTGCCCGGCCCTGTGCCCAACATTGAATGTTCAGGCAGAGCTCATCATGGCAGAATGCTTTGTATGGGCTGCATAGATGGGTACTTGGTACGTAGCCAAGTGAAGGCCAAAAATCCGTGCTCTTGATATCGCTCACTCGTTTTGTGGTCAGCCGCTGGACTCGCTAGACGTCGGACGAATGCAACATGGAAAAGTGATGATCAAGACGGGAATCGCCTGGGCAGGTCCACACCCAAGAAAGTGACCCACAGCAAAGCGGATTATTTTCCTCCGGTGCTCGGCGGCAGCTTGGGGGTGGGTCCAGTCAGGTCCGCCACGCGTGGGACGCTTGGTCTGTGCTCACATCCTTGCCGGCGCAACAAATTTCTTTGGCGTCTGAGATCATCGCATCGAAACGGAGTTTTGCAGACTCGACGATAAACGACCAACGACTCTGCCACCACTCCATCGACGACAGTCGCGAGCGCGCCCCGGTCCATTCCATACAGACCCATCCGAGAACCTCTATCACCGTAATTCCGCACCGGATCGTCTAGAATATCCGCCACACCGGGCGCTACAACTCCTGTTCCTTCAAACCGAAGCCCCCCTAACCACCCGCCAAAATGGATCACACTCGCGACCCTTGCCCCTGGGTTATTCTCAATGACTTTGGTGGTGCCTTTTGCATGGGTGTACGTATCCCACCGTCCGACCCTCCCATCCTTGCCGCCGGAACCTCTCGTCGATCCAGGTCGAGCTGGAACGCGTCACATCGCCTCGGCATCTCGGCTAACACCTACAACTAGGCCGTCGGTGGAACAGTCTGGCATGGCGTCAAGGGATTCAGGAACAGCCCGTACGGCGAGCGCCGGCTAGGCGCCATTACAGCCATCAAGATGCGCGCGCCCGTACTGGGAGGCAACTTTGGTGTCTGGGGCGGCCTGTTCAGCACATTCGACTGCGCCGTCAAGGGGATAAGGAAAAAGGAAGATGCGTACGTACCCAATCTCTAGGCAACCTCGGTTTGGAATCAGACAGCTAACATTCACCCAGGTACAACGCTATTGCACGTAACCCGGCTCCCATTTATTGCGCCTAAGCTAACACGAGGCAGATTGCCGGATTCTTCACGGGCGGCTCGCTGGCGATCCGCGGCGGATACAAGGCGGCGAGGAACGGTGCCATTAGCTGTGCCATCCTGCTCGCCGTCATTGAGGGCGTCGGTATCGGTTTCCAGAAGATGTTTGCTGGGGCGACCAAGTTGGAGGTGAGTGGACACTCGCCTCGGAGCAACACGATGGTGCTAACGCTTCCCAGGCCCCGCAACCGCCACCCTCAAACGAAAAGGTCCTGGCATAGAAGCAATGACCAAATGTCTCGCCATGGCGGCAACTCGACACTCAACTCTTCTCCTCCGGCCCCTCCGGGAACCGGACGTGTATTTTTGTATGCATTCATGACGGTCAGCATTATCGGTGGCGGCGTTCCCTGTAACATAGAATTGGTTGGTTACGCTTTGCCATATAGGATGCGAGCGCGGAAGCCCCAGCCAGCGGAGACATCTGCGGAAATAATATCTCAGTTAAAGCGGGTGTTGTACGCTGGGTCCGTGGTATCCGGAATCTACTTGCACTCTAACCTAGCTTCTCTCCGCACCACGCCCGCGGATCCTCCGGTTTACCCTCGCCAATGTACCCGTCAGGGACCGCTTGGTCCTCCCTGAATACCCGCGCGAACGCGACTCCTCGTTCATCTACCCAAGCTCGGAACATGCCGCCACAGTTATAGTCTTGGAGCAACTCGGAGCGAACATCAACCACCTTCCCTTCAGCATCCATCACGACGACACATTCGATCCCAATCATGCCGCCCTCGCCCTCGCCAGTCCTACCCCAGCGATCGCCCGCGCTCTTCTGCAGCTCTCCCCCGGGCCCTGCCACCTTTGTCAACGCCGCAGCAGAAGACAACCCCGCGAATCGTGCAATCGACGCAACCGTCCTAACCGCCGCCGTTCGTAGGAACGAATCCCCATTCCCCGTCCCGGAAACAGCCATTGATCGCGTCATCACCAGCTCGGTCCCCCAAGCAGGCTGGTACATCCACGGCGTAGGCAAACAATCCGCCACTAGACCCCTCAACGCCCCGGATAATACCACCGCCGGCCCACCCCTGCCCGCCATCAACTCTTTCGCACGCTCAACATGAGAATCCACCCACTCCTCCGCCCAAAACCCCGCCCCCACCGTCGGCGTGTCCCCGATCCGCCCGCTCAACTTATTCGTCAATCCCCCCGTGCTCGTCGCGCAACACACCACCCCGTCCTCGTCCACCGCGACCGCGCCCACCGTGCCCTGCGGCAGGTACTCGTCACGGCTCCATGTCGCGCTCACTCCCCTTCCCTTACCGTTACGCTCCCTCTCCAGCGCACGCACATGCTGGTCCCACCGGAGCTGCGTAAAGAAATATGAGGTATCCACCAGGGATAGACCGTACGCAGCAGCAAGCTGCTCCGCCGCGGGCCCATGAACATGCGTGTGCCCCTGCGCAGAGGGTACATCCAAATCCAAATCCAAATCCAAATCCAACCCCCCCTCTTCTACCTCAAGCCCTAACTCACGCCCACGCCCGCGACGGGGATCTAAATCTCCCTGCCCCCTCTCCAGAACCTCGCGCGCGAGCAGGATCGGGTTGCGCACGTGGCGCAGGCCGGAGACGCCGACGCCGCGCTTGGCGGCGCCCCGCGACACCATGACGCTGGCTTCCAGCTCGTTGGTGCCGTCGCGCGTGAAGACGGCGCCGTGGGCGGCGTTGAGGAGGGGGTTGTCTTCGAGGAGGGTCACGGCGTGGGTGGCAGTTGAGAGGGCGGTGGGGAGGGTAGGTGAGGATTTAGAAGGGGTTGGGGTGGGGGTGGTCATGTAGGTGTGGGATTTGGAGATCTGTGTGGGGGGGTGTTAGTTGGTGTGGTGGGGAGGATTGGGAAAAGGGGAACTTGCGATGGTGAGGAGGGCGGTACGGTATTGTTTGTAACGGTCGGGGGTGAGGCTGGCGGGGGTGATGTTGCCGGCGCCTCCGTGGATGATGAGGCGGGGCTGGAGCTTTGGGGGAGCGGGGGGTTGGCGTTTGTACTCCATGGTGAGGATACTCAATGGTGTTCCTATTGCGACTATCTCAATGAAGTTGGAGGTGAGGATGAGATGAACTAGATGGTGGAGGTGAGTGGCACGAGGCTTATCGGAAGCCGACGATAAACGGTGGATTTATCTGTGGCCAATGGTGAGTCAAGCATTCCGCCCAGATCAGCAGGCTTGGCAGTGACCCTGATGGTCGAACACAAGTGGTACTGCGACCATACCTCGGCTTCTTCACATGACCATCGAACTGAAGGAGGAAACATTGCCTTTTTATTACATTCTCTTTTCATCAGATACGCTGCTATGCGCCGATTTATCGACAAGGTCACTCAGCGCATAATGTCGGACAGTAGCCCTGCTCCAGAAGGACAGACAAGGAAAGATGAAGGTACCTCTAGAAGTTCTACATATGATGACATTGGAAGTCATTCCTGGCTCCCTTACCCATCCATGGAACCGTGGATGACAAGACACATCGTCTTCAGCATTTCCTTCAAGCACTTTCAATCCCAGCCGACGCACCTTCCTCCACCTATTAAGTCCCTTGTTCCTTTCTTAACTCTCCTCAACCCCATAATACCCTTCCTCCCCCTACGGAGCATTAACCACCCCCACCCCCAGTAACCCACCCCTTCCCAAGTGACATCGACAACACCCAACCCGTCGGCACCAACCCCATCGCCCTCTCCTCCGTCACCCACCTCGGCTTCCAAACCGCCCTCAACAGCTGCAGCCGCCGCGACCTCGGCTTCACCGGCCGCATCGCAAACACCTGGTACGCCATCTACGGCGACACGCTGTGGTGTGCTCCCGGCGTGACCGACGTGTGGGAGGACCCCCCCGGGTTCCATGGCATGGTGCGGGATGCGGTCTCGCGCATGACCGAGGATCCGCTGAAGGTGGTAGATTTGCATCTGAATGGGGACGAGCCGGTGCCGCATCAGAGGCAGTTTATGCCGTTTGAGGAGGGGTGGGGGGAGACGAATTTGACGGGGTTTGGGGGGACGAGTTTGTGCGAGGTTGATGGGGATGAGGAGGTTGCGGCGCTGTATTATCTGGTGGTGAGTTTGGTGACGTTGATGGTTGGGATAGAGGGATGGTGCTGACGAGTGCAGAACAAGAATGAAGAGGGGTTGATTGGGGCGGGTGTGGCTGAGGTCCGGGTTATCGATGGCACGCCGACTGTCACAAAACGCTTTGGAGACAGCGGGTACTGGTGGGATTCGAAGACGACGGCGCGATACGGCGATGTTTGTGCCTATCGTGACGAACGGTCCGAGTACATCTACATCTGGGGCGGGCCGCCGACGTACATCACCGACTGGCTGAACAGCAGCTATGTGTATCTTGCCCGGGTCAAGGCGGAGGATGCGTTCAACTTGGAAAAGTACGAATACTACTGGGGCCGGCAGCAGGGGTGGAAAGCGGAGGTCCTGGACACGTTCACACCGGAGACAGCTGTGCTTTGGGGGACAGGGCAGAGTCAGGTTTTCTGGAGTCCGCATTACGAACGATATGTGCTCGTTCACTTGGGCATCGGTAAGCGAGGCTTCCTGCAGCGGACATGTTCGTCACTGACGGTTCTCAGGTGGCGGCACCGTATTTCTCCGCACAGCCGAATGCCCAGAGGGGCCCTGGACGGCCGATATCTCGGTGTACACCGCAACCCCCATCGACGGTGGCCTGGTGTATGCCGGCGTCGCCCACCCATATCTGGACCCCACTGGGAAGACTCTCGTCGCGTCATACACCAACAACAACCACATCGAGGTGATCAAGATTGAGTTTGATGGATAAAAGCATTGGGTATAGCTATCACATCACTATCTTACATACAGACGTATCAAAATTAGAGATCTACACCAGCAGTGCAGCAAACGTCATCGACGCGAGCCCAATCCACATGGCTGTGCCACCAACTCCTGAAAACCGGCCAGTAGCGCTGTTCCCGTCGCCCCCGCTACTCTTGGTCGCGTTGCTGGCCGTGGTCAGATCGATCGTCTTCAGGCACGTCAGCTGCGCCTCGGTCTTGTTCACCACGCTCTGGCTGTTGTCGCCTTTGAACAGCACTGTCAGGATCGGAGTGATGCTTAAGAGATTCTTCATCAAATCCGATATACTGGTCGTGCCCTGAGGTGGTGTTAGTGCTGGTCACTTGCCCGTGTTGGTAAGAATCAAGCTTACATTTACATAGACTGACTGGACCAGTCTAAGGTCGTCGGTCTTTGGGAGGATGGGCCAGCAGTTTGACGACTCATTCTGCTTCTTTGAGATGGGTTCAGGAGCCCCCGGGCCGGAAAGAGCTGTTGCAACTGTCAGTCCTTGAACTGGGGTTTTGGTACGGCCGAACTTACCCTGAACTTTGATACCGGACCACCTCTTCCCCGTCGCGAACGAGGCACAATCAGAGTCGAAGTTCTCCGAAAAGTTCTTCTCCAACTTTTGGCACGCGTCCTTGTTTGACAGCCCGTCGAGGTCCACCGCCTTGGCGCGATCGGTCAGGGCAGAGATGCAGGACTCGGTCAGGGCGTCTTTGCAAGTGCCCTGGGATTCTTGTATATTGTCGTCGCCAAACTTGACGCGCTCGCTAACCTCGGTGAAGAAGAGCACGCACCCACTGGCGCCGCCTTCAAAGTCGTTCGGCGTGGCGAGGTAGAAGCTCTGGTCGAAGACGCGCTCATTGGAGTCGTACTGATCTTCGGTGCGAACTGCCTTGACCCACGAGAGCTCGCTAAATTGTTTGACACTGAAACCGATGTCGGCGACACCCACTGCATTGAACGTCTTGTCGATCAGAGTACAGTTGGCTGCCGTCGTCCCGTCGTTTGCGATGGGGCAGTCGACATCGGCACAGCTGAGGATCTGGGCACTGACTTGAGAGACTGTGGCCAGCACAGCCGATGCAAGAGTAAAGAGATTTCGAGGAGACATGATGAAGAACGAAGAAAAAGTGTGTTGGTGAATTAACAGAGAAAACAGACCGAAAACAGAAGGAAAACAACAGGCCGCGAAACGCTTTAAAAACAATCTTCGAAGAGAAGGATGCCTCGGAAGGATCACGATCAGCGACCGTTCCAAGTTATGGACGCAAGGAGCAGCAGGGAGCAGCCGTCATATGACGACAAGTCCCACTCCAAGCACAGGCGCCTCCGTCTGAGTGGAACGTCCGCAATTGTCGCGCCAGTTTCGTTACGCGCCCTCGGCCCTCCCCGTTACCCCCGCACCCATATTCACTCCCGCCGCCACCACCTCGCCAACAACACCACCTTCACCAACTCCACCGCCAGCAACACTATTCCCACCAACCGCTTCGCAGATTACCTCGTCCTCGACACCGCCACCGACCACTCCGCGGCCCAGCTCTGCGGCAGCAGCACGTCGGTGGGGCCCGACTTTGCCAACGCCGCCGAGCGGCTGTTCTGTCGCATGTCGGACAAGACGCTGTGGCCGTTTTGTGATGGAACAACGGTGACGGATGACTGTTTTGATGAGGGGTTGCAGCAGCTTGTTGTGGGGGGGAAGGTGGCGAGGAAGGGGGGGTATGCGAATGTTGTTAGTTGGGGGGATAGTAGTAGTAAGGGGAAGGGGAAGGGGAAGGGGGGACGGTGATGGGTTGGGGGTTGATGGGGAGTGGGGGTTATGATTTATGATGGATGGGGTTATTTCATTTTTATTTTGGTTTAATTCATGTTGTGTTGTTTGTTATTGAGATACCTACACCTCTAATGGAATGTTTTATCAATTCTCGCTGTGGTGCTCTCAGTATGGGCGAAGCAAATTTGATGAAGCCTTTGGGTTATGGGCCGTGGCTCGGCACTGTCCACGGGAACAACAACACTTTCGGGGTTTGTGGCAACCAATGGATGGTGAGTGTTGCGAGGTAAATCCACTGGACAATAGCCTTGAGACGGGTAAAGGAAACCGAAGTTTCTTTCCATCGAGTGCGTCATTGGTCAAGTTTGCTTGAATCACCAGCAATGTTCCCATTGACAAAGGATCGCGATGGATCAGATCCCCTGTCAAAAGCGGAGGGAGCGGCGACCATCTGACGGGAGCGGACGGAGCCTGACGGAGCACTGCTCATCCCCCCGGATCCACCAGCACGGAACGGAAGAAATAAGCAAGATGTGTTCACGGCTACCGGGAAGGTATGACGTCGATTGAAACACCATGAAGTCAAGTTGGTTGCACGAAATAATCGGCATTTACGATTATGAGCTCAACAGGCGGTACGGAAAACCAAACCCAAAAACTTGTGTTGCGACTCGACTCTAGAATTGTTTGCCCAAGTCCCAACTCCAAAGCCAACCGATCCCTCAAACGCCAATTCTGACATCTTGATCCCATTCCAGGACCCAAACATTACATCTGTCTTCTGCCAAACTTTAGCTGAAGATCTCTAACTCGTCCTCGTCCTCTTCCTTGTCCAGTTCCATGCCCTCCTCGACGGGGACATCACTCTCCTCCTTCTTCCGCTTCTTGGCGGCCCGATCCTTGCCTCGCTGGGGGCACGGTCACCGCTGGCGGTATCCTTCCCGCTGTGCTTCTTCTTCGCAAAAAATGCGCGGATCTCGTCGACTCGCGCCTCGCTGGCGCCGGTGATGGAGAGGCGCTCGAACCATGACATGAGCTATTCTCTAACATTTTGGTGATATTTTCAATTTTCTGAAAACGAAGTTTGTAACAGAATTCGTAACTAATTGGGACCTTCGCTCGTGTTACATATGAGAAGCAGCGTATAGACTAATTGGAAATCGGCTAAAGAATAGATCAGGGAAGTACTAATCCTACTTGTTACTCTATAAATACTATCCCTAACTGACGGCGTAGGTTGCGGGTCGCGCCTCCGCTACCTACCTTGCACCGCCGACCTAAGTTACAGATGCACCTTGCTACACTTTGCCGTTAACCGACACGTCCCGAACTAGATACGACATTCTATATAAATATGCTAGTACATCCCTCTACGTCAAACCCATCTGCTAGACCGATGAGTATTCCTCCCTCCTTGGAGCACGGTTTAATAAGCGCCCTACTATTAATGAACCTATACTGGATCTAGTATCTAGAGTGCGGGTTGAGCTATCCGAGATAGCGGAGACTTTGACTTCGGAGCTGGATACCCTCGTTCACGAAGATACGATGCTGGCTAGAGCCTTATGCAAGAATCGCGCTATAAAGAATATCTTCCTGATGCTGTTCCCCGCGACATTTGCCCGCCTAAAGACTAGCGCTAAGCTAAACCTCTACTTAGAATACTATATCTTCAAGCGAGTAGTCCGTATCCCCTACGTCTAGTCCTACCCGAAATTACCCGCGATACCATTTCACCAAGTCTATGCGGGTATACCAATGCTAGTATACGTCAATAGGTCACAGCTCGCTATTAGTCGCGGGAACCTTTACTACGTTCTTCGCAGGCCCGAGGATAGGCCAATATTGAGATTACAGAAGTTGCGATCCAAGATACTAAAACTAGCAAATACTAATCAAGACCCATATATCGTCGCCATTCTTCTAACAATAGCGTAGGCACACTTTTACTACGACTCATCGTCCCAGTCCTCGTCCTAGGGTCGGAAAGGGGTTCGCATCGCGCTATCATCGTTCCGCAACATCAAGATACAGGTTATTACCCACGACGAAGGCAACGACAGCAGTCCTAATTTCGTCATCTATACGGCGGTTGTCAGGGTGACTTTTCTTAACCGTTTCATGTCCCTACATAAGGTACCAAAATCCCCCGCCGGTATAGACATCTCGTATACGCGAGTCAGTTTGGCCTCTCCTCGGTATGAAGAAGCGGCTGTCTAAGGCGATAGGACCGGAGATTGCTAGCGATTCGATCTACGACGATTATAACGGCATCGGTCTCTAGGACCCGCTAGTTAAGCCACGCCCATGACTATGTAACTTAGCGTACATGACAAGCGAGTGCACCGGATAAGCGAGTGCACTTCCTCAAATCTATACATAACCTTGAAAACGCGAGCTCGTTAAAACCACTAAACTTTGATAAGATTCTCTGTAATTTTGAAAACACGTCGATGAGAAGCGAGATACGTTCAGGCAGTATATAAAAAGCCCGCGTTACGTCCTTTTGCGCCCGGTGCTGTTGAGGAGACAGCAATTTGACCTTCATGCCCAGGTGTAGTACTGACCTAGAGACCACCAAGGTCGTCAAGATGCTGCAGATCGCGTACGATGCCTGGCTAATTCCTCCTCACCGAACCCTGAGGGACTTGGTTTTGCATGTCGACCACCTCGGAGCACAGCGCGAGCTTTTGTGTGTAGGCCTCAACAATTGTCCCTTAGTTGGGACCAAGTCTCACACAAAGTCGTAGAATGTCTTCATGTTAAATAGGTCGTATGGAGATCTGACAGGTCGTTGGTTGTTGCCAGACAGGGGCCAAAAGGTACCTAGATTATGATTTAGATGGACGCTCTTCTCTGCTCCAAGGAAGGTGTCTGGCTGCTTCTAGAAGGTAAGATGATGGCCTGCCCCTGGAGAGATGTCCCCTGAGTCAGAAAAGTTCGCCCAGACGGGAAACCATTATCAACTCGCTTAGACCTATCCCCAGCCGCATGCACTACCATAAGCGGGTACCCCTCCCCGCCAAGGGCCCCCCTGCATTGCCCGCGACTCGAGCAACTTTCCGCCCCATAGCGCCTTGTCGGTCTTAATTACCGCGTCCAGCTATCGATTCCGTCGGTTCGTCCGAGTCCATGAGCGAAAACATGCCGTGGCTGATCTGCTGCTCAACTTAAGACGATGGTCATGGCCAGTGGCTGCGCTGGAGTGGTTCGAGTTTATTGCAGCGTCGGTGGCGGATGCTCTTACCAACTCCGCGGACAGCAGAGTACGAGGCGGGGATTAAGTTCATGGGTTGGTTTGAGTGGCGTCTGGGAGACCAAAGATGATGAAGTGTCTGTGCGGTGTGCACCCCGGTTTGTGATCTTGCCACGTCTACCTTGCCCCTTTCAGCTAGTTTATGTTGGAATCTTGGGGTTTCCGGTAGCATGCAAGGTAGTACCCTGTGATTCTCCCATGTACCCCACGAATGGTGATGTCACATCGGTTGAACTTGAAGATTTTGGGTCTGGGCCATAAGGGCCCCTGAAATTCTTCGAGGCTAGGCTCCAGATGTTTTTGTTTTTAGCTAACCCACTTGAACATAAGCAACTATACAATGAGTTATCGCCACCAGCCTGCCAGTCGTCTTAGTAATTCCGAGTCCCCGCTTCTGTTGTTTTTCCTCCTCACCGCCGATGCAGCGACACAGGCGCCGCTCTCTCGATCATCATGGCGTCGGACCCCCTCTTCTTCGAGTTGAGCTGGTCAATTCTTAGCACGATCGGGGCGGCCAATGTCTTCTTCGGCCTCCTCGTCATCAGCGTCACGAGTCACCCCCTGATTGCTATCGTTCCTATCATCACCTCGACGGCTTGCGCCGCCGCAAACGGCCTCTGTTACTATGCCTTCTACTTGACGGCCCCCAGTCCCACAAACCGAGCCGTCGCCTCAGCATTTGCAGATGTACTATGGCTGGTAAGCACCTCCTCTGGTCCGCTGTCCCGGACTCAGCTCCCGTCGACGATAGGATTAACTCTGGTTACGACAGGTCCAAGAAGCAGGGCTATCGTTCTATAGCTACCTCATCCTGAGCCGCATTCTGCGCGATACGCAGTGGCATGTCTTTGCCGTCTTGTTCTGGTTTATCATCTTGGCCCTTGTGGCTGTCCGCATCGCCATCGCCGCCACCCGCGTCAAATACATTCTCAGCGGAAACATTGGGTACCAGGACACTGTCAACGGCCTGCATATGGCCTACTTCATGCTGCTTGCCGTGCTCGAGTGCGTGAGCGCCTACTATCTGTTGACAGTGTTCGCCAAGGCCAAGATGAACGCCTTCAAGCGGGCCTCCAAATCTGGTGTGTTCCAGTACTTGATCCGCAGCACCGAGGTCCGCCTGGCCCTCCTGGCCGTCGTTGGCACCATGCGCGCCGTCACCTACTCATTCCAGCAAACCGCCCAAAGCGCGACAAACATCGCCAGCCAGATCGACCGCTTCGCCTACACGCTCGAGTGTCTCTTTCCCATGATAATGTAGTAAGTAGTCTTTCCCTAAATGCGCACTCCCCCTTACCTCTGCCCTGAACTAACGCGCCCGATCGTAGCATCGACATGCTGTCCTCCAGAGTCGTCTACTCCAATCAGCGACAAAACCTATCCTCGCCGAACCGGGAGACCCAATCACACCCCTTCCCGAGGCGGTTCGTCACAGGCGGCAATGACGACGTGTTATGTTCTGTCGCCGCGACCGAACACGTCGTTGAGGTCCATGGCGGCGCGAGAGACTCTTGGCATGGCAGGACGGGTTCGCAGGAGAACATTATCGGCAGGGAGTCGTCTGGCTGCTCTGGCATGGCAGCCTCGGAGGAGACGGAGCTGGACACGATGGATCCGAGACAGGCCGGCATCAGCAAGACAGTCGAGGTCAAGGTTGAGGTGACTGAGTCGAGGAATGGGAATCGCTCACCTTCGGACTAAGAGGAAGGTGGGTGCCCGGGAGGGATCCACGCGGGTGGGATCCACGCGGGTGAATGGCGTTCTGGAAACATTGGCGGGTTCTGGAGTCTTATGATTTCGTTTCTTGCATTCTGCCTTCGCTGTATTGGTAATAAACTTGCTGATAAATAATGATATTTGGGCCTTCTAGATTACTGGCCCAAAGTGCATACTCGCTGGAACAGTTGCCCGTGGTACTTTGTCACTAATACGTCAGTAAGTAGATACCCAGTGACACGACGTACGGAATACCTTGCATCACGCATTTCTCCCTTCCTATAGCTAGCTTGACATCGCAGTTATGGGGATGTGGGTGTAGGAAGCCTGAAAACGACACCCAATCGCGAGGAGCGGAAACGCCTTTAGTGTCACCCGACCTGCCAGCCCTAGTCTTGGGTAGCAAGACGGTGCAGCAAAGCGCTTAGACCGCTATGTCCATCACCATCTTGATGGTCTGGTGAGGCACTAGAGGATTATTACGTACCGACTAAAGTACAGTATCGGCACTACACATGGTTTCATCCTGAGGTACTAGCAGAAGGTATGGCCGGAAGAAGGCTTCCTGTAGATCGAGCCGTCCTCCTTGATTATCCGGACGTGCGATTTCGGCGCCTCCTCTAACATCTAGCATACTAGTCCCTCGACCCCCCTCACGATCTAACTGTTTCATTCCTAGCCAACCAAACGCGTTTACGGCCCTGCTCCTGGAAAGGCGTAGCAGTTGAGTTGCTATAGGGTATACGGGGTAAATTCATAGCTATACCTGAATGGTATTACGTCCGTTACTCACCCCAGGTTCTGGGGCGGTTAGGAGGTTGGCTGATTCAATTTGCTGTCTGGGATAACTACTGTCTTGCGTCTAACGAAGCTGAAGCCTGAATGCATGGTCTCGCCATGTAGGAATATGGGGAAAGGGACGATTGAGTCCCTAGGTTCGAAATTTTACCTAGATAAATAAATGTATGCTTCCAAGTCAACTGTTGTGGGGGTCGACACTCAGTGACTGTGGGTTAAAGTTGGCTTGTGAAAAAGAAGGGACCCAAGGGAGGAAAGCGAAGGACCCGAGGAAATGCTCAGAAGGGCAAAAGGAGAAAAAGAAACTCGGATACGGGGAGTCGAACCCCGGGCTGCTGAGAATGCGCACCTTTTCGGTGAGAGTCAGCGATGTTACCGCTACACCATACCCGATTGTGAGTCGTGTGTGGTTTCCGACAGGGGTTGTTGGAATCAGGCTGCGGGAATTAGATTTTGTGCTGAAAGATTTGTGTGCGGAGTTGGGTGGCAAATCGTGGAAGGTCCCCACACAAATATCATCACTAGGTCAACAGCGAGCGCATTCAGGCCCAGTGAACAACTTCAGGGGTAGAATCAGGATCCAGTCCTCCTTCACTTTTGAATTGCAGGCAACAACCGGCGACGATGCCATCCTATCCACGTGTATTTGCCTTGGATGTGCAGGCGAAATGGAAGACCGCGTGCGATCTGGGTCCCAGGGGTGTTCGCATCACAGTGCCAAGATGCACTCATGCAAGCCACATCGCCCCTGAGTCAACCTTCTGTCGATTGGGGATTAGTACATCATGGCAAGGACTAGATAACCGGGATTTAAGATCGGGAATCAATGTTGCCGTATTCGCAGCCCGATCGTCAGTCCAAGTTCTAAACATATTCTCCGAACTCCGAAGTGCCCCGGAATTGGACTGCCGACACCGAACCGTCAGCACCCCACCGGCCACGTACACAGTAAGACGATCCTCGATGGGATAATGGCGTACAGGAAAACCCGGCGCCTTGATTTCCGCCCCTCGGTTCACCTAACAGGCGGAATCCATGCCCCTAAGCCACCAGGACATAGGCACCCTAACACCAGCACCAGGTGGGACCTTTTTGTGCTGGCTGGTTGAGGACCCGGGGGAAATGGCTGAGCTGGGGAGTGGAGCGCAAGAATGGGAGGCGGGATACATGCGTGGATATGGAGGGGAATGTCGAGGTGGTGTATTAGTCGGTTGGAGTGTGGGGTTGGATGGTGTGCTGGGCGTGTTTTAATGTCGTTGCTTAGAATCATGGAATATTGAAGATCAAAGCACCTAGCTTGTCAATAAGGTTGAAAACAGGAGATAGATATTCCGCTTTATGTAAATGCTCAGAATTAACACACCGCTGCAAACAAGACAAGTCGATGCATCTCACTTCCAAAGCCAACCCATCAAGGCTTCACCCCGTCCTCAGCTGCCCAATACACACACCACACCTCTGACCAATCCCTGAGGTTAATTCCCACTAGCAGGCAACCCCGAATTTGTCCCCAAATCCTCCCCCATCACCACACCCCCCACCACAAGCGGCTTACAATCCTGCAACACAAACATCATCCTCGCCCACCCCGTCTTGCTCCGATTCACCCACTGATGCTGCGTCGCCCGCTGCACCGCGACATCCCCCCTCCGCAGCGTATGCACCTCCCCGCTGTCCAGCACCATGTCCACCTCCCCTTCCATAACAATCCCAAAGTCGAGGCTCTGCGTGCGGTGCATGCCGCAGGCGTAACCGGGCGCGAAGTCGACGCACCGAAGGACGGTGCCGCGCGGGTTGACGAGGCCGAGCTTGCCTGAGGAGATGGTGGCGTCGTGGGCGGCCAGGTCGGCGTCGGCGTTGAGGTCGGGGGGGAAGGTGGTGGTGTAGGGGACGGCGAAGGCGAGGTTGTCGTTGTCGTAGGCGGCCCAGGCGAAGGGGGTGTGGCTGTGGACGATGGCTTGGCCTTGGGGGTTGTGGGTGGTGATGAAGCGGTGGTATTGGGGGAGGTTGGAAATGGGGTTTGTGGTGGAGGTTGAGGAAGGGGTGGCGATGGGGGCGGTGGCTTGTTGTGTGGTTGAGTCGGTCGCGGTGGTGTTGTTGGTGCCCACGGGGGGGTTAGAGGAAGAGCTGTCGTCGGCCATTTTGGGGTAAAGTTGGGCTTTGGTAAATGGTGGTAGTTAAAGAGTTACTGTAGTAAGCTGTTACTCAAACGGGGTCTGTGTACTGGTGATATGTGAAGGGAGAACATCGGGAGACGGGTAGCAAGCCGGGTTTATATCTGCGGAAGACCCCACTGCACGTCCGCTGGCTCCGGTCCGTCTCTCGCGACGTTGCAGTGCGGCACACGGCCGACAGAGAATATCGATCCCTGCCTGACGATCCCGGTCGAATCATGCCAGCTTAGACAAACGGAAAGTCCCGATGCGGGCCGCGGGGGTGACTCCAGCAGTGACTCTTGGATATGACATGTGTCGTTTCCTTGGGTGCCAGTCAGTGTGGCAGTCATGCAGATGCAGTCATGCCAGGCCATCACTGCGGCCGTATCAGCAATGCAGGGGTTGCATACATACTAGATGGGCACATGCGGATCCGTCTGTTTGGTCGGGAGCGCAGAGGATCTGGGTTCTAGGGGTGTCCCGGCCGATGGTCGGGGTTGGCGAGGACCTGTGCGATGTCAAGATTTCTGTGTCCACTTGGCCAGCGCAGTTCGTCCGACGACGGAACGGCATTTCCCTGTTTTGGCCACCATTGGCGCATGAGCCGGAGGATTTGGGAGGGGCGGTCGGGTCTGCAGTCGGGCCACTGACAAGAGGTCAGGGAGGCGGCCCGCCCTCGTCGAGTGCTGCAAGATCAACCCGCTCGCTACTGCGCTTCCCAGGGGTAAAATGTGCCGAAGTCACGGTATCCCAGCAGCGAAGCCTGGTATCTCCGAGTCGGAAACTCCGAGCGTCGACTCCTGATGGAACCCTACCCATGGAGCGGGGTGCTCAACCCCGGACCCAGACAAGCCCCGTCAATCGCAAGGATCACGGTGCGGGATTCGGATCTAACCGATTGTCCAAAGCTTATTTCGACGTCGCGCACACACAAACTCCCCTTTCCCGTCAAATTGTGTCAGATCAATCGCGGTCGATTGAGACCAATGTCTCTGTCACTCGTTTCAGGGCTCACTGCATGGCAGTGAAACCTGCAGGCGGCTGACACTGCAGCTGCGACAGCTGCGACAGCTGTGCCATGAGTTGATAGCCATCGTAAACTATCACGGATTGATCGCACCCAAAGCAGGGTTGATGGGGTGTGTTTTGTTGGCAATCCGGCTGTTATGTCCAAGTTGCGGTTGATGATGAAGCTGTTGTAAATGCCAGAGTTCAGACAAACCAAAAGTGAAGACCTCGAGATTGCAGGGGAGGGCTTGAGCCGTGACGTCAGGCCACGTACCTACTGCAGGGGACCTGGTATTCACCACGTGTCAACTTCTAGGCAACAACAGCCTTCTCAGCCCGCTTCATTTCTCTCAGGAATTTTGCTCTGCAATTATTCCGCACAAAGACAGACACGATGCTCACAATCAACGACATCATCAAGCCCAACCCAACCGTTCACCCGCCCGAGCATCACATCATCGCAGCCAGCCCCAGCCAAGCAGAATCAGGCTGGACTTCCTACCTCCCATTATGGGGTCCGTCTCCCGCACGAACACGGCCATCTCTAACAAGTGACAAAATCGCCGGCTTCCGCAACCCTTGGCCATCATGGCACAAACCCACCCTGCAAGAGCTATGGGACAGCTTCCAATGGGGCGAGCACAACTCGCCCTGCATTGACCTAGCCACTTCGCATCTCACCCACATGCCTCAACCGCACAAGCCCGATCCGGGCAGCATCAGCATCCGCCCAAGCTTTAGCGACACCAACAACTCACCAACCTCCCCAGCTGCACAAGCCGCCCAGCTCCTGCGTATCCAAACCCCCGACTTCTCCTTCCCCACCACCACCACCAAAACCAAAGCAAAAGTAACCTGGCTCGGTCACGCCAGCGTCCTCGTCCAGCTCCCTTCCCTCTCCCCCGGGAAGAAAGGTTCCCAACCAATCCGCTATCTCTTCGACCCCATCTTCTCCCCACGCTGCTCCCCCAGCAAACTCTGGGGCCCGACCCGCTCCTACCCCCCGCCCTGCGCAGCCACGGACCTTCCGCCCATCGACGCGGTGTTTATCAGCCACAACCATTACGACCACCTGGATCAGGATAGTCTGATGGCCGTGTGGCGGCAGAGTAGGGAGCAAGTGCGGTTCTTTGTGCCGCTGGGGAATAAGAAGTTGTTGGTTGGGTGGGGGATTGAGGAGGGGAGGGTGGTGGAGATGGATTGGTGGGAGGCGGTTGAGTTGAGGGATAAGGACGGTGGGGAGGGGAGGGTGAAAGTGTGGTGTACGCCGGCGCAGCATAATAGTTTTCGGTCTGGGGGAGATGCGGGTTCGACGTTGTGGGCGAGTTGGACGTTGGAGCGCTTAGGTGGTGGTGTACCTGGGGAGGAGAGGTTTAGGGTGTTCTTTGCGGGGGATACGGGGTATCAGTTCCATCGCGAGCCGGGGTGGCCGTTCACTGTGGAAGAGGGGGGTGCGGAGGAGGAGGAGTTCCCTGCCTGTCCGGCCTTTGCTCAGATACGGGAGCGGATTGGGCCACCGGATTTGTTGTTGTTGCCTGTCTCGGTGGGGGCCACGTATGCGTACCTGCGCAGTTTCTTCCCGCTGCCGGACCGGGTGAATCCATTCCCGCGTCATGGTGGGGGTGTGTCTGGGGCAAATCATATGCCGCCATGGGATGCAGTCAAGGTGTTGAAGGTTATGACTGAGGGGCAGTCAGAAGAGGGGAAGGGTGACGGAGATGGGGCAAGACGGCCTGTTGCTGTCGCGATGCACTGGGGCACGTTTGTGACTGACCCGGTCGAGGTGCTTGCAACGCTTGGGGAGCTGGAGTGGTCTTGTCAGAAACAGGGAGTTCGTTTTGCGCGGGACATGGAACAGTCAACGAAAGGCGATGGGCCAAATGAGTGTTTGGGGCAGGAAGACGACAAAAGGGTTGCTGAGCCCTTGTTTGTGGCGGTCAATCATGGGCAGAGCATCTGCATCTGAAATCATTGACAGGAGATAATTCCAAACGATACCGGGGTTGCAAGGGAAAGAGTCACTCTCATCGTCAAGTTTCGAGTTATTTTAAAATGATTGCTCAGTATCTCAAGCTTGATTCAGCATTATTATCCAACAAAGATGACAGAAGCAAGCGTTCACGCGGGCAAAAATCCCCTCTTCCAACCCCTTGACGGAGTCAGAAGCCGCGATGTCAAGATACACCTATGTAGCAAGATGTCTATAAGAAGATCACTGCCGCTCTCTAACAACCACACTTTAGCCCCAAAAGCATCACAGTTGCAAAGAACCGTCAAACTATCCGACAGCTTCAGCCGTGGGATGCCTTTGATTAGGTAGGGAGACCCCATGGAGGATAGTTCAAGGGTACAACTACCCCTGGTATATTTGTGTTCCGATCATGGCATCTTACCGACTTTGAATTTGCTTTTGGCTAGCCGTCGCTTTCCTCCGCTGTCCTAGCACAGACTGTTCGAGTGGGCGCCACCAGAACAGGCGCGCCTGTTTCATGTTTCCTAAAGCCGCAAGTCCCATCTGAACTTTTCCCTCAGAGATAAGCACCATGTCAGCGTGTATTCCCGCTAAATCACATGAGGCGTCCAAAGGGGAAGTCCATGTATAAATTTGTCAAGACAACCTGCGACTTTCCCTGTTCTCTTCCTCTTCTCTTCCTCAAACATCAAATTCTCTAGGTTTGCGAAGATATCATCTTCCATCCATATTCTACCTATCTATAATCAAGACCATTACAATATCCACCATCTATCACCAAGACGATCACAACATCCGCCACATACCATCCATCTCCCATAAAGACGGCCACAAACCACATCATGACGTCAACTATCTCCCCACCGTCGAGGCTCAGTAAGTTACCAACACTCCCCCACCGACTTCCCAGCGGCGAGGTCTCTCCCACACACGCTTGGCTAACACGGTCTAGGCCCCCCTTCGTACGCGCGCCGCCGCCGCATCGATCTCGACGAAGACTCATGTACGTTTCTTGTCACACATCTCACCAGTGGACTGATCCACGCTAACAATAACACCTGACGTTTAGCGTTTAAGGGACTACCTTGTCCATCGCGTCGAACATCATACCGGAGACAACGAGGCAGTACATGCCATCATATATCGTGCCGCTCTGGGCCTGGTATCCAAGTACCAGGACTACACGACCGATGAACGGATCCAGGCGTACCTAACTCTCAGCGTTAGTGAAGCTATCGCGGCGAAGAATGGGTTAGCAGTTGTGTTGTATTGGTATGCGTACAGCATCCTCACAAGTAAGCGATTTCCCTTCAATTACCTTATATGGCGCCGCCTACCTATACCGTAGAAATTATCGCGCTAACCAAGGTCTCCGTTTGTGTTCTAGAATGGATGTGCGAAACTTACGAGTATGAGGCAAGTCTCCCGATTGGCGATGATGCTGATGGGCCTCATGCTGTCGCTACTCCTACAGCGTGGTGGTAGCACGATGCGCAACTGTGAGGTTTATGATAGTTAGATATGCCCTCTACCGTTAATTATTATCCCCGATATTTAAAGGGATTATAGCAGTGCCCTTCTGACCAATTCTCGCTTCCCCTCCCTCCCAAATTAGTCGGGTGCTTTGTAGTATTTCCAAGCTTGACATATATACATGAGGTATTCAACGTTGTCTATTCCTCTCACGCGCTCTGACTTTGAAACCGCACATCGTGCTGCCTGGTGCAGAGCTCTAATGATACCAAGCGCAAAACATACGGTCTCGTGGCTCGCGCCTGGGATCGACATGAATGATTAACGATCACATACGACAAGACCTATTCGAGGGCGTGCTAGAGGCCCATCCCGTGGGGATGATATTGGCACCTGCACATTCAGTCCGGCACACATACTCATCTCGCGTCAGCGACCTCCCATTTCATTGCTGATACTTGGAGCTATTACAGCACGACAGAGAAATACGAGGCAGCCGTTACTGCTCCTAGTGGCCCTGAGGGTGCCAACACCACCGCTTCAAGCACGTGGTGGAAGGGAACCGGATGAGTAGGTGGGCAGAAAACGGTTTTGATAACATATTGGGATAGCACAATACAGCTACACGCTTGCGTCAAAAAGAGTTCTATTCCGGCCGTTGCTTTGTCGCTCTATAACCTCCATACCGACGTGTGTAAGGATCCGAGCCAACCGAGTTAATAATACTTTCTTGTTCGCAAGAAGATATACTATGTTCAAGGCCGTTTTGCAGCTGAGAATGTAGGGAGCATAGCGGTTGTGCACTCTCCTCCGTAGTGGCTGCAAAGACTCGACGTCGTCTTGGACAGGGGTATGAGCGGACGAATCAGGCAACCTGCAGCCGCTGATTGGACAGAAGGGCGGCCGCCAGGTCTGCTCGCGGTTGGTTCCGGGTTCATGTACATGCCCAGCGAGAAGACCTGGGGAGGGAGCTTAGCTAATGTAGCATGTCCAGTGACTGCGGTCGGCCGGCCTGGGTATAAAAGGCATGCCGTCTCCCTCGGGGAGGGCCAACGACCTTCCCCTCTCCCCAGTTCTGGTCAGGTCAGATTGCACCCACATACTGCCCCGTGCACCACGTTTTGCCAGGCCAGACGCATCCCCATCCACTGCTGAGTGCCGGATATCAGTTATCCGCATTTGTTCTTATTTCGGTCCAATATCAGAACAACCATGGGCTCACGGTACTTTGCACGCTGCAGCGCCGACGAGCGCTTCACCGCGTCCTATCCCCTCCCATTCAAGAACGGCGGCGACAAGTGGCTCGTTTGTGACTGGGACCAGCGCCGCTCCATTAGTGTATGGTTTCCCAAGCAAGACGACGAAAAAGAGCTTCTCTTTGAGGCTGTCGCCAAGTTCATCGATGAGCTCCCCGCCGATGTGGTGCAGGTGGAGCTCTCCGAGGACGGCACCCTCGTGTCGAGCTCCTCAGACCCCGACTTGGACCGCGCTTGGGTCCCCTACTATCCGCCGCGTACTGGCTTCCCCCCGGATGTCCCCACGGTACGCCGGCGCGACCTGATTGAGCTAGACCGGCTCGGGCTGCAGGTCGACCTGGTCAGCTACTCGCCGCGGCCAGGTGAGACGAAGAAGGTGGTGTTCAAGTACTACATCACCCCAAACAATGTGGCCATCTGGTGGCTCGAGGCGAACTGCGTCATGCGGATGCCGAGACACCCCAACATTGCGCCCTTTGACTCGCTTGTTGTGGATACCATTGGGGGTGTGGAAAAGGTGGTCGGTTTCACCACGCGCTATATCTTCGGCGAGACACTCTGCAAGAACAAGGACCGTGTCTTTAAGCTGAAATATCTGGAGCAGCTCATTAGTGTGAGTTTTCGCCTGGCTCATTCCTCACCTGCTATAGATCGATGCTAACAACCCAAACAGGTCGTCGACCACCTCAACCTCAAGCTAGGCATTGTCCACGGCGATATATGCCCCTGGAACCTCCTCATCGACGCCGAAACCGACACCATCCAGCTCTTCGACTTCAACAGCGCAGCCAAGCTAGGCTGGGAAGGCGACGACAATCGCCGCGGCAGTTTCGTCTACGACGCGGACCGCAACGACGTCAAGTTTGTCATCTTCACCCTGTACGAGATCATCACGCGCGAGTTTGAGTTCCGCGCCGAGTTCTACCCCTGGGAGCTGGATGAGTCCGAGGTCATGGAGCAGGAGGAATGGGTGCAGCACAACGACGCCAAGCTGGATCATCCCGTCGAGGAATACCGTCGCGTGCTGGGTGAATGGGTCGAGAGGCGGGCCGAGATTGACGAGACGGTCGATCACTTTAGCAAGGCGTCGGAGCCTCTGGACTTGCCCACGCTGTGTGTGCCTGAGTCCGAGTCTGAGCCGTGGGAGGCTGGCCCCCTGAAGAGGCCGGGGAAAATGCGCAATGGGCTTGTTAAGGGTGGGGAGGACTTTTTGACGTGGGAGCGCCCGCCTACGAGCGCGTTGCCACTACGCGGCCAGCGTCTTCTTGCTACCGGAGAGGCTGTGCAGAAGGAAGTCGGTGGGGTGATACGGCTGCGAAGCAGGAGACTGCCGCCGAAGAAAAGACTGCCGCCGACGAGGAGACTGCTGCGGAGGAGGAGACTGCTGTTGGATCGTAGTGGTTGAAATCTTGAAGAAGGACTGTTCTGTCGCGTCGCTTGAAGGAAATAAGAGATTGTCAAGACCCAATTGGAAATTCAGACAGGCGACTAGTTATACGAAAATGCATCACTTTTGGAACAGCCAAAAGTGAATTATTTGAGAAAAGATGGAATCATCTGATTGCTCTTTTGAGGTTGTGGTTGCGGTTGCGGTTGCGGATACAGTAATACGTTCGTTACGGAATACATCCCGATCGATCTTCGAATATTACCCGAGAGACCCGCCCCAAGCTCGCTGTTCATTGGCCCAAGCTGCGTGCCAGAACGCCAAGGCCCGTCAGTTTTTGGTGGACCAGCCGAAGCAAGCACTGACGTCGACATCGCTGGCTGCGGCGGAGCTTCAACTCGACATCAGTCAGCCCCAACAAGACACAACCCACGCAGTGTCCCGCGATACGACTGCGCGCCCAACCCCAGAACCGACCCATATGCAAATGTGAGGTTGGCGATCGACATGTCGCTCACAACAGCAAAGAGGGCCCTTGTGCCCGCCGTCCGGGCGGGCCTTTCGACGACCTCATCACAAATCCCCCGAGCTCTGCTCCCAGCTGCCCTCGCCCTGCAATCGAGGAGACCAATCGACTCCCAACCCCGCCTCTTCCACACCAGCCCTAGGAATGCCCTCCCCGTCGGTCCCGGCTCAATGCCGCCCGTCTACTTCCAAAAGTCCACCTCGCTGCCCATGAACACCATCGTGCGCTTCGTGCCGCAGCAGACAGCCTGGATCGTCGAGCGCATGGGCAAGTTCAACCGCATCCTGCAGCCGGGCCTGGCCATCCTGATCCCCTTCCTCGACCGCATCGCCTACGTCAAATCCCTCAAGGAAGTTGCCATCGAGATCCCCTCGCAAAGCGCCATCACCGCTGACAACGTCACACTCGAACTTGACGGCGTGCTCTACACCCGCGTCTTTGACGCCTACAAGGCCAGGTACGCCTTCTCCACCCTTTCCCCCCTGCTTTACGTTCAAGCTAACAACCCCTCAGCTACGGCGTCGAAGACGCCGAATACGCCATCTCCCAGCTCGCCCAAACCACCATGCGCTCCGAAATCGGCCAGCTCACCCTCGACCACGTCCTGAAGGAGCGCGCCGCCCTCAACACAAACATCACCCAAGCCATCAACGAAGCCGCCCAAGCCTGGGGCGTGACCTGCCTGCGCTACGAGATCCGCGACATCCACGCCCCCAAACCGGTCGTCGAGGCGATGCACCGCCAGGTGACGGCCGAGCGCTCCAAGCGCGCCGAGATCCTGGACAGTGAAGGGCAAAGGCAGAGCGCGATTAATATCGCCGAGGGTCGGAAACAATCCGCTATTTTGGCGTCGGAGGCTGTGCGCGCAGAAAAGATTAACAAGGCCTCTGGTGAGGCCGAGGCGATTCTGTTGCGGGCGCGTGCAACGGCGGCGGGGATTGAGGCCGTGGCGCGGTCGATTGCGGAGGGTAAGGACGCCGCGCAGGGGGCGGTCAGCCTGTCGGTGGCGGAGAAGTATGTGGATGCGTTTGGCAAGCTGGCCAAGGAGGGCACCGCGGTGGTGGTGCCGGGGAATGTGGGGGATATTGGGGGGATGATTGCCACGGCGCTGAGCGTGTATGGGAAAGTTGGGGATGCGCAGGCCCAGACGATGGCGAAGCGGTTGGTGGAGCAGGGCAAGGGGGAGGTGGTGGAGGCCGGGAGGGGGAAGACGGTCAAGGGGGAGTTGAGTGAGGCGGATGTGGGCAGGTTTATCGAGGAGACGGCGGCCACCAGTGGGGAGGGGGTGCACAGAAGTGGTTAGGGAGGGATATGCAGGAGGAGATGCGGACAGACTGGGTATGTAGAAGGACGTAACTGACGTGTATCATTATTTGTCCGGGTAGATCTCAAAAGCAGGGGCATGGCGTCAGCTAGGGCGAACCACTCAATGTATTCTATCAAACCCTACACTACACACTTAAGTACCTATCATAGACCAAACTCCCCCCCAACAACATCCAACCCCTCCCGCACCAACCCCAACACCTTATCATCCCCTGCCGTCCCCGCAACCTGCACGGCACTTACCAGCAGCGGATACAGCCGCAGCAGATGCTTCCGCGTCTCACTCTCCACATTCGCCACATCCGGAATCGCGTCCGGCTCCGACCGTAGCGCCACCAGACACCGCAGGACACGCACCAGCTCGCGCCGTTGCGACTGCGGCTGCGGCATGCGCCCACGCAGCGGCTGGTCGGCGACATAACCACGGAGCGACAGGGCGCAGCGCAGGATGAGGTACGGCGCGACGGTGCGTGCGAGGCGGACGTGCAGGTCATGGGACGGGGTGGTCTCGTCGTGGGCTTCGACCAGGGCGAATAGCTCATCGAGACATACCTCGCTCATGAGGCTGCGCTGCGTAGGTGGGGGGTCGATGGTGCGTCCGGTGCGTTGTTTGTAGAGTGAGGCAAGGCCGGCGACGTCGGTTCCGTAGGTGCTGTAAATGACAGCCGCTTCGACCGGGGCCGGGGCGTGGATGATGGAGGTGCGGAACAGACCCTCGGCGTAGACCTTTCGTGTTTGGTCGAGCACAACCTCTGCGCCGAGGGACGGGATGATGAGGGCGCGGAGCTTTTGGAAGGAGGTGATGTCAAAGTCTTGGTCGGCCATGATGTCGGCTGTTGTTGCTGGCGCAGAGACCAGATCGGCACTGATGATGCCGTTGGCGATGGAAATGATAATCTCCCAGATGGCTTGGACCGTCGCCCGAGGCAGGTCCATGGAGCGCAGAGGAGGCAGCGCTGCCTCAAGCACGGCGAGGGCCGAACCTACTGCCACCCTCCACGGCTGCACAGACTTGGTGACGATTCTGAACTGATATTTAAGGATGACGGGTTTAGCAAGCGCAGATAACGCTGTAGCGAATGCCCCTGTTTCGTAAATGTCTCGGTCCGACGAACTCTTGACAATCAGTGACTCGAGAATCGACATGCTCTCCTTGGACATGGCGACATAGGTGCGCTTCTCGGCACCCTGCTTGGCCGTGTCTTCCTGGGCAAAGGCCAGCGAGACAAACTCGGCGACCTGCGTGATCATGGCGGAAGGGACGCCTTGCAAGTCGGTGCGCACCATGCGGAAGGCTTCGAGAATCTTGCCTTGCAAGGGTGTGACGTATTCGACGTCACTGGCATATGTTCCTGGCGTGGCATGTTGCATCGCGTCACGAAGCAAGGTGAGCATACGGCGCACCCGCTCGACGCTAAAGTCGGTTTGGATCAGCCCATAGAGCTCCAACAGGGCTTCAACCCAAACCACCAGGCACTTTTGGTTGTCTGATGACTTGTCATCCTTGCCGTCTTTCAAAACAGGAATTCCCTGCGACCACATATCCCATGCCAGGTCAATACTGTTCTTCCCGACACTCGGACTGTCTTCTTCGGCACATCTGTGAAGAATATCCCGAAGGGCACTATACGTGGCAGCGTTGATGTCGAGGATTTGAAGGTCCAGCAAGCCCCGGAAATGTCCAACGAGATCCTGCCAAATCTGTGGGAAGCTTTGGTGGGCCGTGAGAAAGTTGAGGTATGAGCCAAAGAGGTCCGCTACCCCCTGAATGACGACAATTGCCGTCTCTTTCCACTCTTCAAGGCTCTTGGCCTTGCCGGAGGATCCAGTGAGACCGCGCAACTCGCGCTCGACAGACGAGAGGAGGTTGAAAATGACAGCCTTCATACAGATGGACCAGGCTTCGGGGCTGAGGCTTTCGCCATATGCAGACATTATCCGCATCAGGGTTTGTATAGCACCTATCAAGTTAGCTTCGCCGTTTATTAGAGACGTAATACCACTCACTGTTTCGTAGTTCCAGCCTTTGGTCTGTTGCAACCGACGTGAGCCTCAAGAGAAGCAGCATCCACAAGGCGGCGCATGAGCCGTCGTGGGAAGGGTCCGCAGCGAGCTTTACCAGTGACTCGTCCCCAGACCCCTGAATCATGTCTTCAGTAATTGACATAGACTTGCTCCGTTTGGAGAGAAAATCCGAAATAGCCCAGAAAAAGGTGACAGTCTACTCCGAGTCAGCGTTATCCTTATCCAAGAAGGTTTACGACGTACCGTCAACGCCACATTCAGTTCATCATCTTGCGTGCAGAATTTGTACAGGGTATCGACGAGGTTGAGAAAGCAGGCATTAGGCAAGGAAGGCAGAAAATCGGAGCATATGAGTTGCAGTGACGCAAAAGACGGACGAATAAGCTTGACGGCCCGAGTCAGAAGAATAGGCCGCTGGGCTGGGGCATCGTCCTTGTCGTCTGTGCCGGGGCTTCCGTCGGTGAAGATGGTGTCGATAATCTCAAACGTCAACTCCCATCCGCTGATTAGGGACTCGCCACAGTTTTCGAGAAGGCTTTTGAGACCTTCGAGGATGATTTTGTGAATGTCGACATCGACAGCATTGTTGGTGACGGACACTTCTCTGCCGGGTGCTTGAAGCGGGGTGAGAGAGTCGCGGAATGCCTCAAGGAGCCGCCTCTGTATCAGGCCCCGGGGCTCCTCTGGTTGAGGCGCCACGGCATTCGCCTCTTCTAGGAGAATGCGAACCAGAGTCTCTGCCGCACGTACTCGGACGGGGGCAGGGTTTGATGTGCTATTCAAGGCGCGAATTAACTCGGCGGTCAACGGTATCCATCCCGACATGTCCGGTGAGTAGGATAGCAACCGTTCGATGTTGATAGAAGCGAGATCGCCGAGCTTCGCCAAGGCGAATTGGTTTTCCTGGTTTTGCCCCGTCAAAGAAGGGGAGGCGCTCGCCCTCTTGGGAGCCGCGGGGGGTGACTTGAGGGCGCCCGAAGAAGGCGGAGATTGTGGACGGCTGCTGGGCTCTGAGGGAGGTTCGGCATGTTCAAGCAGGTTGCATACTGCGCCGACGATCTCGACAAAAGCGGGATTCGGGAAGTCAACGGTACTCTCAAAAAGACGGGAGGCGGCCGTTTCGACGGCTCGAATTTCGGTGTTAAAGTTGGCGAGAAGGGCACTGGCCTCTTGCTCGGCGTGCGGATCCGGGCCTTTGGCGGCCAGTGGTGTCCTTCCCGCGGCCTTACCAGACGAGAAGATGACAAAGTCGGCCTGTTGAAGGGTCTCCAGGACGATGCTCCAAGAGGATGACAGTGTCGGTCCTAGGGCAATACCCAAGTTTAAGAGGGCTCTCAAACAAAGCAAATTCCGGGTATTCAGACTTGCAGCGCTCATGTCCATCGATAGCTGCCTTTGCTTGTCAAAGCCAAGGGCGGTCGGACTGACAAGCGGACTAACGAGGCTGTCGACGCTCAGCAGCCCTCTGGCATTGCTGAAGATGCTGTTTGATGTCTCAGTAGCCGACGAAGCGGCAGACGATCGCGCGGCACCGACGTTCAGACAAGCAGTTATGACATTAGGGGGAACGGCAGCTTTACCCAGGGTGGTGAGGAACGCGTCTCGTGGGGTAGCAAGCTGCAACAACCCAGCAACGTGGGCAAACTTTTGGAAGGCCCGGACAAGCCCGTGGTAGTACTCCGAGTCGAGGGCAGCGTACAAAAAAGTCGAACAAGTGGCGAGAATGGCGGGCCAGCACTCATCGATGAAGGCAGCGCACACCTTGATTTCGGCGTAGAGTGGGTGGTTTTGGAGTGTCAAGGGATTGACAGGAACGGGGTTCCTTTTGAACGAAGCTGATCGTTCTATGTGGCCCTTTTCAGCCGCCTCGTCAGGTTGCGGCGCGGGGGAATCACGACCAGCTTCTTGCTTTGAGCCCCTTTTCCTTCGCCCCTCATTCGGGACGGTCAAGGGAAGGATAAACTTGGCCAGGCCCTCAGACAAGGACGTGATGCAAGCCATGGTAAGGCTGTACACGTACGACTCGGGGATGGCGGGCGCATCAGTCTTGTCGAGCTGATCAATACAGGGGACGCGCATGGTGCTCCACTGCGTACTGATGCCGGTGTTGTGGCCGTCGGAGCTGACCGAAGTGGATATGATACCAGTCACTCCACTGGCCTCGAGCATAACTTGGTCGTTGGCTGCCGCGCTGCTGGCGACGGGGATGGTTGACTGATGGCCTAGGCCAATGACTGTTGGCTTTTCGGTGCTGACGCGGACAAATGTCGCAGTGAGGTTCTTGAGGATGTTTTTCCGGCCCTCTTGTGCGTCGAAGAGCATGAAGATGCGACGGAGTAGGGCATGGTCGGAGAATATTCCTCGGAATACCTCCATACAGAGCGAGCGTTTCCACAGAGTGGTGTCCTGGTCTAGTAGTTGGGTCAGAATCTCGAGGGCATCTCCGCTCTCAGACGGGAGGATAGAGAGGTGGCGCCGGAGCAGCGTGTACAAGATACGGACAAGTCGAACGCTGGTGGCGAAATTCGGTTTGCCCCGGAGGGCGCTAATGATGAAGGGCATTACTCTGGTACGCAAGATGTCGGTTTGTTCGGGGTGGGTGGTGAAGATAGCGGCGTGGTTAGTTAGGACCGACTCTACCAACTCGAGGCCGAACGTCTGCGGGAGACCAGAGAATCTGAGGTATTCGGGGCGTTGGCCTTCTGTAAGTAGGCATATATCGTTGAAGACCTGGGAGAGTCAATAAGGAGTGCATAGGCCAGGGTTGCGAGCGCGGAATGGTTACCCGGTAGGCATCCATGGCCGCGGCCCTGAGAGGCACTACGCCATCTTGAACAGGAACCTCGCCGACAGAGGAATCGGCACCGGATTCTGGAAATTGCATCAGCCTACCGTACCACTGTCAGGACCATGGCGAAGATGAGGCACTCACTGTCTTCGGTCACGACCTTGTCAAAGACGGAAACCACCAGCTGCTGCAGGGTGGCAGCTGACGTGTTGTTGACAATAGCATTTTTGCTAGACTGCAGGATAAAACAGACATTCAGCGCCGTGACCAGCAGTCCCCCTTTAACGTCGGCAGAGTAGTTGGCGAGGAGAGCCGGGAGGGCCTGGAGGATTTTGAGCTGAACGTCGAGACCGGCTGACGTAGCCTGCTGTAGTGCCTCGAGGACCTGGCTCAACCTGGACCTCGGCAGCGCGCGAGAGACAATGAGCCGCTGCAGACAGACGATGGCGATGCCGGTGAACTTGACATTCTTAGTTCCGCAGGCAATAATGAAGGGGTTGGCAAAGTTTGGACGTTGGGCGAGTTCTGCACTGTGTAAGCGGGCGGCAAGTGAGAAGAGGCAACAAACAGCGAGGACTCACCTTCGGATATTTGAGCCTCTGACGGCGCTCTTAGTGTTTTGAGCTCATCTAGGGACTTTTCGGCAGCCTATTGGGTGTCAGTCGGTAAGGGAGTGATGAACCGGGCAAATTAGAGCACTGTACGCACCTGGCGCAGGTCACTGTGCTTGCGCTTGCTCTCCTGAATGAGATTGGCGAGCTCCGACGCCAAAAGCTGGGCTGTCATGATTGCATCTCAAAAGTGAGCCGTCCGTGTTATCAGTGCATTTCAGCGGGATCCGTATCGAATCCGAGAAACAAGGGCGGTGATGTGGATGCGATTCAAGATACGGATACGGAGTTCGGAGTCTCGTGCGTGTTGGGTCTCGAAGCTGCCTGCTGTGAGATGGATCTGGCCAATTGCAACAGCACCGCCGAGAGAGCCGCCAAGCCGGGAGCTTAATGACTAAGCCTGGCAGAATCACACACCGCTCGAAACAGCCCCGCCATGGCATCAGGGCAGCTGATTGTTGGACAAGGGTCCCCGCACCCCTCCACCCGCCCACCCGGCAGCCATCTGCCCAACCATCAACTGCGCTGACAGCCTGACTGTTTGCTGCACCCTTCGCCCTGTTGCTTTGTAGAGCGCGTTTCACCGTTACCTCTTCCTCACTCTCAACACCACATCGACGAGGCACTAGCAGCTGCAAACATGGCGGTCGCTCAGGTTCCCCGGAACTTTAAGCTCCTCGCCGAGCTGGAGAAGGGCGAGAAGGGCATGGGTGCAGGTACGTATTGTCGCAATCCCAAGACCGTTGCCATCAGTGATTAGTTTCGGAACCGATTGGCTAACAATGCATGTGCTGTAATCCAGGTGCCTGCTCGTACGGTTTGGAGGATCCCGAAGACATCTTCATGACACACTGGCGGGGTACCATCTGGGGCCCTCCTCATGTCCGTGACACTCGCTCACCCACCTCTGCCGTCGCCGGTTTCGGCCCAGGCTGACCGTCCGCACCATAGGGCAACCACGAGAACCGCATCTACGAGCTCAAGATGGAGTGCGGCCCCAACTACCCCAAGGAGCCGCCCGAGATCCACTTCGTCAGCCAGATCAACCTCCCCGGCGTGAACCCGAATGACGGCAAGGTCGACAAGAACGCTGTCGGAATCCTCCGCGACTGGAACCGGATCGCGAACGAGCTCGCTAAGAACCCCCGACCCAAGGAAGACCCCCTGAGCCTGGAGACTGCTCTGATTGCGATAAGGAAGTAAGCGGCTGCCATTTCTGGGGTGGTATGGGTCGTGTGGCCTATTGTTGACTTTGAGCAGATTCATGGACGAGAATAAGAAGCTCCCGCAGCCCCCCGAGGGATCCAAGTATGACATCTACAAATAAGGGAATGAAATTGCGGGGGATCCAGTCTCGAAAGAGACTATGCATGGGTACCGATTGGGCGGAGGAGTGCGGGCAGCCGGCGTTGGTAAGAAAGGACTTGGGAGGCACAAGATTCGATGGGTTAGTAAGTTCCATATTGCGCATATTGCGCGGGTCACAGCAATTATCACACCTCATACTCGCGCCATGCGCACTCACGCATCGCGAAATACCCAACATTTCATGATCCATGTCGGCGTCGGGTGTTGCTTAATGGGCGCACGTGATTTCGCGCTCCTTGTCGCGTCAATTGCATTCACCCAAATTTCTGGATCCGCATCCAAGTTCCATCCACTTCAACTTTCCGGTGCGGCACGCCGGCAGTGCCCCCACCATATGAATGCCGCAACTCTTCATAGCCGCCCGCTCGTCGCGGCACCGCCGAGCATGTAAGACACGTCGCCATTCCAATCTTCACCACCACTAAACCCTCTCGCAACCCAGGCTTCGCCCTCTACCGCTCCCTCCTCCGCCAAGCCCCCCACGTCCCCCTCCCCAATGACGTCGCCACGGCCCTCGGCCCAACCAACCCCATCAAGACCCTCATCCGCAACGCCTTCCGCCGCAACAAGCGCGACAATAGCCCCCGCCTGATCGTCTCGGCCCTCAAAAACGGCTACCGCGCCCTGACCCTCCTCTCCCGCGCTACCGAACCGTCCACTACCGAATACTCCTCCGTCCTCGCCTTCCTCCGCGAGAATAACACCCGCGTCCAATCCGTTCTCGCCAAACGCGCCGCCGAAGCCGAGGCTGCCGCGAAACTATCTACCGCGCCCATACCAGGTCGCACGACCCTCCTAACGCGCGTAACAGCCGAGGGCGTCGTCCCGCCCGTGTATGTCCCGACAAACCCGCCACGGAAACTCGAAGATATACCGAGTGGCGTGCGCAAGCCACCGACGTTGAGTGACACGGGTGGGGTGCCGTTCCTTCGGCTACGGCGGCCGCAGCCAAGGTTTCTGGAACGGGTGTTAAGGCAAAAATCCAGGCAGCGGTCGAAGAATATGGCACGGTATGGGGAGATGCAGGAGGAGGATATGGAGGCGGCGGGGTGGGAGGATAAGTGGGAGGGGATGATGAAGGTTTTGGGAAAGAGGGAGGGGGTGGAGGTTGCGGGTCAGGATGTGGAGGGGGATAAGGATGGGGAAGCGGGGAAGAAGGCGACGTATGTGGGGAGTTTGAGGGAGGCGATTGGGTTGTTGAGTGAGAAGATTGAGTTGGAGAGGGTGGATATGGTTGCGAGGGCGCATGCCATGTGGCAGATTGTCCGGAAGGAGCAGGAGTTGGCGTTGGAGGAGGAGAGGGAGAGGATGGTGAGGGAGGGTAGGGAGGGGGAGGAGGTTGTCCCGAGGGTGTGGAAACGGCCTTCGTGGGCGACCCAGGCCCGCCGTCGGGCCAAAAGGGCCGAGGCTGAGAAAGCAGCGGCTGAGAAGCGAGCGGCGGAGGAAAACGCCGCAAGGGTAGAGGGCGAGAAGCCTTGATGTCCATGGACGTGCTTCACGATTTAAACTCTGCCGGGGCTGGTGCCAATGTAAAATAATGTGCCATTACAATGTAGATACCTTGATCCCATGTGCTTCTCGAGCCTTCCCTGAACTCCATCCAAATACAATCGCCAGCGGTTACCCTTCCGTCCAGTCTGGTCCTTCAACGCCCACATGAGTCCTCGTCAAGACCGCTCAGTTCAGTTCACATCCAGGGCACCTACATGACACTAGCACTTCGAACCGCTGCCCAAAACGCCTTGTTAATTCCCGACCGCTTCAGGCCTGGTGTCCGGCCGAGGCAAATGGTGCGCGTAGTCAACTCTGTAGCACACGCATTAGTACACAAACAATACATACTCGCCAGAAACACGCAAACGCGGTACTTACCTTCCAAGAGAGCGTTGACATCCACAACCACCCTCTGCCGTTTGGGGCCCTGCGCCGTCATAGACATACTAACCCCGGGTGTGCCACCACCCTCTGGCACGACGTTCTCAGACGGGAGATAGGCGCTCATACTGGGCTGTGAGAACCCCCCATCCATAAGAATCGGGTCGGGTAGACCTGCAGCGTCATCGACGAGCCAGGGGGCAGCTGCCGACACGTCCGTCTCCGAAAGGTTCGCCAGACCCGCACCACTATCCATACCCAGCTCAGGGGAAAGCGAAGCCGACGAAGTTCCCTGACCCTGCACGCCACCCCCCATCGCCGCATAGTCCATCTCACTCGCAGCCAACCACTGCCCCACCACCGCTTCATCCCCCCCAAACTCCCTCACATCCACCTCGGCCGTCACAAAATCCACCCCCGGCGGAATCACCACCCCTCTCTGACACAAATACACCTCGGCCTCATCACAATCCAAATACTCCCCCTCAAACCCCGGCACATCAATCCTCATCCCCACCCCCAACCTCCCATCCCTCACAGCATTCACCACCGCCCCAAACGGCCCCTCCGCAAACCCGGCCGTATCCCTCGGCTTCTGCACCGGCTCCGTCCCCTGGTTACCCACCCTCCTCCCATCCCAATCATCACCGGCACTCAAATCCCGATGTGTCCCCGCACCCCCCAAGTGATAAAACGGAAACCCCCAATAATACAACGACTGGTGGCTTGTGTGCCCCAGGGCGGCGGTGATGCGGTGGCGGATGTCGTCGCGGGATTCGATGAGGAGGCAGAAGCCGAAGATGCGGTGGATGAGGGCTTCCGGGGCGGAGGGGAGGGTGATGAGGAAGAGGGCGCGCTCGAGGATGTAGCGTTGGAGTTGGCGGCCGAAGGTGGTTTCGAGGGTGGAGAATGTGGAGGGGAGGGGGAGGTTGAGGTTGAGGTTGGATGGGTGTGGGAGGGGGAAGGGGAAGCTTGCGTTTGTGGGGTTGGGGTGGGTGAGGATTTCGTAGGTTGGTGTTACGGTGGGGGTGAGGGTTGGTTGGGGGTTGAGGCTGGAGAGGGTTGTTGAGAAGTCTGGGGTGGTGGGTTCGTGGGTGATGGTGAGTCCGGCATAGAGGAGAGGTTGGGTCTTTGGGTCGGCTTCTGGAGTTGTTGCCGCTGTTGCTTCGCCGCTCCCCTGGCTGCGCATGTCCGGGTCGGGTTGGTCGCTGTGAGCTGTGCTATCGGATGGGTTGCTTCTGGGGCTGTGACCTGGTTCGTGGTCCTTTACATCATCCTCGCTTGCCTTGCGTGCAAGTGCGAGAAACTTCTCTGTCGTGGCGCGCAGCTGGCTCCCGAATTCAGGGTTGCTGTCGAGCAGACCACTGCTCATTGCAAAGTCATGGAGCTGCATAAACGCATTGCTCATCTCTTCGTTGGTCTCCTTGAGCTCCTGGACCTGCTTCTCCAGTTCCTGAATTGCGTTCTCCTTGCGGTTTCGGTACGCCCGTTGGGCGAGTCTGATCTGGGTCCGTCGGCGCTGCAGCAGTGTCAGACCAACAGGTCTTGGTTGAACGGTCCTCCCAGACAACAGCGGGCATCTGTTTGAACGGGTAAGAGAAGGCCAACTCACATCAGCGGCTGTCTCATCCTTGGGGTCCAGGCGTGGGCGGCCCCTTGACCGCTTCTTCTCATCTTCGGGCTCAGAGGCGTCGGTTGCCTGTGTCCTTTGGCGTTTTCTCGGCCCATCTTCAGAGTCGCGCGGCGCTTTTGCCTTTCTTGTGCTCGTTCGCCGCCCTGATGAGCTGAACGGAAGGCCAGCATCATACACCTCCGCACTCAGGATGGCGAGGTCCCCTGGCGGGTGCCGCTTCGACAGTGTTTCGGCCCGCGCCATCTGTCTGCTCAACTCGGGTATACTAAACGTTGACAGTGTCTAGGATGGAGTGCAGTCGTCGGTAATGGAATCGACATAGAGTTGCAGGCCTCTAGATACCACTAGGTAACTCCTAACAGACTTGTTGTCGCCCAAATTCAGGTGCAACTCAACCGGTGTACAGTGTTCCGAGTTCGCCGTTGGTTGTTGGTTGGGGGAGTCGAGGTGCAAACAAGGCTTGGCAGGTCTTGCCGGCTCTGACGGAATTTTCCCGGGATTAATGACAAACTCAACTTCGCTGTTGAAAGTCTCCGAGTCGTGGTCAATTCGGCAGTGGCCACACTGGTGTGAGAAAGTGAAGTGAGGTTGACGATAAGTGCTTACTCATGCCTATTGCGCGTTCAAGGAACGCACTACTAACAAATACTAGCGTATCATTGCATATTCAGGCTGAATCCCCGATCATGTTTGTTAGTGTCGCAATGGCACTCTCCATTGAGCGACAGACCGCGGGGTTGACCGTGCCCATCCTCAATCGGGCTAGCCATCTTGCCCTGGTCTTTCATCCCTCCGTTTCTCGAAAGTCACCGATTCCATTGCTCAAATTCCGCAAATTGCCGAGCAGTGGGACTAAGGAGGTGGCGTCCGAAGCCGGGCACAATCGCAAGACAAAAGCGGGAGATTAAGACGAAGACACCCGGAACCAATACTCCTTCAGGCTCGAAGTTGGAAGCGGCTAATCAATTGAAAAGGGACCTTATTCGAATTTTGACGATGAGATGAGTACATCAAGTACTGAGCATGCTTCGTGAAGGAGAACGTTGCAAAGCCTTCAAGGGGTGTAATGGGTGTTCTTCTACGGATTGTGTATGACAGTAAGGTTGACAGAACGCTCGATTGACGGTGAAACGGCTTGGAACTCATACCACATTGTCTGGGTACTTCCCACCCACAACCCAAACTATTTGGGTATGGGTGGGAGATACCCGTTTGTGGATGGGGTACCCACGGGCACTCACGGGTGGGTAATTTCCGGGCCTACTCAGAGTCATAAGGCCATATACCAGAAGGAACAGAGGTAACTTTGTTAGTCTCGGTACCTAGGCAGGTAAATAATTAGCATGCGCAGCTTTCCGGATGTAGTTCGGCCGAATATGGAGCACCCTTGGGTGCAGGAGTGACGGAGAGTGTTCAAGTTCAAAGTGTCTAAATCGGCTGTTTTATTACCCGGTAGACTTTGTTATCGAGACGAAACGAGACTGAAGGCGAAATGATAAAAGCAGAAAGAACAGGAGGACTTTGGAAGGATCTGCCAGCGTCTTCTCCATCCCGTTGACGACCTTCGATTAATCAAAGTCAGTACCAGTACTCCTGGAAAAAGCTTGGATGGACTCAGAAAAATCATGTTTATGCCGTCAGTACCTAGCCAGCCGCCCTGATATCTTTCGGCTCCCGGCGCTCTGACAGATGACAATTCTGGCCTACTTACTCATGAGAGCTCGGATATTGCACGTGTGCAAAGCAGCAGTGTAACGACAGGCTGCGAATGACATGACATGGACGCATGTCTCACTGTCGCACCTGTCTACCGCGTCGGCGACTAATACCGCTGTGACGGAGAAGCATTGGTACCTAGTATGGAGCTTCGAAATAGGGCCTAGAATCAGCTGGTTACACGGATCGACGCGGTTATGGACGAGTTAGTCAAGTTGTCTCTCAGTCCGAGGCTAGTCCGAGGCCTGAGTACTCTGTACTACAAATTTTGTGAAAAGAGCATTGCATGAAACGGTTGTTCGAGTTATTGATACTGACGTTGAGTGTCGATCAATCCTAGGATCATGGTGATTGGCCTGAAGAGTTTGTTGTTGGTTTCACTGACCTGGTTCGGGATGGGTTTGCCTCCAACTACGACTGTCAGAGCATCGGGGCCAAGGCGAATCCTTCAAGCCCTTGCATGATAGGAGTCACTGCAGTCATTCTATGTGTGAGTGTGCATAAGGCATTGTCAGGCATGCGAAAGTGATACAAACGATATGGGACGTTTCCAAGGAAGAAGTGGTCCGAAGACTGAAGTGACCCATATAAAGGGGCAACCTCATCGCTTCAAGGCCAGACTTTCTCCAGCATCCAACACACCCCTTCCCACAATCGCCAACGCCATACCAACAAATTCCTCTCAGCAACCCTCAACGCATCCTCAACATGCAGCCGTCCTCTCTGTCGTCCGGCGCTTACGCCTGGACCAAAGACGCCAATGGTGTCTGGGTTGCGAACAACACCTGGCATACCATTAGAGGCGGTACGTGACTGCAGTCTGGATGACATGGCAAAATTGCACAAGGAAAGGACTAATCCGTTGTTTTGTTTAGTTCGTGTGCATGAATCCTGCACGAGGATGGGCGACTCCAACACGATCCTGACGAGCGGCATGTGCGCTTACTGGATCGACGGTGCTGGGACCAAGTTCAGGGGGGTCGTGAGTGTTTCCATTGCAAAGGACTCATAACTAGCTTCGTATACTTACCGAACTCGTTATTACAGAATGCCGATCTTCCGGCGGCACCGTTTCGTGTGCTTGAAAAGTGACAAGAGTAGAGAGGCCTGGGCAAACGGTTCATTGAGGGAGAATCCGAGGCCGACCAACTCTGCTTAGGTTACACTCTTGAACCAAGTATGCGCTGGATTCACTGGGGTGTTAGTGGCGACGGCGGAAGGCCACTCGAGTCTTCTTCATCGCAGTCTTTACCGAGATAACACTTTCTATTTGCTGGCCAGCAATCAATCAACCTTCCATTCTCGAGATATTAATTATGGTCTCTGTGGCTGCTGCTGCTGTGGTGTTGATGTTGGTTTTTGTAGAGACGATAGTTATCGGCAACTTGAACACTACGTAACAGGTCGCTAGGGATGCGGTCGAGGCTGAAACAGAAAGTTTATCTTCTTAGGCGCCGTCTTGGTCCTTGAGCTATGAAGACGTTCGGCAATGGAGGGTTCGGTTAGACGGTGCCCTCGTGGAGCCTTGGTCTTCTACCGGCGTATTTTAGCCCTTGTTCTTCAACATCTCATCGCCGAGCCCCATACCCTCGGTATAGGAGCGCCTCAGGGTGGGGCCCTCGGGATAGAGTCGTTTGCAACAGTCCTAATCATCGACGCCAGAGCAACTTCTGCATACCATTAAGCATCCCATGTGCGTTAGCCGATTCCAGGGCATGGCTCCAGGATATGCTCAAGCTGTCAGATCATGAAAAAAAGAGTAAACGCGGTATAAGACGAGCAAGTTCAAACGACCTATCATCTTGAGACGGCACGGCTCTCGACATTTGTCAAGTGCCACGGTGCCAACGCTTCGGCGGCTTTCCGGGTTGTTGGAAAGCAATTGGCGCATGATTGTAACTCGAGCTGTTCCTAGATCCAACTCAATTGGATTTAAGTCGGTAACATGGCCAACAATGTATCATCTGTGCCGACATTGGGGTCGCTTCTGTTCAACTCTTGGCATCAGTCCTGTTTTCTGTTTGGTGTGTGGTGGTGGCTTCTGGGATTTGGGTGTTTGGTGCCCTCGAGGTGCCCCAGGATTTGGCGGGCGAGTGGGTCTTCCCGTCGGCAGGAGCCAGGATCGTGAGTTAACATGATTGGCCGGCAGCCCCTCGCACCACCTGCACAAGCTCAGCCCCTGTTCCAGTGGAGTGCGGGCTGTGCTTGGAAAGCTCCCTCCGCTGCTTATCCGCCAGATAAAAAGTTCCATGATGCGGCCGACCGCCGATTCCCTTCTCCAATTCCCAGAGCATTGGTGAGACGGCGTTGTATTATTTTTTCCTTGTTGTATTATGGGGAGTTGGCATTATTCTTGATTTCCCACGAGATACCCTCTTCCTTTTCTTCAATCCCCACCGTTCATCCCGTCTTCTCTTCTCCACGAGTCCCACGGACCCGCAATCGGCATCATGGGCGACCCCGGCGATGGTTGGCAGACGGTTATGCCCACTTCCCACCAGGCCCTCGAGCGCCTCTCCCGGTCGCAGTTGGAGGAGTGCGAGCGCCAGATAATAAGGGAATGGGAAGTGTCGCGCAATCACTGGTCCGGCATGTAAGGAACGGGCTGCGCCATTGGCCGTCGCAACAGCAGCTGACAGTCGACAGCGGCAAGCACACCCCCTTGGACGACTTCACCGAAGCGAAGAAGCTGCACCCTCGATTCAAGCTCGTCAACGACACACCACTCGGCCACGGTAGCTTTGGCGTCGTCCAGAAAGTCAAGTACACCCACAACAATCGGTCAATATGTCTGGCAAGGAAACTGGTCCGCCCACCGAACCGCCGATTTCCCATCCATTTGCTGCGCGAGGAGGCCAATGTCATGGAAAAGCTGGATCATGAACATATTGTGAGGCTTGTCGGGACATACTGCATTCGCACCGAATTCTACATCTTGCTGTGGCCCGTGGCCGTCTGCAACCTCGAAAACCTCCTGACCGACATCGACCATCTCAAGACCGGCCAGGGTGATCGAGATGATATCATTAGCCGACTGCATTCTCTGGATCTACACGACTTGAGCGCCATTGAAGGGTGCCCGTCCGCCTCCCATCCTCCAGGCTCAGGGAACTGCCCCCTGAAGTACCTCCAGCAAATCATGGGGTGTATTACCCGGGCTGTCGCATATTGTCATCAAGAGAATATCCGCCACCTCGACCTCAAACCTTCGAATATCTTGCTCAATCCCGGTCGCGTCTATCTCGCCGACTTTGGTATTGCCAAGGATGTCCATGACCGGGACCACACAATGACCAGGGGCCCTGCCGGAACGCCGAAGTGGAGAGCTCCGGAACTCTCCCAGTACCAGGAGGACTGGTCTATGAAGGCAGCCGATATCTATTCCCTGGGCTTGATCCTTCTCAACGTTGCGACCGTCATACACGGCGCGCCCTTGGACGATTTCGACGCGTTGCTCGGAGACATCTCAGGTCGAGCTGAGAAACTCGATGCCTATCTCGGAAAGCTTGAGGGCCTGGCCCTCGCCACCCAGGACGTGGACGACGTCAATGCGGCCACATTTGGACCCAAACACGTTGTCAAGTTGGTTTCGGAAATGGTCTCGTTGACGGCCGAGTCTAGGCCCGTCATCTTCAAAGTCGATACCGAGCTTGTCGAGCTCGGAGGTATTGATCAGGTCTACCACGCTCCGTGCTGCAAGAGAAGCAGCCGTTTCGTTACCGAATATATCAACAAAAAGTACAAGCTCGTTGTTGACGAGCGAAACCGCTTCCGGGAAACATATGGGGGTATGGCAAAGCGGTTGGAGGTACTCGAAGCCAGGCACGAGACCTACGAGCAGCGCAGTACGTTACATTCGTCTTTTGCCCTTGCGGGCCATATGAAACGCCTTTCTTTTTTTTTCACTTGGAGAGGATACTGACATTGCATAGTTACCAATGAGCGCAAGGCACAAGCAGAGAAGATTGCCCATCTGCAAACGCAACTGGAAAAGGAGCGAAACGAACGGAAAAGACTCGAGGGTCTCCTTGCTGTGCAACAGCAGCAAAACAAGAGACAACCACGCCCCGGTATCCCTCGACTGTCTTCAGATCGTCCGGCTCCCTGCAGCAGCCCCAGCTCCACTGGCTTGACGATGCTGGCCCGGCCACGAACACACCCCTTCCCCAATCGCCCTGCACAACCCGTCCCGGCACCGTCCCAAACCCCGCAGCGGAGTCCAGCGCCATCAGTTGGACACAGCCCCCGACCCAGCTACTCCCAGACTGCCGCCGCCGCCGTTACTCCAGTTACTCTTGCGGCCGTTCCGACCCGTCGGGACTCTCTCCTCCCCATAAAATCCCCTCTACCTTCCCCATCGCCGGGTCCAACCGGCAGTCCAACTCCCGACGTCGCCGGATTCCCCCTCCGGTCTCGCAACTCTGGCTCCCGGCTACCATTGGCAGTCAACCCCGCCACACCGATGCGGTCAAACACGCCCATCCTCAACCGCGACCCCGCCTCGACCGATAACAGCCAGTACAGCATGAGCAGCTCCGTCTTCAGCCGGTTGAGCCTGTCCAGACACTCCCTGGCCGAGACCAGCGTCGCAGGAACACCCCCGATCAACAACCACAGCCCCGCCATTGGTATCGGCATAACCAGGGAGCCCAGCTCCATCGACGACACCAACGAGTCGGTCTCGCCAATAGATGCTGCCCCACACGACCCCACATACGCAGCAGTAGGCCTCGGGTTGGGGCTCACGGATAGGGAACGGAGAGAGAGCATCGCCTCAGGGACTGACAGGGAACGAAGGGAGAGCATCGCCTCGGGGGCGGACAGTGTGCGGGACACGGCAAGTGTCATTAGCTCGGGTGTCTACGGCCCTGCGACGCTCAGCCCTATTCTTAGTGGCTCGGCGCTGTCCTCGCCGCGCGCCGGGCATGCCACGGTGGAGGGCCACAAGGGCGGATTTAGGGTGCCGCCGCTTCCGACGGCGCAGAGTTGGGCAGAAGTGGCGAGGAGGCAGAGGCGGGGGTGAGGTGGAACAGATTGGAGTATTAATGAGGTTTACCACCCTACGAGGCCCGGACTAAGGAAGGATACACCTGGGACCCCCTATCAGCAGCGATGTACTGCGTATTTTTGATTTGGCGAGGGAAGTTATGGAACTAGATACCACGACGGGGAAAATGATTGGATAACGAGGTCAATGATTTATGAGGTGTCTAGTGAATGTAGAAAAAAAAAGGATTTGCTGTTTACTTTAGTTGTTTGTTGGTTATACCCAATGCGACGTGCTTTCCTTCGCTATGCCACCCAATGTACAGATAGTAAGGTACTGTGACTTTGTTCGTACAAGTGGAGTGCGTAATCCTCTGACTATGTAAATAAGTCCCAAAGCATGTATAAATCCAAGCTGAGCCCACATTCAACCTCCGCGAAAGGCGTTCATCGGCAAGCCACGGCCGTCAGAAGAGCACTTCACTAAATTCGCAAAGTATTGTTCCCTCTCGTACTGCTCTTGGTCAATAACCCTCTCCCGATAATCCGAAACAATCTCCAGCACAACAGCCGGTTTGATAGCCGGCATCTCTGCTAGCACCCCCCGCACCCAAGGGTGCTCCATATTGATGTTGGGGTGCGCCGACTCGGTGGACTCGGCGCCGTCGGGAAAGATTTCGGTGTCGAATAACTTCTCTGGATCGGCCGCGGCGCGCATCTTGATCCAGACGGACTGGATCGCGCGTAGGCAGCCGTTTTTCCACCGCTGGATCTTGCAGTCGATCCAGGTCGTTGTGGGGTCGCAGTTGTGGCACTGGGCTTGCTGCAGGGCGG